>CM031958.1:33849515-34454515 GCA_018749465.1 Paracanthobrama guichenoti
GATCACACAGTTCTTTGAGAACCTTGCAGCTTGTGACATTCACCCTTACGTTGTACTTGATGGCGGGACGACCACACCAACAAAAATTTGACACACTCATGAAACGAAAACAGCAGAAAATAAATGCGGCTTATGCTCTGTCTATGGGGAAGAGAGCGCCAGTCCTTCCTACGCTTGTTAAAAACGTGTTCAGACAGCTCCTTCTTAAGCTCAAGGTACCAATGGTTCAGTGTCTTGAAGAGGCTGATTGGGAAATTGCTGCCTTGGCTAAAGAGTGGGATTGTCCAGTTTTGTCCAACGACAGTGACTTCTATATATTCAACCTCAGAGGGGATTACTGCCACTCACACATTTCCAGTGGAAAAATGTGAGAGTGGACAAACGGACAAACCAAAAAATCATCCAAGTCAAACACTTCACAGTGGGAACATTCTGCGCATCTTTCAAAATGACGCCTGACCTTCTCCCAGTCTTCGCTTCCATCTTAGGCAATGATTATGTGAGGTTGCAAAATATCAAATTCCCGGATTGGGAGGAGTATGCGATAACTGGCATGGAAAATGCTCGTTTTGATGGGTTGCTTAATTGGTTATCCCAGTTTCTAGGGCCAGAAGAAGCTGTAAGTGCTTTGCTGAAATTTACAGACAACAAAGAAAAAACATTGTCCAAGAAGCGCTTTTGAAGGGAATCAAAGAGTACAAACTCATCCCTGGCTCTCTTGCCCAGTTCTTCCACTCAAAAGTGATTCCACAGAAAGCTTTGACAGGTCCTCTGCAAGTTCTGCCTAAATGGATCTTGAGGCCTCTACTTGAGGGGAAGATGAGCTCCTCCATTATCGACACACTGGTACACCAAAGGATTTCCTTGAATCCCCAGGTTGAAAATTTCCAACTCCCGTGTAGCAGTGAAACCTCTCGTCCCATACGCCAAGTGATTTACGGCTTACTGTTGTTGGGAGAACAGCCAGCAGATAAACAAGAATTAGCCGTTAAAGTATTCACTGGCACAAGCAAGCGCTATGTAGAGAATACAGCAGACAACAAATAACACTAAGCAGTCAGAAGGTTGAAGCCATACAGACCAGGGTGATGGAAGAACTTCAACTGGAAACATTATGGAAGGTAATGAAGATGTCTTAGCACTGTTTTGAAGTGAAATGAAACTCTTTTATTTTACAGTGGTAATATATATATTATATATATAATATAATATAATATAATATAATATATATATAGGTACACAGTTACATGTGTGTGACTTAAACTTTCTAATGATTCTAGGTACCACATGGCGCACGACTTCAGGTGCTCCTTGAAACATTGGGTGTGTCATCCACAATGTTAAAGGGATCCCAAGTGTTCTACAGCTGCAAATGTTAGTGACACATTACTGGCTTGTAAACGCACAACCTCAGCCGTGCCAAGTGCATCTTTGGGGGCTGCTAGTGGGAATGGTCTATGGAAAGTTCAGCAGTACGCCTAAAACAGAAAAAGGTACTGACATTATCATACATCATCATCATCTTGTTAGCGACATGTTGTTTTTATAGCATGCAATAAATGAAGCCACCTTTGTCACGCAAAGTATGGTGTGATAAGGTGCAATGATTACCCAAGCAGCAACCTCTCTCTCTTGAAGCCAACATGGAAGTGACTTAAACTGTCGACTGGCTGCTAGAGACAGGCTCCATAAGAGAGTCAAATCTGTATCTCCCCATGTTAAAATGCCCAACTTTACAGCAGAATGTTTTTTACAGCCTGGTACAAAAAGTGGTTTCAGTCTATACAGCTAATTTTGGGGTGAATTTTTTCCTCCATTTAAGTTATATTGACTATGGTCAGCAACCAGACACCTCAGCTCCACCCACGTCCGCAGCTTTGCCCATTTTCAGTAATCCGGGAGTGACGCGCGGTAACGCTGCCAAGGCTCTCTTAAAGTGTCAAAAAAGCTTTTGAGAAACCTATGGGTTGACGTCACAGATACTACGTCCATATTTTTTTCACTGTCTATGTGATTACCTCAATGGCATGGGGAAAATGGCGTAACATTGCTGAGGTTTTTTCGAAATGTGTGTTAAGCATATCATTTTGAAAAAATAGTGTCAATACATGTTTGTTTTTTTTAGACATGCTGTTGAAACTTAAACTACAAACTGGCCGAAGGAGGATCTATTTGGACGATGAAGCAGCTCATCTATACAGCCAGTGGCAGTCGTGCCTGAAGTGGAGTCTCAATCTCAATCGTTTACTATCGGATCCGCTATCTGAACCAGAGTGTGCACGGTACAACATCCTCTATTACCCATAAACCATCCTTTTTCAAAAATGGAGGGTATGCATTGACATCACTTTCCCACCAGAACACACCCCCTCAGCCGGGACTGAGTGGCAGAGCTGCTGCATGACTGGAGTTAATAGGGGAAAATGCGAGTAAAACAAACAGTTAGTTTAAACTAAAGACTTAAACTTAAAACTTACCAAAGATCTAGTGATCAATGGATATTGACATGCAGCCAGGAATAGTGTTTTTCTGACATTTATATAAACCTAATTTCAATACATAAATAATAACATCACAATTTTTGAGAGTGAATCTTGCATGTATATGCGGACGGACCTATATATATTATATTATATTATATTATATTATATATATATATATATATATTATATAGATAGATAGATAGATAGATAGATAGATAGATAGATAGATAGATAGATAGATAGATAGATAGATAGATAGATAGATAGATAGATAGATAGATAGATAGATAGATAGATAGATAGATAGATAGATAGCGTGTACAAACCCAATTCTAAAAAAGTTGGGACACTGTACAAATAAAACAGAATGCAATGATGTGGAAGTTTCAAATTTCAAGAATATAACATAGATGACATATCAAATGTTTAAACTGAGAAAATGTATCATTTTAAGGGAAAAATAAGTTGATTTTAAATTTCATGGCATCAACACATCTCAAAAAAGTTGGGACAAGGCCATGTTGACTTCTGAGAAGCTCTTTTTATACCCAATCATGTTGCCAATTGACCTAATAAGTTGCAATTTAACTTTTCCGGCCTCTTACTGCTACCGGTCCTAACTTTTTAGAATGTGTAGCTTTCATGAAATCAAAATGAGCCAATATTTGGCATGACATTTCAAAATGTCTCACTTTCAACATTTGATATGTTATCTATATTCTATTGTGAATAAAATATAAGTTTATGAGATTTGTAAATTATTGCATTCCTTTTTTATTCACAATTTCTACAGTGTCCCAACTTTTGGAATCGGGTTTGTATGTGGCCTCTTGTCAGGAATGGAAAACAAGTTTTATTCAAATTCTGAATATATTATATGCCTATTAATTATTTTTATATCACCAGTGCGCAAAGAGCGCTCCCTTTAGAATCACTAAAAGCTGTCACTCATTCAATGAAAGCCATCTCACAAAGTTCCGTTATATAAATTCTGTTTAAACTTTAAACAAAAACTTGATTTTGACTTCAACACCTGCGATTGGCCATTGCGTTCAAGAAACCAACAAACATGTCTGTGATTGGCTACATTACACACCAAAGCGAAAACACATCAGAAATTGAATTTGACGAGAACAAATACAGATACCCACATTTTTTTGGCTATTAATATGCTATTATTATAAAGAAAACAGATCCTAGACCTCTAAAAGCAAACAGCAGCAGAAGCAGAAAGCAGCAGTGGTTTGAGTGAAAAACTTGCACACTATTATCAAGTCTGTCTCCCTCAGTCTGGAAGGGCATTCACACTGAAAACCAATGCTGCCTCTGTCTTTTTGCCACTCAGTTGCCGAAACCGCAGGCACTCTGGCCAACAGTGACGTTGCCGTGCATACCCTCTATATTTATACTTCTGATCTCCATTGTTACAAAGCTGTTTCCTGATTATCAATCCCATTCCTCTCTCTCCACCCCATGCTTTCCTGTCTGATCTCTACACTGCCCTATGCGATGACAAGACCCAAAATATTTATAATACATACTTGTAATACATATGTATATGATTATTTTCATATTAGAACACTAGTGTTGTTGCACATAAATATTAAGTATGTTGTGTTTAGTTTGTACCGGGGAACACTGGTGCACCATGTTGTTGGAGAGCTCAAGAGAGGCATCACTCTGGAATCTCTGCTGATGAAGGGCTCAAGCGCTGAGCAGTTCTTCAAACAGCTGAAGGATGCAGTTGTAAGCTTAGTGGGTGAAGACTTCATGAAGAAAATGAAAACTGGGCTCAAGCACAGAGGTGCTGGGAAAACACAGAGTGTCCACAAAGACCAGAATCAGCCTATAGATGATCTGAGAGGCTGCTTTGAACATCTGATGGATGAGGATATCGAGGACAATGAAGATGATGATCTCATTAAGACGCAGTAAGGCCAAGGGTCAGAAAATGATGTCTGAGTGTTCCTACACCATCCGTACCAGACACAAGGCTAAAGCTCGAAATGCTGATAATCCCTCCAAGAAATATGAGAGGAGATGCTTCGAGTAGACCTTAAGGACTTGTAAAAACGAACAAAAAATCATTAGTTTGTAGTAATGCACTCACAATGGAAATTACGCAAGGCACTGGACCAGAATGAATGTTAAAATGATAGTGTGGATGATATCAGGATAGCAAAAATAGGATTGTGCATGACGTGATTCTGTGTTATTTTCTGCATGACTTTGCTTGATTTAAATTATAATTACTTGATAAGGCATTTGTATTTAGCTGCTGGACATTGATATCAAGAAGGTCTTGGGTTGTTCAATAATGATTGTTATATTGCAAATTCATTCTATTTACCAGTATTGCATTATTTTCCATTTTAATCTTATGTCAATAACTTTACAGATTTCTACACAACCACAATGCATTAACTACTCAAAGTATATTCAGCAATATCCCTGTACATCCAGTACACTCACATAAAACGATGTTAGAGTAAATCTCAACTGCTTGATTGTCTATATCATATGTAAACTATCTTATTGTCCAGCTCTAAACTGCAACATGTGGACAATTGGGCATTAAAGTACACTGTTTAAAATTTTAAAGAATTTGGACAATTGGGCATTAAAGTACACTTAACATCATGAATTTCTGTAAAGCTGCTTTGAAACGATTGTGAAAAGTGACAAATAAAAATGGACTTGAAATCATTTATGTAGTGCGTGTATTTCATTCTTTTACAAAAGGTATAGTTAAATAATCATATTAGTCAGTGATCAACTTCAGATACAGATTTTTTTAATTTGTAAAAATTGTATTGTACAATTGTGTTCTGAAATGACCACAACAGATTACTGGTTTCAGCTGTGCAAAGCACAATAAAATAAATACAATCTCAAAAAAAGAAAGAAAAAGCTTTTTACCTATCACCCTTCATTTAAATTTGTTTATACTGTTTCATTTCAGTGTTTTACATTGTTCGTTTTCAAAGCAAGAATGATGCTAGAAAACAGAACGGGAAGAAAATAAATTGCACAATGTGGCCATAAATCTGCAATACAGAGGAGAGATATGATCACATACTGTAAAAACTCGAATGTGTATCATCTTTACCTGTACCACAGTAATAAGATACAGTGTTGGCAGATGGGAGTAAGTCAATGTTGGTGGGCCATGTTGGTGGGCTGCACTGAGTTTTTCGGGGGGTTAGTATCAGTCGAACTTTAGTCAAACATTTCTATACACCCAACATAAGCATCCATTTAACCAACTATAGCATTAAACCTTAAAATACTACGCATTCACCTAACCAAGCTGGCGAGAAAATAAATAACACTATAGATAAGAGCCAAAGCAAGGTGAAAGGCAAATTTCAGATGGCCCTGATACAGTGTATTAACATAAGGAAAGTAATAATATAGTACTGAAATTATGCAAATACAGAGGAACTGATAAGTAATTGTACAAGCCAGTTGTATTAACCATCAGTCTAATATAAGGGCATAGAACTAATAGTGCATGTACCTTGAAGGTCATCAAAAGTTGGGACCCTGTAATCTCGTAATGCCATCTTCAACAGACTCAAAACAGGGCCTGTTGCACAGAGTTATAAAATGAAAAATGTAAAATGTGAAAAGTAAATGACGTGATGATTTAGCACATCACGTATGCATTAAGTCTCATTGTGATCCAAAACATGAGATTTTAAGTGGTCAGTTCCACCAAACACTGGAACGCTCATGATTTAAGAGGACAAAAGCTTACAGTATTTTCCAACGCAAAAAATAAATTTGGAAATCTGGAATGCAGAAAGGCATTATCCATATTGTTCCACAAACCTCTAACCAGAAATGTTTAAACAAAAGAAGAATTCAAACACAATCTAATAATAATTAAAATGTAATAATAATAATAATAATAATAATATAAAAAAAGCATAATACATCCCTTAAATCATGAAATCAAGACAGCCACTGTATGGACAGATACAGTATCTCATAAATAAAGTTCGCCCAGATGCTATGGGAAGTAGTACAGTCATAAAGCAGCACACCAAAGCATCTCCATGGGCAAGGGCACGCGTCAGAGGCAACAATTCAGCCAGGACCAGTTCATTGCTCCATAATCAGCTCAAAAAGGAACTGTACATACAGGTTGGACACGAATGATCACTCTGGATTGTTTTGTACGGTATGAGACTGGCCCAAGCAGCATTCTCAACCACACGCCCCAGCCCTAGCCCCACCCACCATCTCCTGCACAAGACACAATGTGTGTCATACGTCATGGAAATCCTCAGTGTCTGCCATTTTTTCTCCACCTCTGAGTCGCTCTAATTTCTTTATAACTTCTGATACCACACAGACAGAGGATGTGAGGCCCAGCAGGAACAGGAGATCTGCATGGAAAGGATGGTGCATATATCAGTGAAGTTACTTAAGGCACACACATCCTAAACACAATAAGTGCAGGTGCTCAAACATTGAAATAGACACAAAAACAATGTTTTGTTCAAATTAAGTACATGGCATGCCAATAAATTATTTTTCTTAGAATTAAGAATTTGATTATTTTATTAGCAGATGTAAAATATGAAAATGAACAATTTCAGAATTAATATTTGGGACCAGATTTATTAACACTCAGATTTACTAACACTCTTTTGGCATTAAACTTCCGTTAGGATTTACTAAAGACACCTCATTGCATATGCATTTGTAGGAGTTTCCCATTCAGACCCAAATTTATGGAAGGAAAGTATTTCCATGAATCATGCAAGGTGATTTACTAAGGTTTGCTCTCGTCAATTTACTGGTATTTGCAGCATTATTTACTACTAAAAAAGCATGTCTTAAACCAGACGCTAATTTGCGCTGCTCTTGGTAGATTGCATTAGTCATTATGGAAATGACCCAGCTGCGTCTGTGAGCTTTCATTTGTGTCATCAGTAGATCAGACACACTGACCTTTCTACTTCCATCGGCACATTTTTGGAATAGCACCCTCATGCTAATTTGCCGTTTAGTAAATCTGGCTCTTGGTATTAAATTATTTGCTTTAATGATAGCAGCATTCAAAAATAAAATAAAATATAACTATTAGATTTTAAAAACTTTTAATTATATTTGTTGCCCTGGCTAATAAATTAAGTTTAAACTGAAGCACTACAAATTTTTAAACTGAAATAAAAATAAATAGAAATGAACTAAGAAAAATTACAACGAAAACTTTTATTTTTATATTTTCAGTTTATTCAAAATACTAATAAATACTATAAAAGAATATAAATAATACTAAAAGAACAAAAAGCTCTAGGATGATTTGAGCATTTGGAAATTCAACGAAAGGAAAAACACAAGGAGTTTGCATGATCAACGTCATGTATTTACTTAATAGAGAATAAAAACTATTTATTTTGCATTTTACATATTTTTTGGACTCACTCTGTGTGATATGAAAACTGTGGTTTCCTGTATTTTTTGTTTGCATACCTAAAATGCTGAGGCTCTCTGTTTGAAAGACCTTCTGTAGTGGAGGGAAGTATATGACCAGAAGTTGGCCCATGATGGAGCCCAGGACAGCATAGCAGAACATCCTGTTACTGCATAAACCCATCTCGTGCACCATCCGTGTCTGCAGGAGGACAAAAACAGTGAAGAGAGACCTCTGATGATTCACTGGCATAAAATCCAGACCTCAAAGACTTTTTAAACTTTAAACTTTTGTTCAACTTTTTAAACAACATGACTCAATCCCTACAGCAGGTGGCAGTGTTTAAGATTCTGCTCACCCCTCATTCTTAATACATTCCATGAGAAAGTAAACCAGAAATATGCTTGTGCATTTTGTTTATTTTTGATGTTGCTTATACTTGTGATCGGGAACTGAGAGCGTTGAACATATCGAAGAACACAAAACAGGTAAACGTCATGGTGGTGTCCCGTGGGGTGATCTCGTTGTCCCGCAGCTGGGAAAAAAACAACAACAAACAAACTATTTATTAGACTGAAGGGAAGTGGTGGGGAAAAAATGCTTTGTGGTTCCTTGAAAAGCTTTTAACATCGTTCCTGTAGCTTTCAGAAGACAATTATTTCATCAGATTTAATGTACTTATTACATACTACATTTTCCAACAGTTTTGATGCTACTGTGCCCAGAGAAAAACAACACTTAATCATTTCACAGCTCTTGTTTAAAGTGTTTCTAACCAATTAGTGGCTAGGAAAAATAATGGCACTCGTGTTCCAAGGCTCCATATTTATTCTCAGGTAGAAAAGCAAAAACACACCACAAAGGTAATATAGTGTTAACAAATCATTTAGTCATTTACCAAATGCCCTGTTTTGAATAGAAATGGAACACAAATGAAAAACAAAGCAGAACACAAATGATGTTCAGCAAGGCCTTCATCAAATTAATATAGTCTACCTCTCTCCAGAACACAAACAGAGTGCATAAGCGATGATGAATGGCGACACTAGAATTTTCACAATCAGACTCGAGTAATGATGCTGTCTCGGACATTCCGCGGGGTTTCCTTATCACATCCCGATCAACAGGCTCCACTCCCAAACTAGAAGTAGAATTAGTTCATTATTATTCTGACTTAAGCAATGTCATGATGTTCTTGCACTAAAAATTGTTGTCCTGACCGATGGCGATGATTAATCTGTTTGTAATCAATTTATTACCTCTGGGCTGGCGGCCCATCCATGATGATGTTGATCCAGAGGATTTGCATGGCATTCAGAGGGTTGGGGAAGTTCATAAGTGTTGCCAGGAGATGAGGGTAAGGGCAGCAATGCTCCTAAAGAGGATGAGCACAAAGATTATTTTGCCATTTTTCAATGTTTTAAATACAGTATATATAAATATAGTATGCATGTATGTATGTATGTGTGTGTGTGTGTGTGTGTGCTTAATCTTTATATAAAAATCACACATGAAAATATAATATAAAAATATATATACAAAATATTTCCATTTCAAATCAATTCTGTTCTTTTAAACTTTCTATTTCTGTAACTTTATAAGCAGCACAAGTGTTTTCAACATTATTAATAATAAGAAATGTTTCTTGAGCACCAAATCAGCATATTAGAATGATTTCTGAAGGATCATATGACACTGAAGACTGGGGTAATCTGGCAGCTGAAAATTCAGCTCTTCCATGACAGGAATATATCACAAAGAAAACCGATAATAAAAATAAAAATTTATATAATATATTTATTTTTATCAAATAAACGCAGCCTTGGTGAGTAGAAGAGACTTATTAAAACTTTTGTGATAAGGGGAGCACCATAACACATTTCAAAATCACATTAGATCTTTAGGGTTGTTTTAATTCTGAATGCTAACAAACAAAAACAACAACAACACAACAATACAAAAATGAGGACACTAGGTCCCCAAAAAATCCTTTTCAATATTTAGACAATCTTCAGAGCAACTAAAATAGCACACTTCTCATACACCACATTCAACAACAAAAAAATATTTTAATTTCTGATCGACGAGTATGCCAACTCACGTGCTGAGCTGAAAGCGCACAAAGTTCTTAATGTTGTTGTAAATCCCTTTCCCTTCTTCAATAGCAGACCTAGAGTGAGAAACAAAGGCTTGAGGACATGTGTAAACGTATCAGATATCACATCAACAGTCTGCAAAAAGTCTGATAGCGGCAAAACAAGAAAAGAAAAAAGAAACCGTATGCTCACAAGATAGTTTGAAAGTCGTCATCTACCAGGATCATATCTGCTGCCTCTTTGCAGACATCAGTGCCGGTCTGACCCATCGCCACACCGATGTCTGCTGCCTTCAGTGCCACGCGTCATTAACACCGTCTCCGTCATAGCGACAACTGCACCAATGTTCTGCAAGGACTGAAGCCAGAAAGAACATGCTAAAAAACATATGGCCATATGTGGAGTACAATTACAAACAATCTGTTTGGTGCACTTACCTTAACTATCTTTAACTTGTGTCTAGGGCTGGCTCTGTAGAATACCGCTATCTGTGGAGACAGGATTTAAATTCATTTCATGGCACATCTTAGGGGCAGGTTCACACAGAACCCATTTTTGCTGTTAATAACGCAAGACAGTATGTCAGTGGATCGGAAAAAAGTGTTAAAGCTTTTAAAAATGTTTAACTTGAGTGCCACATGCTGCAAAAGATGCAAGACATGAGCACAAAGGTTAAAGACATCTGTCTAGCACGTGTTTACATTGAAAAACAATGGAAAAGTAGCTTAGTGGAATGGAAAAGGCCATTATGTTAACTGGCCATTATTCTTGTAACTGCTCAGCTAATGTACAATGTTTTAGACTGTTCAACGCTTGTGGATTTGAAACCTGTCCAAAACTCAGCTGTAGGTCTTTTGGATCATAGTGCTGAGAAGAAGCTTAGAGTGTATAAAGGCATGTTCATACCCTGGACACTATCTGAGAGAGATGCTGGATGTCCATCTGGTCAACTTCATCTCCAGACAGAGATTGAGAACCTTTGGTATAGAGGCCCAGTCGACTTGCTGTTGTGGAGAAAGGCAATAGGATAAATGTATGCGAGAAGGGTGTTATATTGAATATTCATGATTTTTTTATATTTATATACACCTATAGAACGTGTGTGTGTGTATACACATATATACACACACACACACACACACACACACAGCTGAGAAGGAAAAGGAATGGTAACATGGTTGAATGTCATACCAATCGACACTGCAGTCTCTTGAGAATCCCCTGTGACCATCTTTACCGCCACTCCAGAGCTGATGAGTGTCGACACAGCCTCTTTCACTCCAGCTCTGGGAGGGTCGATGATGCCCACCAGCCCCAGGAAGGTAAGAGCGCCCATCTCAGATCCAGAAGCAAACGCCAGCACTACCAGAGGACAGATGAAGAGCATCAGCTGCTGCCAAAATCTGCTAGGTCTCAATATTATTACTGTGTCCTCCATGAAATGTCTTTAATTAAAGGAAGCTAATAGAGAGGAATGTCAATATGTGAAAGCACTTCTTCAGCGTCCTCGGAGACAACTTAATCTTATCAAAACAAGCCAAATGACAAGCGGGCCAGCTGTAAGCTGTGAAAGCTTTGCCAGGGTGCAACTAAGGAGGCACCAGCTGACACAAAGAACATTTGTGTGTCATTTCAAAGTTGTGTGTGATTTGATCATGGCAGTAAAGCTGTTTGACATTAAGCCACAATTTGGGAAACCAAATGATCTGAGGTTTATATACAGAACTTTTCAGGAATGTCGTTAAGAATCAAATAAGCTGTGACTGAAAAGTCAATTTGTAAAATTAGTACATCAGAGCTTTACAAAAAGCAGCTAGTAGTACTTTACAGCAAAGTTTAAGCCACATTCTTAAGTACCGACAGAGGTAACACTTAAAAGGTATGCTAGGCAACGTTTTTCATAAACACTTTGTTATCCTGGTTAAAACTCTCTTCACATCCTGATAGCAATCAATAATAGAAGTGGTCTAAATATTTAAAAAGTTTACATATATCTTCTGTGGAAGTCTTAGGCCGGCTACACACTGGCTGCATGGCATGAGCGTTTCAGTTGCGTGGCGTGTCAGTTTTTACTTTGGCTCCCATGTTAACAGGTTAGAGCTTGCACACTGCCTGCATGACGTGTGTCTAAGGCGTGACCCGAGCCACGCCGAAAATGCGTGCATTATAGAAATAGAACCAACGCCTATTTTTCACATGACACGCAAGCGTGTTGGAAGCGTTTCCAGGCAAAATAGAATAGGAAAAGCCATTTGTGTCATTTTGACACGAATACATATTAATAAATGACATTTTGATGTTTGAAAGTCTCTGGGTTGACAAATGCAGATACAGGCCTAATTGTAATAAAAAAATAAAAAAACAATAATTATCGATTTTGAAATATTGCACCCGTCAATACAGAACGAATATTCCGTAGCCTATTTTGACGTCAATACTGGCGACGTTGTCTTTGCTGTATCAGTAGGCTATACATTTATGTTTAACATGAAGTATAGGCCTTCCCTGTATGTCACCTAGCAGCAGCAGCACCACGTCAGACACGTTTCTGGTGTGCAAAGACATAGAAAACACGACGCGGCTGACACGCAACAGGAACGCCACACTTACGCACGCAGCCAGTGTCTCGCCAGCCTTAGGACCAAAAATGTTTTCATCCAATCATTGCAATCAGTCTGAATAGGATGTCCTACTTGCCTGTCAACCTATGTATTTTTTCATACCTCCATACACCCTGCTCATGCCGATACCACACATCATTAGCACGTTTCATGAGGCTAAGCAAAGTTGTAGACACAGTCACTGAGCTCCACAAACAGCAGCCACCTTTTAAAGTTCCCCCTGAACCAAAACAACAAACTTATACTTTCTCCATGCATTGTCATAATAACCATAATTAAGAGACGGCAGCCCGTAACGTTCTACCCGGAGCTGTTCAGGTCCTCGGACACGGAATTATGCGTTTGCAACACTATCAATGCCGAAATGAATCTTCAGCAGTCATGTGGTACAAGTCAGAGCGCTAAGTTGTTTCCATTCATTATTATTGTAATGTTATGTGCTTTGAGACATGAGGTAATTTAACACCTTTTGTCTTCTTGTGACGCTTGCAGACTTTTGCTTTGCTCTGGCTGTGCGCGTTCATGTGCATGTTTTGGAGGAGGCGTGAAGACGCTCTGAATTTGGAGACGCTCTGAAGGGAGGGTGGGATCTTATGCCTTCAAAGCTAGCTTGCTATTGCCTACCCTACCTTTAAGTGACATTGCTAGTCATGGAGGAGGACTAGCAATGCCAAACCATAATACCACTGAATCAGCTAATAATAACAATAATAATAATAATAATAATAATAATAAAGCAGGGTGGCATAACATGCATAATATTAAAAACAATAAGGAAACCATTTCAAAATCCAGGGATGGAGTAGCATCCCATTGGAACATTATGTAGAATACTTACTTTAATAGGAGAAATAGGAGTAAAAATATAAAAGAATAAACAGACTTATTATAAAAACACAAGCACTATTGTATAATTTGTACAAAAAGCAGAATTTTTTTAAAGCAGTCGTGCTGCTTAATTTTTGAAACCATAATACATTTAAGATCCTTTGATGAACAGAAAGTTCAAAGTATTCTTGTATCAATTTAAGTCTTTAGGATCACCTTTGATCAATTTGAATGCATCCTTGAATACATTTCTTTAAAAATAAATAAATAAATAAATAAAACAAATAAATCTTACGGACTCCAAACTTCCAAACAGTACTAGTGTAACAAGTGCTGTACCTCTGAGACCCGCAGTGCCCATGTAGCTCTTCTGCTGCTGATAGAGTTCTCTCTGCTGATGAGTCATAGGCAGAGCAACACCTTTACTGTTGTAGGAAGTACAGAAGCGGATGATCTGCTCATAGGCGCCCTTCACAAAGAACATGGCAGGCTTATCCTGTTATTTAAATCAGATGCAAGGAAGAATAGAATTAGTCTCGCATAACCAGACTTTTGACTACAGAAATCCTATGCAGATTATTCTGACCAAGTATTGCCCAGTTAGAAAGGAAATGGCTGTGTAATTTATACGTAAAGTGACCATGACATCGCCACATCATTCACCACATTAACAGACCAACATGCAATAGAATGGTAGCTCATTTAAATGTAGTCATTTAAAAAAAAGTCTTTGAGAATGGTTATACACACAAACCAGATAAAACAATTACTTGAAGATTATATGATCAGAATTTATGTCTAACTACTAAAGGGTTAGTTCACCCCAAAATGAAAATGCTGTCATTAATTACTCACCTTCATGCCGTTCCAAACCCGCAAGACCTTCGTTCATCTTCGGAACACAAATTAACATATTTCTGATGAAATCCAAGAGCTCTCTGACCCCTCCATAGACAGCAATGTAATTAACACATTCAAGGTCCAGAAAGGTAGTAAAGACATCGTTAAAATCGTCCATGTGACTCTAGTGGTTCAACCTTAATTTTATGAAGCAACAAGAATACTTTTTGTGTGCAAAAATCAAACAAAAATAACTATTTCTTCACGTCTGTGTCAGTCTCCTACGCTGTTGACGTAGTAAACACAGTGCAGCATTTCCGAGTGACGTCAGAGCTATGTCAGCAAGCTGGCTTACCATTCGCCGACACGGTTCACATGAGCACCACCACAAATATGTAAATACAGTGCAGCTCCCACGTCATCATCATACAAAGTAAACTGCGTAGGAGACTGACACAGACATGAAGAAATTTAATAAAGTCGTTATTTTTGCCACAAAAAGTATTCTCGTAAAATTAAAGTTGAACCAATGGAGTTTTTACTACCTTTCTAGACCTTCAAATTGGTAATTACATTGCGGTCTATGGAGGGGTCAGAGAGCTCTTGGATTTCTTAAATTGTTTTCGTTTCTTCTGAAGATGAACAAAGGTCTTACGGGTTGGGAACGATATGAGGGTGAGTAAATGACAGAATTTTAATTTGAGTGAACTATCCCTTTAAGTACCGACAAAGTCCCTTTAAAAGCAAGCAATTTCACTCAGCTGCCATCTTTGAAACGCCTCTCGGGCAGCCATTTCCATCATGCAAGTACAGCTCCTATCTCTTTGAATGAGGAATCATCAGATTCTCCAAAGCCGTTCAACAAGCTTACGATTAAATTTCATATTTGAAAATCACCAATGAAATTTAACAACAACATATCACTTATGTAATATGAGTGCACAGTTTTTGGTCTTTGGTACCAATCATTTCTAAGACATAACACAGAAAACAAAGCAGTGAACTTAGAAAATAGTTGTTCTTATGCAGCAGCCTGGTACCTAAACAAACTTTTTTTCCCAGTGGACTGATAAACACTTGTGCATCCTGACTTCCATAAACTGCATGAAGCTGGCCACTCAGACTGGATCTTAAGACTTTGAGAGAGTTCTTCGAGAGAGCTCAGTCTGAGCCTGAGAGAAATAAAATGCCATTTGGGCATTTCGTTCAATGCAAGTCAATAGGATCTGCAAAGTGAATGTGAATTTCAATGTGCACTATTGTGACATTGCCACGGAAGTTTCAGCTCCAATTACCTTGCACCATCTACTCCAAGTTTACAATGTGCTTTATGCCATGTGGCACAGCTTACCTGCTGGGTGCGATGGACGACGCGGACTGCCATCCACTTCTGCTCTGAGGAGAAGGGAATCTCTTCCAACCGCACAAACTCCTGCTGCAGTCCCTCCAAACCCATCTATAAACAACAGAAAATAAATAAGATTGTGGTTGCATACTCTGCTCACTTGATCCTTAAAGGAAGATATCTAAAATCCGATCTAATCTTAAAGTTCTGGACAGATCCATTCTGCTTCCATGAAAAACTCTGATAAAACAGTGGATACATACAAAATCAGAATATGAAAGAAAGGCAAGATCAGATCATGCGAGACAAAGTCTTTGTTGCTCATGTGGAAAACTGAAGTAAGGATGCCTCTACAAAAAGACTGAACGTAAAAAAAAAAAATTAAGCATTGTAGTGCCAAGTGACGAGTCTGAAACTCTTTCACACTGGCTCCTGTGCAATTCTTATAGTTAAGGGCCTGACCTAGAACACCCTAACATTGTGGCTATGAGTTTAGTGAGAACCACCCACATTTTCTTCAGAAAACTTAAAAATCTAGTTCTTTTTATCTTTGGATTGGAATGACATTTCTCTCAGTTTAAACCCCATGTAAACATCCCTGTGGTGAAAACAATGTTATTAACGTACCAGACGTTAACACAACCGGGACCCTCAAGGGAGATCCTGTTGCCACAGTAACCTGTTCTATGGGGTGTGAAAGCGTGTCTGCTCATCTTAATTAGCATGAGCGAGAAGAACCGATTCAAATACTCTGTTTGCCAAAATAAGGTGACACGAGGTGACAGACAGTTCCCACAGGCTGCCTCGTGTTTGAACAGGTGGGAAGAGCCAACAGGCATATCCAACCACACTGTTTGGGTTTAGTTATGATAAGAGTTGCATGTGGTATATAATTATATATCACATAATTATCAGCAAATCATGCAGGACGCAACATACTATACCTTCATAGCCAGGGCGATGAGGGCGCCTTCGGTAGGGCGGCCCATTAGGGTGTTGTTCCTGATCACGGCATCATTGCACACACAGCCAGCCTACAAGATTTCAGACACCAAATGTAAAGTCACATTATAGTATCCAAACAGCTCTGCTTTTCACAATATTCTCTTCTTAACCTCACCTCCACGATCTTGCTGATGGAGGTGTTGGAGAAACCATGCACCAACTCTCCATCCAGCAATACCTCTCCAGAATTGTTGTACCCGACACCGGTGACCTGTAAAAGAAGCGCAATCAGGTCAACATGATCTTAACACCTTAAAGTCAACATAAAACAGCATTCACAACCTATTTAAGTGTGAAAAGTGAAACAAAAAAAAAAAAAAAAAAAAAAAAAGACTGACAGATTCCTGAAACATTCTTTACATGGAAGTTATTCAATTTTGAGGAAAGTTTTCAAATTTTAACATACACACAAATGCACTGCCACACAACACGCAAACACAGACGATAGATGACTTTTAGCAGTCTTTTGACAGTGCTCTGTTTGAAGCCCAAAGGGATGCGAAATAAAAAAAGCATGATGTAATAGACCTGGGAGAAGCGACCTAGTAAGTTTAAAAAGTGAGAGACTCAATCTACTCCTCAGCTGACTGCTTTGAAGATTTATTAGAGCACGCCGATGACACGGCAATGAATTCAGGACTCTACACTGATGCCATCAGGCATCTGAGACACCGCTTCTGTTCCTGGGAGAGAAAACCAGAGGCTTCTCTTCAGATCCATAGGGCTGATGAAACACTGCAGCTATTAACACTTAGGATTGCATATTTCTAATGTGGTAATGGCTTTAGGAAGGCACAACAATTCAATGTTCTGTCCCATTCAAAGTAGGTGAGATTTTTGTAATGTTTTTGAAAGAAGTCTCTTATGCTCACCAAGGCTGCAATTATTTGATCAAAAATACAGCAAAAGCAATATTGTGAATATTACTACAATTAAAATAGTTGTTTTCTATGTTAAAATATTTTAGAATGTCATTTATTCCTGTCGTGGCAAAGATACATTTTCAGCATCATTACTCAAGACTTCAGTGTCACACAATCCTTTAGAAATAATTCTGATATGACAATTTAGTTCTCAAGAAAGATTATTAATGTTGAAAACACTTGTGCTGCTTAACATTTGTGGGCACTGATAACTTTCATTAATTGAAAGTTCAAAATAAAAATATTTAAAACTTTTGTAATATTAAAAATGTATTTACGGTCACTTTTGATAAATTGAGTGTGCTGATTGAGAGTATTAATTTCATTAAAAAAAAAAATGACCTCAAACTTTTGAACTGTAGAGTAAATACACATTAAAGCTACAGTCTGTAACTATTTTTGGTTAAAAATTATACAAAATAAATTTGAGCAAGTACATAACATAACCAACGTTCAAAACTTCCTCCTCACCTTAGCCTGATTCACAACGATAAGCTTGTAATAATGGGTTATAATTTGAGAGGTACTGGTAGCTTCCCGTGGGAAATACTAGCTTCTACCATTCGTCTTTGCGTCATTACGTCACGACTGTATACATAAAGGAGTCCGGCTAATAGGCTATATTGTGTGTGTGGATGCTGCAGGTGGCGGATCATTTGTGGAATGTACTTACAGCAGCTGGAATGTAATTAAATTTGTCATTCTGATGGTGGCTTGTAATCCAGAAAGATTCAAGAGTTTTATTTGTCACATACACGGTTATATACAGAATATACAACCGGCAGTGAAATGTAAAAGTTCAAAACGACAATCATCGTTGACAACTGGTGCGTTGATAGACAACCCATATGTACACCTCAAAACATTAGATTCTTCAGCGCTGAAGAGCCATGCCGATGCACACAAGATATTTCTTGATAGTCAATTTTTACGATATATTCGATATACACGTTTTGAATTGCTTTTAAATAATAAATTTTTTTATATATACACATTTTCTTTTGCCCCCATTAAAAACAACAAAAACTATTTAGCTATACCTAGATTAAATACAAAATGTTTACGTTTAGTGAACAGGTTGGGATAACCAAAATCTTACTTCATGATACGAGTAATTTTATATTTTTTAAATGTACTTTTATAATTACGATATAGATTTTTAATTTGATTTGTTTTTAAAAATAAGCAAAACATGCAGTAAGTGCTTTATTTTTCAACTATAGGTCTATTTAACAGTAGCAAGTCAAGAAAGAAATTAATAACTCAAATATATATATAAAAACTGCTTAGTCTTCACTCCATTTTAAATTAACTATACACTGATTCTTAAGTTATTTAGCCAAGCATGGGGTGGTTTTCTATTTTTCATTGTTGTTTGATTAACATTAAAAATCACACACAGAATATTAGGTCCGGCTTAAGACCTGCACGGATCCAGTTACCTCAACTGTATATGTTCACTAAAGACATCCCGACTGCGTTTACCTGAATACTCGCCAGGATGTAAATTTTTACATATTTTTGACCATTCAAACCCAATAATCCACGAAAGCATTGAATCACGATCGCATGTTGTCTGCAAGGCGTGGGCACGCTTCTGGTCAGAGCGCCGCTCTTTATTCTCTCATGTACGCATGTTTCGGTTTCTTTCTTGGTCATGCGCTGCGCATATATATTTAACTCTTCTGCTTCCGGTGGAAGCAGACCTCTGCACTATCTGTGTTATCTGGTAACGTTCTTTGGGAAAGTATGCTTGAATTTGAAATATTCGATATTTCACAATATTTTCAAATTTTAGATTGTCGTCAAAATTATTGTGATACCGCTAATATTCGATATATCGCCCAGCTCTACAAATAACTGCAATTTCAGGGTTCCAACAGAGATGGCAACAAAGAGGTAAAACTTACAGACTGCAGCTTTAAATATTTATTCTAACTGATGTTCCCAAGACTTTACAAGTCATTCTTTCAAATTGAACTTATCCTTATGTAGCCAGCCAGAAACAGTGTTTTGTAGCGTATGGACGGTGCTCATAAATGATCAACGGACCAATACTTTGATTATTTATAATGACTCAAGCAAGACCGGCGCCGTGAAGTCTACAGACTGACAGGTTAACGGTGCTAAAAGGACACAAACCATGCTCGTGCAGCTCACCGTCATAAACAGCCCCTCCCTCACACATACCAAGGGACATCCGAACACATTATATGACTTTTAACTCAGTTATTTGTGCTGTTCCCTGTATATATGCATGCTTTTTGTTATAACCATTTTAGATGTGTTTGATAGGTTAGAAACTTATAGCCAGTGAAGGCTGAAGGAAGAATGGCGTCAATCCTCGCCATTCCTTTAACTCTTGGGTTAAAACCCCCATGTTTGGTCTCGAAATCTTTGTCTCGCAATTTGTAGGCCAGCTAGGCGGGTTGTGGGGTGCTATGATGCTATTTTGCTTTCTTTCATGCCAAAACCCCAAAGTCTGCATACCCAAAAAAACCCCGAGTCTGCCCATTTGTGAGAGTCATAAAACATGTTAATGAGGCGAGACCCAAGACAAAGGGAGATTTCCCGCTTTTGAGTTCCTTCGCTCTGATTGGCTGTTCCGACCAAAGAGACGTGCCCCGTCGCGGCCCTTTAAAATTGGGCCACAGATGGCTTGCTCTCTCTCTTGTCCTCTTGCTCTCTTGTTCCCTCTCTTGCTCTTGCTCTCTTGTCCTCGTCTCTTGTCTCTCTCTCTCCTTCTTCTCTCTCTTCGCCATCCTTCAACGGATCTCATCACACAAAGGAACCAAAGTTGAATTTCCCGCGGACTCCAAGGAACCACCCGGCAAGATCGAAACACGGACCGGATCGCGGAATTCCCCTAAACGCACAAGCTCACCACCAAGGAAACATATGCAAGTATCCCTTAAGCTGTCGTTATAAAGTTTTGAGCTTATACCAATAAGCTGAACTGATTCCTTGTTTATGCTCATAGGTTGTGTCGATAATATCACCGCTCTGTCTCTCTCTCTCTCTCTCTCTCTCTCTCTCTCTCTCTCTCTTTCTCCCTCTCTCTCTCTCTCTCTCTCTCTCTCTCTCTCTCTTTCTCCCTCTCTCTCCTTCCTGCTTTCAGTTAATTTGTGTATGTTTGTTTATTGTTTGTCAATTTTATTAAAATATATATATTCACACGTGATTGCGCTTGGTTTGCTCATACATAGGTCACTTTTACGGTGAACCGACCCTGTTACAAATTAAAAGAAAGATATTTCTCCTGGCCAGAGAAACGTGTTTAAGAGTTATTAAAAGACAGATATTTTGGTGGACAATTATCCGTCCTTTGAACTCAATCCTAGAATTAAAGAAATTTCTAAAAGTTGAATTAAGCCCTAGATATTAATAATTGTTTTAATCCGTTTTAATCAATTGTTAATATCAAAATTCCCCTCTGTGCAGATCTGTGCATGTTTGATCGTAACACGATTAAACGCATGCATAAATCCCGCACCATTTCCCCTGGGGCTAGATATTCTTTACAGTTTGATATGATGATTTTGTCTGAATGAGAGCAAATTTCTGCATTCAGGTTCCAATGTGTGGTGGAAAATCTTCCTAAAATGGGAGCTATAAGTAAAGACTAACTACCTATTAAAATTAAGTGCTCAACAAGCAAATATGGCTTTAGTGTTTCAGTGTCTACATACATTTTTTTCATGTAGTGTAATTTTACCATCATGAAAATTTAAAGGCTCTTACCTCAGCATGCTGTCCATCAGAGGTGAACAGGTGAGTGACTGTCATTTCATTTTTAGTGAGAGTGCCTGTCTTATCGGAGCAGATCACATTACAGCAACCTGGAGAGGAGAGGGAGGTTTCTCAGTTTAATACAGACAACAAAGATATTCTGATTTCCATGAAATCAGTGACATTTGTCAAGAGAAATTGCAAATGAGCCACAGTATTAAAAACGATTGAAAAAGAAATCTACACAACGATATTTTCACATATTAACACAAACAATTTTTGTGGAGTGACAACACCCTATGGTAAAATGTAAATGTATGTCCCTCAAGTGGTAACAGCCAATCTAATATTTTGGAGATGAAAAAATTCATAACTTTTATTTATATAAATAAATTAAATATTTTTGTTTTATAAAATGTCAAATAATTAAATACATTTTATAAAATGCATTTTAAACAGTTTAAGTCCTGTACTGTTTTCTATATTCCTATATCCCAGTATTCCTGTTTTACATCTGTGATTAGTTCAGCCCAAACTTATGTTCAAATATAGTTTTAGAGATGAACTCCTCTGCACGCTGCAACAAACAATCCTGGTCCTGACCATGTTCACAATATCGCACAGCTTCAAGTGCTACTTGGCAAAAGTGTTGTTTCATAATTAGTAAAGAGCCATTAAGTTATTCACATAGTTGAAAATGTTTCTAAGCAAAGCAATAAACATTTCTTGAAACTGTTAAAATGTTATTGACACCCACAAGAACATTTGGGTCTGATTTAATGTGTTTACTCCACAATAAATTAGTGCATGTTCAGTGTGACTGTGGCTAGTCATTTGACTCTGTGGGCTGAATGATTCTCATATGACTGATTATGTAAGGCCACAGAGGGGGGGAAACCACCAAAGTGACTTTTTTGTTCCCTTGTAAGCTGGCCAACAGGAAGGAACTTCCTGACACAAGGTCTTTGTCTGAACATTAGATGAGGTATCCTTTGACGATATAGAACATTTACAGCATGTCCTTTTATTCAATTGATCAGTGTTTTGTGAACATTCAAGACCCTTCGAGGATAGCATGAATAATGCCAAATAAATTCAAATGGTATTTTGCTAAACATTCCTTGTCATTTGATTAAGTCAGATACCAATACGGGTAGGCTGCGTGTCATGCCCTCATACTTGGATGAATGAAGATAAACATGTTTTTTCCGACACTACAATGTGCTTCGAGAGAGAAACAAATTAAAACTTTTTGCATGATAAATCATTTTGGTACTGTACTGGTTCACCACATGATGACCAAATCTGGGTCATGAAACAAAACGACTGGTTTAAGTCACAGTGTAGAACATACCCAGAGTCTCTACTATGGGCAATTTTTTAATGATCGCTCGTTTCTTCACCATCCTCATCACTCCCAGTGCCAAAGTCACCGTCACCACAATGGGGAGGCCTTCTGGGATAGCTGCCACGGCCAGGCTGAAGAGAAGAGCAATGATGCAACACTTAAAAGGCTGAAACCTGCACTACACATCAAGTCACATGCCTCTCGGGAACATCCGTCTCCGTGCTGGACTAATTAAGGACATACCTGACACCTATGGTGAACATGTCTAGAATGTACTTCCCCTGAAGCCATCCCACCATCATGATCACCCCTGAAAATGGAAATATATTAGTGCCATCACAGAGAGCGAAGGCAGGATATGACAGAACAGAAATTAGGGTTTGCATATTCAATGAGATGGTATGCATCACTAGCTCATGAAAGTGCAATGAATGTTAATTGGACAATCTTAAGATGTCTACCGATTATCCCAAAGGAATAAAGGGAGAGCTGTTTTCCCAGCAAATCCATGCTTTTCTGTAATGGGGTTTTAGGAGCCTGTTTAAAAACAAAAGAAAGAAAGCAAGCATTTAAATATGAAGCAAAAGCAGTTTTTTTAGAAAATCAATCTCTCTGGTTTATGCTTGATTACCTCCTCTGCTTGCATCATCTTAAAAACTTCACCAAATTCAGAATTTTCTCCAGTGCCTATGACAATGCCCTACAATTTAAAAGCAAAACTATTAAAAATGTGTGCAAATGATTCATTTTATCCAATGAAAAAGGAGAAATGTCTAGTTTCACATAGAATCTTCATACTTTTTCACATTTTCTATGAGGGGAAATTTGAAGAATGGATAAATAAACACGATTTAACAATAAAATAAACAAATTATTTTTATTCCACTAAAATTAAACTTTAACTTTATAAAACAATAACTGTAACTTTGAATATCAAAACTCAGTGATAACTATAAGCAAAATTGTTAAAAGGGGCCTCTTTTACATTTTGCAAATGGTTATAGTGTTATTATGGGTGGTACAGCACCCGTCAAAGGTTTTACCTTTTTTATGTTTTTGAACAAAGTCTCTTATGCTCACCAATGCTGCATTTATTTCATCAAAAAACTGTGAAAACAATACTGTTGTGAAATATTATTATTATTATTATTATGATACAAATTAAAATTGTTTTATATTTGAATATATTTTAAAAAGCAATTTATTCCTGTGATGCCAAAGCTGCATTTTCAGCCTCACTACTTCAGTCTTCACTCTTCAGCGTCACATGATCCTTCAGAAATCTAATATGCTGATTTGGTGCTCAAGAAACAAGTATTATTATTATTATTATTATTATTATTATTATTATTATTATTATTATCATCATCATCTATGTTGAAAACAGTAGTGCTACTTAACATTTTTGTGGAAATTTTTCAGGATTATCTTTGATTAGAAAGTTCAATGAACAGCATTCTTTGCATTTATTAAATTCATTAAAGCATTTATTAAATATTTTTTAAAACATTATAAAATGTCTTCACTGTCACTTTTGATCAATTTAATGAATCCTTGATGAATAAAAGTATTAATTTCTCCCTCTCTTTTTAATCTGACATGTTCTGAAGATTGGAGTAATGATGCTGAAAAATTCAGCTTTGCAATCACAGGAATACATATATCAAAGTCAAGTCAAAGTCAGCTTTATTGTCAATTCTGCCATACGTACAGTACATACATACAGAGAATTGAAATTCTATGACTCTCAGACCCTAGGTGCCTAACAACAACAAAACAATAACAATAACAACAAAAGTTTAACAGTAACAACAACAGAGGAAAGATTAAAAAAAGATGGATAAAGTGAATTATAGAGGTAAAGTGGCGATGGCAAATAGTGCAAACAATGGTAATAGTGCAATTTCAGATTTAAGTCAGTGCAGGTATAAAATAAAATTATAAGAGTGTGTGCAAAAAATATATATTACAATACATGTAAACGCTGCAAAGGTAGAGCTACTAAGATCATCAAGGACTTTAATCACCCTGCAAACCCTCATTTCACGCTGCTGCCATCTGGTAAGCGCTTCCGAAGCCTGATGGCCAAAACTGAGAGACTCAGGAGGAGCTTCTTCCCCCAGGCCATCAGACTCCTGAACTCAGTCACTTAACATCACGTGACCATCGACATACTGCCATTGCACTGCACTTTCTTTTCTCGTTGTTACTGTGTAACAACCTGTTATAAACCTGTTTGCACATTATACTCTTTATACATTTGTTAACCACATATTTATAAGTCTACAGTTTACTCACTGCACAGTTTACTTCACTTATTTTATTCCACTTCTTTATTTTTTTACTTTTTCTTCTACTTGACTTGATTATTTATAATTCTACAGAGATATATATATACACAATACTACAGAGAGATATAAAAATAAAATAGTACTTTTTTATTCTATTTCTATTATAATTTCTTCCTTGTGTTTTTAACTGTGAATTTGCACTGTCCATGGAGCGGACCTGTTTACATTTCACTGCCGGTTGTATATTCTGTATATAACTGTGTATGTGACAAATAAAACTCTTGAATCTTGAATTACAATTTAAGATAATTATTTTCTATTTTAATAAGTTTTACAATATTACTGTTTTTACTGTATTTTTGATTAATTAAATGCAGCCTTGCTGAATACTGAGAACTTTCTAACAGGCACTGTACCATGTGGTCTGACGGATCAAATAGGAAATACAAAGATGTAACAGTACCTTAGCCTTCCCAAAGTGCACTAGCAAAATTTTACCTTATTGAAACATTTACTCTTTCAAAATGCAATTATACTGCAGAAAACCACAAAAACAAACATGCAAGCAATGGAGGATACGTATCATTTTATGAATGAAAGCAGCTTGAATTATGAGTTCTCTGAGGAATTCTGTGAGGGGGTAAAATCAGTTCAGGTCTAGATGTAACTCTACCTTGGCCTTCCCACAGCGCACCAGCGTACCCATGAAGGCAATGTTACTGCGGGATGTGATATCGCCATTGGTGGCAGCCGGCTGAGGAGCAAAGGTCTTGGTGCAGGGGGTGGTCTCTCCTGTCAAACTGGACTCATCAACTGTCAGATCCACCGCCTGCAGTGCAGGGAAGGGTCAGCTTCACTAACAGGCCATTAGAACATTGCTGCTATTTCAAGCACAAACATTTCTACCGCTAACTGCCATTTGAATGAGCGATCCAGAAAACCCTCAAAGCACATATTGTTCTGGGTTGTGTTTGACTACAACAGTGTAACAGTAACAGTTTACATGTGCATCACTTTCCAATCAATTCCAATTCTGGATAAGCCTTCATTTAATATTACACAAAATTACCTTTGTTTGGACATTCTGTTACAGTGAATAATCTGAACTGAGTGTTTCTAGAAACTGTAGTATTGGCTTAATCTGCTTATGGCAATAATAAAGATAATTGGTATTTACATAATCAGAATATGACCAAATTATAATTCATAATAGAATATTGTTCTGCATGTACACGCAGTCACTATGTGCATAAGACACATGGAAGAGAAGAAAGAGACAAGGAGATATATATATATATTCATTTCACACCTCAAAAAGACGCAGGTCAGCTGGGACTCTCTCACCGACTGATAGACAGACGGTGTCTCCAGGTACAAGCTCTCGTGCCAGAAGATGCTCCAGACGTCCTTCTCGAACACTGGAGTACAGGGATAGATGAGATGAGTTGGAAAGAGAAATAGAGAGGGCATCAGAGGGATTGAGTGTTGAACGGTTTGAAATTAGGCCAGTGAAGTCATGTGGACAGCCCTTGAGATTTGTGCCCTGCGGGCTAGATGGAGGTCAAATACTTTTGTGAAATGTACTTCCAACAATCTTGGCAATAAAAAAAAAAAAATGCTTGTGGCTGGAATCATGTAAAAGTGGCTATTATGATCCATCTAGGTTTAAACCGTAATAAATAAATAAATAACTAACTAAATAAATAAATAAATAAAAATATAACTCCCCCACCCAGTCATCAAATCAAAAAAAAAAAAAATAATTAAACAAACAGACAGACAGACAGACAGACAGAAAAAGGAGGATAAAATTGCGGTGCGCTGAGTGGTGTTCTACAGGTGTTTGAGGACAGGGCTCAAGACTATGGCACAGCCCAGTTTTGAAGTGCAAATATGAGACTGTGTTTGAAGTGGAAATTACACCTCCCATTCTCACTCTCTCCATATGTTGTCTGAAAGGCCATCTTTTATGCATTTGGTGGGTGTAAAGCTCTGCAAAATACACCTAAGACATCAAGACCTCACACCCACAGATATCCCTCACATATTCAATCATATGTAGTAAGAAAAGAGAGAGAGAGCGAGAGCAAGAGAGACAAAGATTAAAGACAGAAAGAAAGCTTTCAAGTCTATTTAAGATCAAATCCAGATTAAAATAATATATAAAACAACTAAAAACCTACACAAGATGTTTAAGACTTATTTGAATAAGAACTAAGAATTTCAGTAGAATGAAAAACAGTTTTGTGTGACTAATGTACACGTTTACTAATCAGCATCAAAAGTAGAAGTCTTTTGTTCCAAAAAATTATTAAAAATGGACCATTCACTACCGGTCAAATCTTTGGGATCAGCAAACTTTTTTGTTAAAGAAATTAATACTATTATTCATTAAGGATGCATTAAATAAATCAAATGTGACCACAAATATTTAACAATGGAAGATTTCTATTTTAAATAAATGCCGTTTAACTTTCTATTCAAAGGATCCTCAAAAAAATGTACTGCTGCTTCCTCAAAAATATTAAGCAGCACAATTGTTTTCAACAATAATAAAAAGAAATGTTTTTGAGCACCAAATTAGAATGATTTCTGAAGGATCATGTGACACCGAAGACGTAAGAGTAATGGCTGTTGAATGTTCAAAATTTTACATTTTAAAATTTAAATACTATTTCACAATATTATTGTTTTACTGTTTTTGAGCAAATAATTGCAGCTTTGGTGAGATTAAGAGACTTGCGTCAAAAACATAAAAAAAAAATGAACAGTAGTGTAAATACTAGAAAGTAGGATTGTTTTTGTGTCGTTTATTTGTAAAGCCGGAACCCATTCTAACAGCCACTTGATTTTGACATATAATCTATTAAAGCCGTGAAAGGTAAAGCACTTTTTTTGCTCACCAATGGCATTCTGGAGGCACAAGTTTCCCTAGTTCTTCCAGGGATTTTTCTGAGCGGTATTCCTGAAATGAGGCAGAACAAAGTATCTCAAAAGTATTTAATTGCATACATATATAGGTCTATAGCTTAAGGTGATTGAAGGCATGTCAAGTGAGGTAATGTCATCAGAGTATATTGGATTTACCTGTACAAAGGCAACTGTAACAACGATAATAATGGCCTGCAAAAAGAATGATACAAGCATGTTAATGAACTGATCCAGTACTTCAATGAAAATCAAAACTCTGACAGAGGGGAGCGGGCAGGAACTTACCACTGTGATACTGACGGCATCGTCAAACTGCCTCATCAACACGCTGATGACAGCGGACGCCAGCAGCAACAGGATGAGTGGGTCTTTAAACTGGAGACCAAAAGAAATAGAGGAAAATACAGAAAAATAGACTGCATGAGGGGGGCAATGCTTCTCAGAATTCATTGTATCCCACATCTCAAGGTGAAGGTCTATGTTTATCTGCCTGAGAGCTTGAAGTAGAATAATCAATGTTAGCTACACATGACAGCAACAATTATTGACCTCTGTCATACAGTCTGCTTTTTCAGATACCACAGATACACAAGCATCTTTACAGACAGCAAGAAACCAAAGCCCAAAACGATTTGCAGAATCGGTCTACAGTGCTCAGAAAAATGTTTTATGCTGTAAAATAGTTTAGTAGGAAAAAATCCCAAAAGAGCTGGGTATTTCTATTCATTGACATAAAACTGTGCATTTCAGTGAATCGGTTCAAAACACTGATTTAACTATTTTCATGTATTACAAACAAAAATATTTCAAAAATGTAAAAAAAAAAAAAAAAAAAAAAAAGTAATTCATAATTTGTGAATTTAAAGTGTTAAAATCTCTTTAAATTATATTTTGAATCTCATTTGAAATAGTGGCAGTGGAAATACAGGAAAAAAAGTGAAACATTTTCATCTCCACCCTTTATTCCAATATTATTCAAAATTAGTTTGGCATATTGCTTAGTTGTGCTTGGAGTCAATTGTTTTATTTGTGATAACATAATGAAACATGCCAAACTGTGCGGAAATAATTTTTGGTCAAGCTGTCAAACTAAAGAAATTATGAACACGAGCAAAAAAAAAAAAAAAAAAAAAAGGGAGAACCAACAAAACATTAATAACTGATTGTGTTGTAGACAATGTATGCTTTCTCCTGTGAGCTTTTTTCCACGCATTTAAAAAAAACAAAATAGTAAAATAAAGTCAAACAAAACCTGCTGTTGTAATTGGCCTTTTTTTAAATAATAAATAATTTTGTCAGATAAACACCTTAAAGGGTTAGTTCACCCCAAAATGAAAATTCTGTCATGAATTACACACCCCCATGCTGTTCCAAACCCGCAAGACCTTCGTTCATCTTCGGAACACAAATTAACATATTTTTGATGAAATCCAAGAGCTTTCTGACCCCACATAGACAGCAACAACCACTTTCAAGGTCCAGAAAGGTAGTAAAGACATCATTAAAATAGTCCACGTGACTCCAGTCGTTCAACCTTTATGTTATGAAGCGACGAGAATACTTTGTTGAATAAAGTCTGTATTTTTGTTTTTTTGTGCACAATCTCTTCTCTTCCCTTGTCACTCTCTTACACTATTCACTTTGTTGAGATATTCACACAGTGCAGCGCTTCGGAGTTCTACGGCAGAACGCTGGCTCACTATTGGCTGAGCACCACATGCATGTGTTGTGGTGCTTACGTGAATCGCGTAGCAAAGGTGACACGAAAGAGGAGAGATTGTTGTCTGTATTTTTACTTGTTTTTTTTGCACCACAAAAAGTATTCTCGTCACTTCATAACATTAAGGTTGAACCACTGGAGTCACATGTACTATTTTAAAGATGTCTACACTACCTTTCTGGACCTTGAAAGTGTTAATTAAACTGCTGTCTATAGAGGGGATCAGAGAACTCTCTGAATATCTTCATCAAAAATATCTTAATTTGTGTTGCGAAGATGAACAAAGGTCTTACGGGTTTGGAACGACATGAGGGTGAGTGAGTAATGACAGAATTTTCATTTTTGGGTGAACTAACCCTTTAACCACGTTTACTGTTTTGTTCTTCTCTCATATTTAAAAATAAATAAATAAATAAATAAAATCTTATATTTTGCTAGTTTAAACAAACATATAGGGCTATTAAAAACAAGCATATCCTCTCCAGACTAAACTTTATTATGTTTAAATAGATTTTCACTTTATTTGCACTCAATTTACTGAGCAAATACATGTTAAGATATACATTTAAGTAGCTTTTCTAAACATGCCTTGATAAAAAAAAAAAAAAAAAACATTACTGGTGTGCATCTTGAGACAAAACAATGGCACTGATATATTTTAAGATATGTCAGTGCCAGTTACTTTCAGTTTAAATAGCTCAAACATGCATTGGGACTATAGGCTTAAGCCTTGTCTAAGAAATCAGAGGTAAATGTTAAAATTACTACTAATGCAATGCCTAGACACTGCTTAGATGGGAAATGTATGTTACTTGATTTATTTCAAAACCCCCCAAGGTCACCTAATAACCAGCGGCACCAGAAACTACTAACAAGTTGGTAAAGCTTTCGAAAGTGAAGATTAAAACGATGGGATTGTGGGTTACTTTCTTTGATTGGCCACATACAGAGAATGCAGCTTTAATCTACGGCAGGATCTGACACCCGCGGATCGTCACTTCTGCATAACCGGCAATTAACAGCCCCACACAAGATGAGCTCATCATTTCTTTTGAGTGAGCAATACGGCAACCTTTTTAAATCCAAACCATGGCCACACAGTAACAGGCAGGTTACACATAGGAAGGCAAAACAAACAGGGTTTGACTTTGCTGTCTGTTGAAAGTCCTTTGACGTTCTCTCACGTCTACTGTGACAGATCAGGATTTACGGCGTGGTTTTGTGCTTAGGGCTGGTGGCACTGTGATAAAAAATACAGCTGAGAATTTGAATAAATCTGGAGGAAAAAAGAAAGTAGTATGGGAGATTATTTTAAAGCAGTGCTGGTGGTTGTGTCTGACGACCAAAAAAAAAAAAAAAAAAAAAAAACCCTGTTTGATACGTTCTGTTCTGTGAAGCATGGGGCGGGAAAAGAGGAGGATGCCTAGAAGAAAGCAGGGGGGAAAACAAAACAGAAAAGAGAGACAGAGGGAGGTCGGCACCTTTGTATTTGTAGAGTAAAAAGATTAGTGGTAATGAGAAATAAAAGCTGATCCATCTTAACGCAGTAATTATCAGCATGAACCACCCAGTCACACTTGACAGTCGTGACATGACATATTTGTGCTTTTCCCCTTGTTATAACTTACAGTTTATACATGCTTTGCCATTTTAGGGAAATGGGGATTTAACATATCACACTCTGCAGAGGAAACCAAAAAAAGATGAAGGCGACAAAGTGTGCCACCTCTGAAGAAGGCCCAGGTGGCTGTGGGAAAAAATACAATTCCTCCCAGTTATAATGCTATATTTAACCAATCAGCATAAACCTCCTGACCAGGGTGGACTGAAATCTTTTTACAGGAGGACAGCGACCTGTCATCTTTATGTTGGAAGAAAGAACTGGATGAACTGGGTCATTTTTACAGCTTTAAGGCATTTTCACAATAGTGTTAGTGTTATTTTTTTGTTGCAAGACTTTAAATAGAAACAATGCTTATGGACCCCTTCAAACCGGGTGTGAAGATTCAGTGACATTTTTTTTTAAACGCAGTGTACATCAATACATTTTCTTCGCTGTCTAAAGAAAACTCACCGACCAATAGGGATAGGAAAAAATATAATTTATGAATCTGTGTCTTCAACCCCAAAGCAAAGGAAGTGATTCTACAGTCTGAAGTCTAAAAAGAAAAAGAAAAAAAGAAAAGAAAAAAAAAACACTTCTTTGTACCGAGGTTGTTTTGTTGCCTTATTCACAAGCAAATGATTCTTATGCACCAGTTGTTTTTTATCAGTAAACAAAAACATGCAACATGACCAGGGTTGGTGAATACGACATGCATGTAACTTAGTTACCCATTTAAAATACAAAATTTGAGCAACTGTATTTCATTACAGTTACATTTTAAATGGGTGGTAATCAAATTAGTTACATCCAAAAAGTATTTTAGATTGAAATTCAAAGTTATCACTTTGGTAATGTAATTTCTTTCATTTAAACATTAATGTAAACTGTAATGGGCAATTCATGTAAACAGCAATTGGTGATTCTCACACAGATACTCTGACAGTCTGCAAAAGCATCCTAAGATATAGTTCTGCTCATAAGTTTCATACCCCTTGCAGAATATGCAAAATTGTAATAATTTTAACAAAATAAGAGGGATCTGGGATCATAAAAATTACATGATTGCATGAAAATTGCATGAAGTCAAAATGACTGATTTTGCCACATTCAAAAATGTACACCCTTGAAACTTAACTGTCTGTCATTACCTGGATGATCCACGACTGTTTTCATGTTTCATAATAAGGAATTTGTTTGGGTAATTGCGACTTTTTACCTCACAATTCTGATTTTTTTCGGAGAATTTTGAGACATAAACTTGCAATTGTGAGTTACATTGTCCAATTATGAGGGGGCAAAAAGACTGAAATTTTTTGCGACTTTAATAAAACAATTAACAAGGAAATTGCGATTTTTCATCTCACAATTCTGACTGCATAACTGACTGCAAAAAGTCTGAATTGTACGATGCAAACTTGCATTTGTGAGAAAAAAAAAAGACGCAATTACCTTTTTTAATTTTAGGGGTGGAAACAAGCGTCCATGAAGTGCAATGCATTAAGAGCAGGGGGTGAAAACTTTTGAACAGCATGATGTATAAATTTTTCTTATTTTGTTTAAAGACCATATTTTTTCATTTAGTACTGGCCTTCAGAAGCTAATAACTACATGTTTCCCTGAAGACAAAATAAGTGCAATTTACCCTGATGATCCAATTCAAAAAGTTTACACCCCAGATCAATGCAGAATGCATTGTTGCCTTCTTGAGCATGTATATGTATACATATACATGCAATAAAAATATATACACATTTTATTTTTTTAATATTATATATATATATATATATATATATATATATATATATATATATATATATATATATATATATATATATATATATATATATATATATTTTAAAAAAATTCTCCTTTCTCCCCCTTCTAAGATTGTCTGCATTTTTTTTTTTTTTTGCTTTTGTGAATTTTTTTTTTGCCACCCAACCTGAGAGATATATTTTTTCCAGAGTGGTTCATCTTCGCTGATGTCAAACTCGTTCCATCCATGGTAGACACGACGCCTTGCAACCTCCTCTTGGGTGAGACCGAACTGCAGGTCAGCCTGACAGAGGGAGAGAGGGAGGGAATTAAGTCAGAAAAATGCAGCCTTCCCAAAATAACACTCATCAGATGTGTAACCATGACAACTGACATTAAACCACTAACAAATAAGAATGCTGGAGCCATGGAAACAACTAATAAAGCCAGTGTCCTGGAACTTGAGCTTTAGTAAGTCTACTGTTAGACAGCGGTCACTACAATGCATTTCTGCTCCCTGCGTGGAGAAAGACCTTGAGAACAGAGCGCTACATCGTGAATATGAGAGAGCATAAAAGCTAGATCGCTGCACCTAAAGACCTGCTGTCTGGGCAATATTAGGAATGAGGGTCAAAATGGTGCTGAGATCAACCAAATCTAACTGCTTTGTATCGATTTACAACAAACTTTTGTTAGCACACAAAAGAAAATAAATCAGATGATGTTTTTCTATTGAAATAGTAATAAGGTGTACTATTCAAGGCTTAAGTGCTTCCTAGAGACTGTGATTGAATGTTCATGATAGTGGATGAATAAAGGTTTTCAGAGAGCAGATGGTCATGTCAGTGTGGTGATGGACATGGCACTACAAGCTCGATCATCCACGCTGAGACTGCAAGAGCATCCCAGCACTCTCTAATCTTCCTGGCGTGATTCATTAAGGGACACTGTGTGATATCTGCAGGGATGGGCTTTGAATTCCTCAGTGTCAAGGCATGCAGTCTATGCTTTTGGTGCATGTTTGACTGCATAAAGAAATTAAATTGGACTTCCCCTGCTGCCGTTTCTAAATATGCAAAGTTTAAAGATTAAAACATGATCCAATATCAACATCCTGTCTTGTTCCTGAAACATAATTCCTATCAAACAATCAATCATAGTCCTATCCTTTACCTGGCACTAAAATCAGATGGCAGTGCTGATTCAAGAAGAATATTGACTCCTTTAAAGTCAACACTCAATATTATTCCTAGAAGTTCCTTTCTTGGATTCCTTATTCTGATTGTTCAATTGTGGCCTTCTGCAGTCAAATATTTACTTAGTATATTAGTATAATAACTACTACACATTGGTATCCTGGTTTTCCTGTCGGAGTCATTTTGCAATAATGATGGCCTACATTTTCAATTATGATTACGATTAAATTTAATTAAATATTGATTTATTGAGGTAAATAACAGGTACAGTACCCGTTTACTCAAGAAGAAAAAAAAAATATATATTTTTTAATTCTTATCTCTTAATTATCTGATTTGTACAGGCTACCTACATTTAAAAATTACAGATAAGAAAGTTGTCATAATATTAACTTTTAAAATGACAATTATGTTTCTACCCGTTTTTATTTTTAAATATAAACATTTAAATGGTGGCTGTCATAAAAGCATGACAGATTTATTCAAACATATTAAATATTGAAAAACAGAGTTTGTTACAGAGTAACAAAGTAAAAATAAATATGTATAGTTCTATATTTAGCAAAATGCTCCTTTTTAGAGATCATTATCTAGCTGACTAACGAGTGAATGATTATTGAATAACTTACAAAAACCCATCGATTCGCTTCAGAAGGCCTTTATTAATCCCCCTTGCGCCGTGTGGAGTACATTTATTATGGATGGATGTGTTTTTCTGAGCTTCAAACTCGTGGGCCCCGTTCACTGCCATTTATAAAGCTTGGAAGCATTAGGATATTTATTATTATAACTCAGATTGTGTCCAGCAGAAAGAAGAAGGTTATATACACCTAGGATGGCTAGAGGGTGAGTAATTCAGGGGGCAATTTTCATTTTAAAGTGAACTAAACCTTTAATGCGGAGTTTGCATTGCACGAGTCGTCAGATCACTGTTCTTTTCACACTGCATGACTGTCTGGGGTAGCGTTCAGTTGCTGCTGTGTGCACATTGCACAATGGATCGGCGACAGGGGTTCCACAACTTTACACTGAACGATTACATGAGACATTGATATAGATCTCGGTAAGTTGAACTGCATCTTTTAACATGCCTTCTGATCATTCATGTTTATTTTGTGCTGTAACTAGAGATGATCAGTTCATGATGCTCCACTTAATTTGAGCGATTGCTTGGTCAAAAGTGCTCTGTCGCCACATAAAAAAAGAGCACCAAAGCAGTAATTACTGCTTGAATTTCTGAATAAAATTGACAGAATTTGAAAGCTGAGACTTTGTTTTATATCAAAAGTAACCAAGCTTATTGCAATTTATTGGATGGGAGGTGCGCTACAATGTTCTGTTCTGTTTATTCATTAACTGACTAAACTAAAATATTGATTTTACAATCAATATCAGTTCATCAAAATCGAGAAATCTATATTTTTAACCCAGCCCTATATTTTACTCAGTTGTCAACTATAAATGAAAGTTTAGACTGTCTTGGTTTCATGTGAACCTTTTACATGGCTCAAATAAATTAAGAAATGAAAAATATATGTAAACATGACATTTGTGACTAGTGGGGAGAAAACAGAACTCGTTTTGAATTTTAGTAATTGATTATAAAAAATAAAATACCATTGAAAAATTTGACCATTGAAAAAAAAAGTAAAAAAAAAAAAAAAAAAAAAAAAAAAAAAAAATCTCATCCCCACAAATGCCAGTTAATTTTTTTTTTTTTTTAAAGACCAGTTGAGCAGTTTTTGTTTTGTTTACCACAGGTTACAATTGCCATCAAGAATGAAGCATGCTGGGAAAACTGGGAATGAAATGGCCAAAACGGTCAAAGTCAATTATGTACATGTCATTCAAGTTTTAATCTCGAATCTCACACTCTTGTGTGTAGAACTACTTCCTCATGCATCTGATTAAATTGCATAGAAACAGTCCAACCCATCGTTAATAGTTCAAAACAATGTAGCATGGAAGAGATATGCAACTGTAATATGGTCAACAAACCTCTTTTTATAGTCTCATTCATAATCAACAACCTTGAATGTGTCGAGTCAAAACAAAGAATTCAACAATTCCTGCAGCAAAATTACATTTGCTCTGATGATTATATGATTAAATAATGTTGTATGAATAGCATAACTGCAGCGAGTTGCTTTTTTTTCCTATTAGGGCTGTCAATTAACTAAATGTCTAATTGCAAATAATTCAATAATTAAACAGTTTAATACATTTAGTCCCTCTTAGATTAGATCAAATAATGTGTGCCATGACTATACCTGCAGTGCACAGGCAGCCTCGTTCACAGGTAGTTCACTGGCTTTTTTTGAAGTCAGTACTGGAACCATGGTCTCATTTTCACAGTGGGGTTGATACTCGGCAAGCTGGGGGGAAAAAAGAATTTTATTTTAAACATTAAAACACAACATCAACAGAGGAGGATGTCAGCATCTAAAATTGATAACCCATGTGATCTCACAGAGAAAATATTTAAAAAGGCTCAAACTTTGGAGGTAATCCACATCAAAGCATTACCAAAGCTAATGCCATCATAAACAAATCTCTCCTCAAAAAAAACGTGAGTGCAATTTACAAAAGGATTACAGGCCCAGAAGAAACTTTGACCTCTTCAGTGCTGCACATGGAAACAAGAAACAAATCTAGGCAAAACACATGGGCCATTTTGACCAGACCAACCAGTCACTTCCTTAAAAATCATCTGATACGTTCACAAATTGCATAGACTTTCAGCTACAAAAAGCACCATTAAAGCAAGCCACAGCCACAGTCTGACTGGAGGAAGATCATCTGACAGCAATAATGGAGCCCAGCAGATGGATTGGAGCGCATTAGGGAAGCGAATGACATTAAAATCTAGATGGCCATGAACATCAGGTTCAGCCTCACAAAGAGCACTAGATGAACATCCTTGCAATATCCTATCCTATTTACTTTGCTGCATATTGATCTGGTCAACTAACCAGAAACCTGCCACTGAAACTCACAAACATACAAACGATGATGCTTTGCAAACAACAAACAGATGTAAACCATCCAGGCTAAATATAGTAGATTTTCAAATATTCTGATGAAAACACGAGCGATGCTTGCAGATGCAAAGAAGTTTAGGATCAGTATGTTCTTTTATTATTATTATCATCATTATCATTATTAATACTTTTAAATATTCAAATATATGCACCCTTGGTACACAGACAAAACTTTCAAAAACATTAAAAAAATCTTACCAACCCCAAATGGTTGTGAATGGTAGTGTAAGTCTATGGCATTTATGGACTGCTTGAAAACAACACGCTTCTTAAGTATGAGCATTATCAAACTACATTCAAGTTTTCTAATTTAAGGAAGTTTCAACTTACCTATGACTAATGATTTACGTTTACTATGAACAGACGTTAAGTTAATGAAATGTAGATATATTCTTGGGTCATTCAAAACTACCCAAGGTTAAATGTTCAGACTTTGTACTAGAGTGCTATGCTTTAAACAAACTAGGTTACAATGGAAAGAATAAAACACCCCAGATGGATGCTTTTTAGGCACAAAATGCAAATCTAAACAAAATCCTGTTGTGACGATTTCAGGACACGACTGCAAAACAGAAAAAATATGCTCAGAATCAGAGATGTCTCTGAGAATGAACTTTTCCATAGGATGGATGTCATTGTAAGTCGCTTTGGATAAAAACATCTGCTAAATGAATAAATGTAAATGTCATTGGCAGGCATCATTCAGAGTGATGCCCTTCTAAAGGGCGACAGAGCGAAGAAGACAGAGAAGAGATCTTAAGAGAAATAGAAAATCAGGGCTACCTTTTATAGTCCGTATCACATTAAGCATCAGATCCAGCAAGAATCTTACAGCGTCTTGTATATCAGCTTAGCATCTTGAAGTGTTACACATCATTCTTTCTACACTTTCACTCGGCAGGTCCAGCATAAAGATAAAAGTATCTTACTGAAGATCTAGTGAGTCTGAGTCTGAGCCTGAGCGGATTCCCATAATTAAGAGTGGCAACAGCTTAAACCTGCATGAACCAATCCCTCGTTCTCCCCTCTGAACAGACTCTTTATAGTTATGAATAAATGCTATCTGAGCTATACGGGTCAATTTGCAAAATGACGGTACTAGGGCTGTCATGATTCCTTGATTAAATTAGAGTATTTAATTTTTAAAGAATCCTTGATTGCAATTTGCCCGTGTCGATAAACAGGCAAAATGCCAGCTTTCAAAGATATATTAAAACCATTTATCATAATATAGCATAGTGCACACCATTTCACCAGATTTGTAAAGTAAATCATTTATACACCCAAGCAAACACTGGAAAATATACATCAATATGTTACTAAATATGCTAAATGACTGCTGTTCATCATTATGATTTCAAAATAAAAGTTAACCCTCACTCTGAGTTTGCATGTTTTGATGTTCAACGCATTTCACACGTTTGTTCAAGAAATTACAGTGGCTGTAGCATTTCTAACGTGGCCAAATATTAAAGATTAAATGGACATTTGAACTAAATGTTGTTTGTCATCGGTCATTATGGAAATGATCCGGCTGCGTCTGTGTTCATTAATTTGCTCGTCGTCAGTGGATCACAAGCAGAACCTTTTATGGAATTGTGCTCGCACGCTAATTAGCCCCGTTTAGTCAATCGGGCCCCAAGTATTTTAAGTGTTGTTCATATGATTACTTGCTTTTTAAACTTTCTTTGAAATAATAATTATTATTGCCTCATTGTAATTATACCCATGTATTATTAATGGTTATTGTTCACTATTGGTCTATTTTTATTGCCACAAAAAAAATTTATCCGATTACCAAAATAAATCAGAGACAGCCCTAGATGGCACTGTACCGCAGTACATTTTTGTACTGTGTAAATACTGGTATAAAATGCATCACTACTCAGAAACACCCTGACACTTGATCATAGTTTGTTGTCACTGGCGTGTGTCAACATTACTTTTGTGAAAGCAGTTTGATTTATAATTCATTTCTAAATCAAGTTTATGAAATGTAAATGCATTTTACATGTAGAAAAAATATCTATTACAGTGTTTATTTGTCTCATCTATTCTGTTTTGTAATTTGTAATGTAGGTGAGAAAACAAATGCAAATGAGATGGTTCCTTGCGAATGTATAGTTTCAGAAATTATGGATTACTTTTCTGGTACATTTTGTCCATCCACTTTCTTTGTATGGAAAAACAGAACCTCTGACATGCCACTCCTCTTGTGTTTTGAAAAAAAGAAAAGAAAATAACAGGGTTGGAACAACCTTTAACATTTTTAGCGATCTAATAACAGCTCAACAATATCCCAGTGTCCTCTAATATCATGACGTGGCTCTACTATTACTAAGATGCACTATTTGACTGACAGTTTCTCACTACAATTACATCATGTTTTAATAGTAAAACTCTAAATCAGTTACTAACAAGTGTGATATCGAAAGCAAGATAAGCCATTTATCTTCTCACTCAGCTGACGACACAAATTGAAAATAAATAAATAAATAAACCAAGCTTTAATTGTTCTTGCGTCTCCCGGGGCCCCCTATCTGGGTCTCAATTACAAACTGTGCCTAGTTCTGCCTCTGACAGAATTGGGACAAGCGCAGGTTCAAGGCCATGCAGACAAAGAACAAACTGCTCTCTCAGCGTTCTCCATTAGATGATCGAGACTGATCGTCTGCAGTCCACTGAGAGGCACAAGGTCACATTCACTCTTGCAGAGCCTCCACAGAGTTGAAACTGCACTCTCTCCAATCAACCTCTCTTCACCTTTTAAACAGTTCTAGGGTAGAAGCTTGCGTATGTGGTATGAAAAGAATCTGTTAAGAAATGCATAGTACGCAAAAAGGAGAAGGAAAAATGCAGTTCACTAAAAACACTAAGGCAAGCCCTTAACAAACCATACTTTTCATCCTCCATCTGACAAGTTGACCCTTACACAATGCTCCTAAACAAACCAGAATACAAATATGCACAAAATTCTCTTTGAATGGTCACACCTCTATTCCTTTGATTTTCATCTTTGTCTATGGAAATTCTTGTAATTTTGATAGTCAAAAGTCGAGGGAGGGAGACCTTTATCCCTGTGTTGTGTTGTGTTGAAGGTCAATCCACATTGTTACTCAGCACATTTCAATAATCAGAGTTCTTTTGTTAAAAAAAAAAAAAAAGTGTTAGAGAGTTATAGAGAGAGAGAGAAATAGCACAGAATTCATTTCTCTATTGCAATGTAGAGAACTGAACAGAAGTCGGGTTGGGTGGTACACAGAACATTTCAAATACATCAAATAACATGAATAATAAAAAATAAACCAACACCATGAACACCTATAGATTATGCCATAGACATGTTCTGCACTGTTCTTTATGCAAGTTTGTTTGATTTTTTTTTTTTAACACCATGCCAGCATCTTTTGGCAATTTCCTGGCGAAAACCATATTTATAAAAATTTTAAATACAAACAAAATAAGATATTTAAGTTTTTTTATTTTATTCTACATTTTGATTAACTTGGCATGGGTGTCAATAGAATAATGTTTTTAGATGTAGAAATAATAAAAATATGGACGACGCACATTCACTCTCTTCTATTGTAGAAAAGGGAAGCTGCCAATATCCCAATATGGCGCTGACATCTTGCGCTGATTTGTGACCTGATTGTTAGTCTGCGCAGTAGTGAACTCGGGACCTGAGTCTGCGCAGCAGTGAGAGTAAAGTGGAGCCGTGGTATCAAGGGAGTTAGTACAGTTTACTACAGAACAACTCATGTCGGTGTGAAATATTATGGAAATGTAGAAATTAAAGTTAAAGCGCCAATCTCCTCCCAAAAATCCAGAAAAAAAATCTGTCGGTGCCTCAGTGACCACTTCGCTCAGAGAAGCTGTCAATCATGACATTACACCCATGTTTCTATAGCATCGAATAACTAACTAAAACTAAAGGTATTTAAAGAACGAACATTTGAACTTGCATCAGCGTGATAAAAACTACCTAAAATGACAGAAACCATCTTTGGAAAAAACATGTATTTGAAGTGTAATTTGATTTTTTTTGTTTGTCTCACGTCCCATTTGATTACATGCACAGGGTGGGGTTTATGACACTACACTGGGAACAACCACCTGGGTGCAATCAAAACATTTTGGCTTCACTTTTCAGGACTTGTGTGGCACACTTGTTTTGCTCTGAATTGGCTTAAAAGGGCCAAATAAAGACCTTAAAGGGATAGCTCACCCAAAAATATAACTCATTTACTCACCCTCATGTCATTCCTTACATGTATGACTTTCTTTTTAAGATATTTAGAGAAATGTCTCAGTGTTTTACATTCATATAATAGAACTCAGTTGTCATCAAAAATATTTTATTTTGTGTTTCACAGAAGAAAAAAATACTACAAGGGTTGGAATGAAATTGAGGGAGCTATCCTTTTAAGTACTGATGGCGTATTATAAGAAAAAGAAATGTGATATATGATAGTATTATTACTGCTAAATATTACTCCCAATAAGTATGAACAATGGTAATAACGCCTTAGTAAGCACAACTAATGCTAAATAAAACATGTCCTGAGAACGAGGTCTGTTTGTGGTGTTAGTGAACAAATGAAAAGGAGTAATACCTTGATTCCCTGTTTACAAAGCAGGAGTTGAATGCAGGATAAGTACAAATAAAAGTTTATAATTTACAATGGAATAAGTCCAGGCTCAGAAATCATACAGTTCAGCGAAAACAAAAAGCACTATTGTTAACTTTGAAAGTCCTCTCTGAGAAGAGTGTTGTTGAAACAAGAACAGAGCTTCCCACAGAGAAAGAAAATCTTTTTTTCTCCAAAACCAAGGTAAACAAGGGACCAAATATCCAAGCACTGGCTGCTCAGTGGTGGGAAATCGAAAGATTGATTCCACTTGTGAAAATACCAAACTAAAACGTTCAGGATTGCATCACAATGTTATACTGAAAAACATGCTACCAACTGCCTTACTTCCCAATTCATTTCATAAAAACTTTTGTTCTGAATTTGAACGTCAATCTTCGATCTTCAATCTGTCTCCTAAAGCTAATGGGAGCTTCACAGGAAGTTAAATGCACTGCATAGTTATATATAGATGGAGCAGGGGCTGCTGGGACATAGAGCGGTTTATAATCTTCCTCCTGGCTGTCCTGACAGTGCCTGCAGGCGGAGGAACTATTAGATAGCAGAGAGATGTCAGTCCACAAGTGCTGTGAAAAACCGAGAAACAGAGGACAGGGAAGCAGCAGAGAGCGAAATCCAGTGGAATGAGGCGGTCCTCTTCACACACGCAAATCCCATAACACACACATGAAAAGAGCAAATATACCCTACTCATCCAAGGGGCAAACAGTCAGACACCCACTAAACTCTCCCTCACCTCCTCAACCATACACAAACATATCATTCTGTAATGATCAGCATTGCGCAGCACTTTTGGGTATTACTTCAGCCTGTAGAGCGCAACACTGACCGCCCTCTTTTCAGAAACCACGGTTACGCAAGCACTCGCCCTTATCAATGTCTTCACAGGGACTTTAGAAAAAAAAACACTGCAACATGCATTAATACGATATGTCAGTTAAAGGTATAGTTCACCCAAAAATTTTAATTATGCCATAATTTACTCACCCATAACTCTTTCCCCGCTAGGGTTTTTGACCATTTTCACAAAAATGTAATATAGCCCATAGAATATTTTGTTTTAAGAATATCTGAGCATGCTATACATCAAAAGAAAGAGCTGACCCTCTTCTTTTAAACAAAAAGTTTTATTTGTTTTGTTGTTTTATTCTAGCTTCATGCATTCCTTTATTATCAACACTTGAATATGGGTATGTTTCATAAAAAAAATTTTTTTGAAAGACTATATTGAAAGAAAATCATGTTTTTGTTAAAGACTACATCCAGATCAGATTCAGAACGATGATCAAACACAGATGGAGTAAATCGAGTCCATCAACACCACTAATGCTTGCACAGTCCTATATTCAGGAACATTAGATAGTTTTGATTTATATGATGTTTAATGTTAACGATCACATTATTTTACATATGCATCTGCCTGCATGCGATCGCTTGTTTTACTGCGTGGTTACTGTATCAGCAGGCTGTCACTTTAAGACCTAATGCACGGATCCTATTGACACACATTTGGTTTCTTTCCCCAACTGATATCGTTCACTTAAAGCATAACCAACTGTGTTTACATTAATACTCGTCAAGACAGCCATTTTGACCTAAATGTGTGTGTATTTGACAGTTTGAGTGTGTAACAAGACACGAAACAGAACTGAAGGGAGGCGGCTTGTGCTCACGTTTCGGTGTGTGTGTCAGACAGCGCGAGTTGTTTTTCGCAAGTTATTGCGTTTAATAACTCTTTTTAACGTCAAGCAAGTCACATAAGTAACAGTCGTGTGCCCAGTTTATTCTTTGCTACATGCGTCGACCTAAAACGTACACTTTTCACAATGTTGAAGTAGCCTATTAAAATCATTCAGATATTGCGTGCCGTTGTGATATGCATATCACGATATGTACATTTGCAATATTTCGATATATTGTGCAGCCCTAACACAAAGCTTTGATGCAATCTGAGAACAAAAATCACAATATATCATTTTATCTGTCTACATCTCAGTCTGCACATAAGGTCCGTTTATTTTGTTATTGTTAAAAACCAATCTCTCTACGGATATTAAGAAAGGGCCTATATAACTAGTGGCTCACATTAATTAGCCACATGACACTACACTGTTTTTTTGTTTTGTTTTTTTATTTTACTGCAGGTACAGCAGAAAACTCACTATACCAAAGAAAAGATAGAAATATATTTAACTCTAACGTGACTGGCAACAATGCTATAAATCAGAATGTACATACTACTGCAGCATGCATGACATGTCAGCAAATTACAAAGACACATTTGGCATGCAATGACAGCGTGAAAAACCTCATTGAGTTCCTTTATTTTATCCGAACAAGCGTTTTAAAATCATGAACTTGCCTACAATGCCCAAACATGCTATCTAGGCAGGCCTCTCACTATGTTTTAGGACACATGTATGCACTCCCTCTGCCAGAGCACGAGGGATGAACTGGACTCTGACACCCCAGTTACTCCATGTTTGTTGTCACTGGCGCACCCGTGCTTGTAAAAACCTCTAGTCAAGCACACCACACAGTGGCAATGAACTTTAACACTGCATTAGCCAGAGAACGACAGCAGGGTGGCTGGGGTGCAGTTTACTACTTATGTGATGCTTATAAGGTTACACTGAGGCCTGTTTATCGAAAGAATACAATAGTTGCTACTCGGTTCTGTTTGTTTGGTTGCTATAACAGATATAACTGTAGATAACAGCGGAGGGTTTAACGTTAACTGTAAAGTGTGCGCGACTGTGCGTCCGCCAAAACCGGATGGTATGCTAAAGATCTATATTTTTCAATGCTCTACTCAAAGATGTGTGTGTTATATACGACCAAAATAAACCAATTCAATCCATACACACTACAAAGGCTGGATGTATCACTTATTCTCACTCTCAACTAAAGTTTCAAGCGTCCTCAGCCTCAAATGCGTTGAAGTGAAACCTACTGAATTCATCTATAACACTAATACATGTCACGCGAGGCACGGTAACTGGTTATTTTGGTAGGAGACTGACAGTACAGCACATGACGGCTGACATTAAACCTTCTCCCGTTGCTTTTCCAGCCGGTGTACGTTGCTTTCCATTGAAGCCGTTAATTTGAATACCGAGCGCGAGCGGCGACAACACGCTTTCTGCTAATGTCTAAATCACACCAGCGGGTTTCTAATTATGTTTTAGCTGTGTTTCATGGCATACATCCCCACAGAACATAGTGTGGAATAATGTCTAAACAAACGGGGCTTTGTCTGAGCCTCGCGGTGGGTATTTTAGAGCACTACAAAGCCGGCAATGGTTCTCGGAAGAAGGAAAAATGCCTTTTCTTGAAACTTACCAGCGGGTCCTTTTTCTTTTGCATCTTCCGTGAGATTTCGTCGAATCTGTCTGACGGCCGTTGATGGCGTCATCGCGCAGGGCACGCAAAAGGGGCGGGGTGACGGAAGAGACTTAAGAACTGTCAATAAACTTAACAAACTGTTCGCAAATCAAATCATTTCCAGGAACGATAAGTCGTTGATGTAGTGGCATCGATGCGCTCTTAGAAATACATTTCTAATCATATAAAAAGTGACTATTTGCACTTTATTATAACAAAGTATAATAAGTACACGCTAGCTTCTTTTGTCTCTAAATTTGGACTCGAATACAATTGTCTCTTTAAAAAAAAACAAAGTTTTAATAATGCCCTATAAACAACACATCGTTTTTTGGGATCTGAAAATGACAAAAAAATTTAATGTATTTTTCAATGCAACGCTCTCTCTCTCTCTCTCTCTCTCTCTCTCTCTCTCTCTCTCTCTCTCTCTCTCTATATATATATATATATATATATATATATATGTGTGTGTGTGTGTGTGTGTGTGAATAATAATAATTAAATATTTTCAAAAATGCATCACGCATAGTGTTTTATGATAGGACAATAGAGCTATTTTATAGTCTACAAATAACAGTTACCTGTGAAGTTAAAATATGATTTAATGCCTTCATTGCAGAATAATATTTTTACTATGAAATGGCCAAAGTAAAAAAAAAAAATCGACACTTTTTAACAAAGTTGTTTCCCCACTCCATCAGTGCTATACCATCATAATTTTTTATTAATATTATGAATTAGATTTTATTTTATTTTCATTGAGTTTGAGTAATTTTCTGTGTGCTTTTGTTAATTTTATTAAAGTCAAGTTCGTTAAAGTTTTTACGTTTCTATTTTTATTTTATTTCCGTTCTTGTAATTTTAGTACTTAATTTTCACAATTATATTATTTCAGTTAGTGGTCCAATCAAATACTATTTTTCTCATTTTTAATTTTTGTTTTTTCTCTAATATTACTTTACCTCATTTCAGCTTTATTTCAATGAACGAAAACAATTTTTAATAGTTATGGTTAACAATAACAGCAATGCACCGTTTTTATTTATTTATTTGTTTGTTTATTTATTTTTGCGATGCGTTTCAAACTTTGATATGGAGTTGATTCCCATATTTTCTTCAGATAATCTAACTGGTTAAACTGATGGCGGTACTTCACACACCCAGATCCGCAGCGCCACACAGTGGACGTGTGAATAAGTGGCGCTTTCTCGTTACCAACGACAACTGTTCAAACAAACATCCCAGCACTGAAAACAAGATTAGTTTAACACAGAAATCCGTGTGTAACTTAAAAATAAAAGAGACAAAAACAAATAGCAAATAGGTTAAAGGCGTAGCTTTTCCAAATATCTTGTTTTTGCGAAGTAGGAAGGGTTGTATCATTGTGTTTTATAGAGTTTGTTGCTACTTTTCTGTATTCTTGATGACGTAATCATCTTTAGTACCAAATAAACTCGTGTTTTTTGGAAACATGAGCTCACCGCTGTCCACCCTGAGGAAGAACAAACGAGCTCCTCTACCAGAAATACATGATGGGTAAGTTCAAAACTGCAGCAGGCCTAGTGAATGTTAAATACGGATCATATCATATTCACGTGTATCTGTTATGAAAAGCTGTAAAAACTGACATTTGAAATTATTTTACAGGAAATCAAAGTACCCTATAAATTATTACACGCTGTTCGCACTTTTTCTGACCATCACAGACAGTACCACACATTTTGTCTGTTTATGCCTGGAGCAAATCAAAATTATTTATTTTAATGTCAAATGCAAATTATTTGTTATAATTTTCATTTGTTATAGTTTACCTTGCTTCTTTGCTCTTTAATAACCAAACAAATAAGTCATAACTAATATGATCTACTAGTTTTCACATGTATTGTGGTCCAGACTAATATAATAATATATTCTCTAATATATATATATATATATATATATATATATATATATATATATATATATATATATATATATATATATATATATATATATATATATATATTATCAACCAATCACATGGCAGTTGCTTCAATGCATTTAGGGGTGTGATCCTGGTCAAGACAATCTCCTGAACTCCAAACTGAATGTCAGAATGGGAAAGAAAGGTGATTTAAGCAATTTTGAGCGTGGCATGGTTGTTGGTGCGAGACGGGCTGGTCTGAGAACATGGATCCATCATGCCTTGTTACCACTGTGCAGGCTGGTGGTGGTGGTGTAATGGTGTGGGGGATGTTTTCTTGGCACACTTTAGGCCCCTTAGTGCCAATTGGGCATCGTTTAAATGCCACGGCCTACCTGAGCATTGTTTCTGACCATGTCCATCCCTTTATGACCACCATGTACCCATTCTCTGATGGCTACTTCCATCAGAATAATGCACCATGTCACAAAGCTTGAGTCATTTCAAATTGGTTTCTTGAACATGACAATGAGTTCACTGTACTAAAATGGCCCCCACAGTCACCAGATCTCAACCCAATAGAGCATCTTTGGGATGTGGTGGAACGGGAGCTTCGTGCCCTGGATGTGCATCCCACGAATCTCCATCAACTGCAAGATGCTATCCTGTCAATATGGGCCAACATTTCTAAAGAATGCTTTCAGCACCTTGTTGAATCAATGCCACGTAGAATTAAGGCAGTTCTGAAGGCAAAAGGGGGTCAAACACAGTATTAGTATGGTGTTCCTAATAATCCTTAGGGAGTATATATATAATATATATATAGGTATATATATATATATATATATATATATATATATATATATATATATATATATATATATATATATATATATATATATATATATATATATATATATATATATATATATATATATATATATATATATATATATATATATATATATATATATATATATATATATATATATATATATATATATATATATATATATATATATATATATATATATATATATATATATATATATATATATATATATATATATATATATATATATATATATATATATACATATACATACATACATACATACACACACACACACACACACACACACACACACACACACACACACACACACACACACATATACATATACATACATATATATATATATAGGTGCTGGTCATATAATTAGAATATCATCAAAAGTTGATTTATTTCACTAATTCCATTCAAAAAGTGAAGTCGATCAGTCTGTGGCACTGCTCAGGTGTTTTGAGAACCCAGGTTGCTCTGATAGTGGCCTTCAGCTCTTCTGCATTGTTGAGTCTGGCATATCGCATCTTCCTCTTCACAATACCCCATAGATTTTCTATGGGGTTAAGGTCAGGCGAGTTTGCTGGCCAATTAAGAACAGGGATACCATGGTCCTTAAACCAGGTACTGGTTGCTTTGGCACTGTGTGCAGGTACCAAGTCATGTTGGAAAATGAAATCTGCATCTCCATAAAGTTGGTCAGCAGCAGGAAGCATGAAGTGCTCTAAAACTTCCTGGTATACGGCTGCGTTGACCTTGGACCTCAGAAAACACAGTGGACCAACACCAGCAGATGACATGGCACCCCAAACCATCACTGACTGTGGAAACTTTACACTGGACCTCAAGCAATGTGGATTGTGTGCCTCTACTCTCTTCCTCCAGACTCTGGGACCACCAAAATTTACTTTCATCAGAGAACATAACTTTGGAGCACTCAGCAGCAGTCCAGTCCTTTTTGTCTTTAGCCCAGACGAGATGCTTCTGACGCTGTCTGTTGTTCAAGAGTGGCTTGACACGAGGAATGCGACAGCTGAAACCCATGTCTTGCATACGTCTGTGCGTAGTGGTTCTTGAAGCACTGACTCCAGCTGCAGTCCACTCTTTGTGAATCTCCCCCACATTTTTGAATGGGTTTTGTTTCACAAAGAGTGTGGCACCAGGTGTCTTCAATATTCAACCTTTTCACAATATTCTAATTTTCTGAGATACTGAATTTGGGATTTTGCTTAGTTGTCAGTTATAATCATCAAAATTAAAAGAAATAAACATTTGAAATATATCAATCTGTGTGTAATTAATTAATATAATATACAAGTTTCACTTTTTGAATGGAATTAGTGAAATAAATCAACTTTTTGATGATATTCTAATTATATGACCAGCAACTGTATATATGATAAGATGATAAGCAGACGCCATCCATGTGTGTAAAAAAAAATGGATTCATCAGACCAGGCCACCTTCTTCCATTGCTCCGTGGTCCAGTTCTGATGCTCACATGCTCACTGTTGGTGCTTTCGGCGGTGGACAGGGGTCAGCATGGACACCCTGACTGGTCTGCGGCTATGCAGCCCCAAACTAACTATGATGCACTGTGTATTCTGACACCTTTCTATCAGAACCAGCATTAACTTCTTTAATTTGAGCAATTTGAGCTACAGTAGCTCGCCTGTTTGATCGGACCACATGGGCCAGCCTTCACTCCCCACATGCATCAATGAGCCTTGGCCGCCCATGACCCTGTCACCGGGTCACCACTGTTCCTTCCTTGGAGCACTTTAGATAGATACTGACCACTTCAGACCGGGAACACCCCACAAGAGCTGCAGTTTTGGAGATGCTCTGACCCAGTCGTCTAGCCATCACAATTTGACCCTTGTCAAACTCACTCAAATCCTTACACTTGCCCATTTTTCCTGCTTCTAACACATCAACTTGTTGGACAAAATGTTCACTTGCTGCTTAATATATCCCACCCACTAACAGGTGCCGTGATGAAGAGATAATCAGTGTTATTCACTTCACCTGTCATAATGTTATGCCTGATCAACGCGTGTGTGTGTGTGTGTGTGTGTGTGTACACCCACATATTATATAAACAAACTTTTATGGTATATGCGATTAATCGATTTGATAGCACTACTATATAAAGATTATACCGGTAATACAAAGACATCATATATTGGATAGACAGGAAGTGATGTATTTTTTGAGGGATAATGGAACATGTATTAACAGTGACTTTAAAACATCCTACCCTCCCCATAAAATTACAGAGATCTGCATGATCTTATCAAAATGTTATCAAAAGATGTTTTAACATTTTAAATTAACTTTGATTAGACAATAATGTTTAATTGTTCTTCTTATAAATGTCAACACAATCATATTGCTTTTTTAAAGATACTAAGCTCATAAAATGTATAAAGTTACATAAGCTCAAAGTTACCGCCTTACAAGAATGACCCAGACAATCTTTGAAATAATCAGATGTTGTATCTGTTTTTGTGATCTAGGGAAAGAAAGCCTTACAAAGAAAGGTCAGACACTGGTAAGACTTATAGACATTTTACAGTTTCCCTATCTGTACTAACAAGCAAATGAAATGGCAAGATAAATGTCAAGAGTCAAAACAGTTTGAACTGCTTTTCTAATGCCATCCATTACAGATTATATAAATCACAGGTTTCCATCCATGCCAGTTCCTGAATGTAAAAACATGGGGAAATAAAATTAGAATATACAAAATGCACAGAGAACACAATCCATCAATAAATGAACCATCTGATAACATAAAATCACTTACATGTATCAATCTTGATGTTTCAGACTACGAAGCTAAATTATTCCAAGACATTTTCCCACAAAACCAGCCAGTGCCACACATCATAGACAATCTTTCCGCTGTAAGACCAAAGGTCATGCAAAAAAAGGCAAAAGAAGGTACCATGACTGAATCGACCAAATAAACGATGTGTTATCACAACTTTAAATATGGTGTCTTTTAAATGTTCTCTAAATGTGTCACAGCTCCACCGAGTGATTTTGAGCTGATGTCAAGTATGATGCAGAAGATCAGTCAGCTTGAGAAAAGGGTGAAAACTCAGGCTGTGGATATTGAGCATAAGGTAAGGCACTTTATTCTTACGGCGTCACTGTCCTACAGACTCCAACACCTATATATGCTTTGCTGTAGAGTTTAAGTGTTCAAGTTTGTAACCCATCAGGGAAATATCAGATGTCTCTGTGCACAAGTGATATCATTTTTCAGGTGTCATGTTGTGTGAGCACTTTTTTTCCTTACACTTCCTGCTCAAGGCACGGCGAATAGCAGTTCTGGAGGAGAAGCTGAATCTTTTGCAAGAGGCAAAAGGTAATCACTATGTGTTAAACAAACAGGAGTTAAAACTGCAAGAAGATTAAGTTAACACGATAGAAACAACAATAAAATCGATAATATCAAATTACAATAAAAACCCGTGAGGAAAACACATAGGAAAGACATTGCACTACATTACAATGTACTAGATAGAATCTCTTTTAAATCTCCCAATTCATCTTTCAGTAATGAGAAAAATATAATCATATATTATTTAAAATTATGATTTACTGTACATAATATACACCGATCAGGCATAGCAAGAGCGAAGGCTGGCCCGTGTGGTCAGATCAAACAGGCGAGCTACTGTAGCTCAGATTGCTCAAGAAGTTAATGCTGGTTCTGATAGAAAGGTGTCAGAATAGACAGTGCATCGCAGTTTGTTGCGTTTGGGGCTGTATAGCTGCAGACCAGTGCCCATGCTGACCCCTGTCCACCACCAAAAGCACCAACAGTGGGCACGTTAGCATCAGAACTGGTCCATGGAGTAATGGAAGAAAGTGGCCTGGTCTGATGAATCAGGTTTTTTTTACAACACGTGGATGGCCGTGTGCGTGTGCGTGTGTGTGTGCCTGTGCGTCGCTTACCTGGGGAACACATGGCATCAGGATGCACTATGGAAGAAGGCAAGCTAGTGGAGGCGGTGTGATGCTTTGGGCAATGTTCTGCTGGGAAACCTTGGGTCCTGCCATCCATGTGGATGTTACTTTGACACGTACCACCTACCTAAGCATTGTTGCAATATCTTGGTGTCAGATACCACAGCACACCTTCTAGTGGAGTCCATGCCTCAACGGGTCAGGCAGCAAAAGGGGGACCAACACAATATTAGGAAGGTCATAATGTTATGCCTGATTGGTGTAATACATTTCAAATATTTATTGTTGTAATCTATGGTATAATAATATATTAATTTTCTCTTTTGTTTCAATATATGCTGTAATGGTTAATAAAATAAACTTAATAAAATAAAATTAATATAAATGTATTTATTGTAATCTGTGTTGATTTTAATAGAAAAATAGCCATGTATGACCGTATGATTTTCATCGTTTTGCTATTTTTGTTATAAGAATCTAATGAGACACATCAAGTAAATAATGAGATTTACAAACAAACCCAAGAGGAAAACATCTGGACATTATTACAGGAGGGGTGAATGGATGATTTGGGGTTTACATTAAAGTGCTAGTTATTTTAACCGTTTCCCAGTCATAAAAGCTTGTCTAAGCAAATGTGTTTGTCTTTGGCTTTAGAGAAATCTGCAAGTAATGGGAACCAAGATGAAGAATTGGTTCAACAGTGCCTCAAGCTTCAAAACCAAGTGTGGGAAATGGAGGTGAGGTGCTTTGTGTGATTGTTGTGAGGTTTATAATGACGTTTCCTTTGACCTGTTACCTGTAATGTATAGTATGGTATGCAGAAAAACATACAGAGGACATTCCTATATAATTGCACCAAAATAGTTAACAACTCAACAGAATGTAATTTTTCCGCCCACACAGATGTTTCTGAATGATTATGGAATGATCTGGGTTGGAGGTCATGAAGAACACAACGAGCAAGCTAACAGCCAGCTTCCAGCAGTAACTTGCAGACGCAAGAGTTTCGAAATGAACCATGACCTGGTCCTGCAGAACATCCAAGAACTGAATATCGTAGCAGGGGAAGGGGAGTCCCATGTGACCCCCATTCCTGGTGGGGCCAAACTTACCCAGAAGTCTTCCATACCTCTTTGGCTCTACAAAAACGGCATTGTCATGTTCAGTGGTCCATTCCGGTCCTATCAAGACCCAACCACACAGGTTCAGTAGTTTTCCTGCTTTCGGCTTACATCACTAAATTTGACTACAGAAATAATGTACATTTCCTACAGCCAGAGATGAATGATCAAATGTATTGTTCCTTGTAAGATTTACCTTCTTGTTGCAGGAATGTATGCAGGACTTGATGGACGGGTTTTTTCCTTCTGAGCTTCATGACAGGTTTCCTAACGGTGTGCCCTTACAGGTGTGTCCTGTGATTTTATGCACTTTTCATCATTAGTACCATTACTGCAATTACTATTGCTGATATTTATGGTTAAAGATTTACCAAACCCCTAACCCTACACTAACGTTTTTAAAAGTCTCTATGCCCACCAAAGCTGCTTTTATTTGAATCAAAAATGCAGTATTAAAAAAACAAAAACAGTAATATTGTGAAATATCATACAATTTAAAAGAATGGTTTTCTATTTTGATATAATTTTTAAATGAAATGTATTACTGTGATGACATTACTCCAGTCTTAAAGGGATAGCTCACCCAAAAATGAAAATTCTGTTATCATTTTGCTCTCACCTTCTTTCTTCTGCTGAACACAAAAGATGATATTTTAAAGAATGTTGGTAATCAAACAGTTGACAGTAGCCATTGACTTGGAAGTCAATGGATACCGTAAACTGCCTGGTTACCAACGTTGCAGAAGAAAGAAACTCATACAGTTTTGGAACAACATAAGGGTGAGTAAACGCTGAAAACATTTTAATTTTTGCGTGAACTATTCCTTTAAGTGTTACGTGATCCTTCATAAATCATTCTAATATGCATTCATTCATGATTTGATGCTCAAGAAATATTTATTATCGTTTTAAAAATTGCTGTGTAATATTTTTGTGGAACCTATTTTGTGAATAGAAAGGTCAAAAGAACAGCATTTGCTTGAAATAGAAACCATGTAACATTATAAATGTCTTAATTTTGATTAATTTAATGCACCCTTGTTGAAGTTCGTAGACAGACATTTTTACGTGGCATGTGAAAAATCACATAGACTTAAATTAATAGAAGGACCCTATATTTATTAGTTATAATGTTCTTGAACCACACAAACAGGTTCATGACAAACGGGATGAGGAGTTCATAGTTAGGCGACCATGGACTGAATTTCCTGGAAGAGGACAAACTATAGATGGAGCAAGGCGGCAGTCGGTGGACAGATCTGAGCAGACCATCTCCACAGCGCCAAAACAGAGTCAGATACCAGGTTTGAACATGTTATTGGTGTGACTTGACTTGTAAATTTACTGCTACTGTATTATTGTACTGATAATCCCTCGTGTGGCATTCAGGCAAAAAACTGTCTATGGAACAGTTTCTGCGAAAGCTCCCAGAGACTGTGGTGAAGGCAGGTAAAGTGATTAGTATACGTGACTCAGTGAAGGCTCATCTGCAGGTCAGTATAGTCATGTTTCAGTCTGTTCCATTTAGGGCCATTCAATCACATTTTCCCATTGAACTAAATTTTCATTTTGTTAAGGGCTTCCCTGATGGTGCCAAGAGTCATTCATCAACCACTGTGGAAACATCCGCCCTACGGGCTTTGAGGGAATGGTATCAAAAACCTTATCTTAAAGTCATGACTTTGATAGATAGCATAAAAGTTGATTCATTCACTTTTCCAACCCATTCAGTGAGATAGATACACTATCTGCAAAAGACATCACCACACTACGAGTGAAGTCTGAGGATGGTATGGAGACATTTATCATGAAAATGTACTTGACTGAGACTATTGGACATCTCCGTCATTACCTGGACGTGAAAAGGTATGAGATACTACTAGCATTTTAAATTATAAACATGCTCCAGATGTACACAACTTAATTATATTGCCTTTAACAATTTTAAGGCAAACATTTAAGGTCACAATGAAATCAAAACAGACCATTCTCCTTTAATATTGCAGTGTTTATTATAAATGATTTATCCGTGCATTACACTAAAAAAAAAAAAAAAAAAGTGCCCTCATAATCTTTAATTAAAATAACTTCCTCCTCCCTCTTGTACAATAGCAAACCACAACTATCCAACGATCCAATCAATTCCCGATGGACAAAATCAAATCCTGCCCTACATTTTTTTTTCTTGTCCGAGAAGTCATTTCACTTGAATATGCATCATAATATGAAAGAAAAGACCATCATGACTTCAGTGTCATGCTGACTTAAGGCCAAATTTTAAAGGGATAGTTCATAGTTCAGTTTTTCTCTTGAACAATTTGAAGAATGTCAGTAATAGGGGTGTCAATATATCGCAAAACAAAAATGCAACATGTAACGTGGATAAAGAATCTGTATTGTTCACCCAAAATGAAAATTACTGTGTGAGGAAAAAAAAAATGGTTTACAGAGTTGAGTGTCAGTAATACATTACATTACTATATACAATCTTGAATATAATGCAGTGGGAGAACATTTGTGGGTCCTGATAATGCCAAATGTCTTATGTTACCAGTAAAAAGTGGCCTACATTATTTTAAATATAGCTAGTCAGTGGCAGAGCGCAAGTATTCATCTAAAATAATTGTTAAATTATTTTAGACAAATAATTTCATTTAATTAAATGAAATATTTTAATTTAAAATATATTTTCAGCTTCAGAATCATGAATATTTTTATTCTGGTGTCACCATTGTCCTGTGCATTGGTTTACTAGCAACAAGTTCAAGCCTATCAATTTCCACCGCCAATGTAATGCCAAATTTAGCATTTTAATCAACCGTACATTTTTTGTTAACTTTACCAAATGTCTTCGAGTATCGCAGTAATATCATATTGTGAGTTCAGTAACGTGATATGTATCGAATCGTGACATGAGGGTAACGTTACACTCCTAGTCCATAATAAAACAGTCGATGGGTGAACTATCCCTTTAAGGCAGCATTCTATATGTATTCCTTCCAAAATGCCTGCAATCATCTTTTACATCAGGAGAAATGCAAAACGAAATGCTTGTAATTCATTCAATACTGAAACGTATTAATAAAAATTGCATTAAATAATTAAAAACTTAATTTATGCATGCTGTCTATATTTATAAGTAGAATTACTGCACAATTTGTCATTATCCGTTTCCAATAAGTTCCTAGACAATAATTTGAGCCAATCTCTTTCTGACAGAGGACCGGGTGCTGCACCATATGACATCATTAGCGCATTTCCACAGAGGTGCTACAGTGATGACACCCAGACGCTACGGTCCTGTGGTCTGACTCCAAACGCAGCGCTGCTCCTGCGCCCACAAGCTTCATCTCGCAGAGAGTGAAGGCACATACAGAACAACGCTTAACTGAAACTGAACAACCATTCCCATGTGATTAAATAACGTGCGAGCGTCATCATTAGCACACTTTCACAGCAAATGTCTCACTGATCATGCATGCATCAAGTATGAATTTAAATTGACAAATCCGTAATGAAACGTCCAAACATCAATAAATAGAACAATCAATTTGATCATTAAATTCATAAAAAAGAAAATAAAAAAAACACATTACACTATTTAAGTAGTAATGAAAAAAAAAAAAAAAAAAGGAAAACTTTCTTTTCCTATTCTCTGTAAATGAACCAGGATGACACCCAATCTGCTGTCAAAGTGGTTAATGGTTTGTTTAACTCCCATGTTATTGTAAGTCTTGGCACTATTTGCAGAAAGATTTTAGCTACTCCCATTACTGACAGGTGCATAGTCAAACATACAGACAAATAATTATAATTTTGTATAGAATGGTGTGTACTCCTACTACTTTTTTTAATGCAAATTTTATCATTTATACATTACCCAAATTATAATTATTCTAAAGTTCTAATAATTTCTATATTACAAGAAGAGAACATGATTGTGGCAAGCAGGGTGGGGACAAGAGCCAGAGTGAGAGGAAATGGGCATCACCCGTGCACCACAGCGGTCTCAAGTCTCACGGAGGAGCTCCGGAAGGATATGTAGGAGTAGTATACGTGGCAGTCATCTGTGAGGGGCTGCTGCTTTACTTTCGTTTTGTAGTGTTTATTTATTTTGATATTAAAGTTTGTTGAACATTTGCCGGTTCCCTTCTCTAGTAAATGATAGATGACACTACTCAGATACTCAAACTCGGACACATTCACAGACTATCATTATACATACTGGAAACAAACAATGTTACATATGAAAAACAAATCTTTATTTCTAAAAACCGAAACAATTAGGAAATATTTATATATTACAACACGTCTCCGTTTATAATAAAGTTTTTAGCATATAAAGCTTGCCTGGCTGGTTGTGTTTAACCTGAAAGAGATCATCTTACAATAGAAAACACATCTGCTGCATCGTTTAATTACATTCACACTTGTTAGTGATGTTGCTGGACCAAAGACAACTATTCACCATTGCAATACTTCCCACAAGTTATGGTCCTTTTTGTAAAAGAATCCCAATACCTTGCCAGTTGCACGTTACAGTAGATAAAGAAGGTTAGTGTCTATATTGATGTCATGCTGTAAAACTTCAGCAAATACAGATTACGACACTGAACGCAAGGCACCTGTTGTCATGTTTGACATTCACTAATACAACATTTGCTTCACCAGTTGATTTCCTCTCATGTACTGATTCAATGGCGTGGCTATTTTTATAGCCGACTAGACCAATTATAAACCACCAGACAGCAAATATGGATTACAAGAGAGCACATCATATGTCCTATTATTTTACTGGCAAGATGGTCCTGCCTCTCAACAAACATACAGAAGCAAATGTTACCCGTTCAAATGATATGACCATATACATATATATACTAAAATATTTTTTGTGTTAATTTTGCAGCAGTAAAAAACCTAATAATGCAATGAGATTCTCAGGACACCTTTGAAAATACTGATTATTTACGCTGCACCTTTTGTTTTATTATTATTATTATTATTATTATTATATATTGGTTATTTTTCAATTACTTTTTTATTGAAGAGCAAACCAGAAATTAATGTTAACACACCCGTCTAGTCTGCATAATGCTGTGTACATCTAGACTCTGAAACAGCTCTGGCAGGTTTGCTTTAGTTGTTATATTATTTAAGGGAATGTCTATTGACCAACTTGCACCACTAGAGGTTTTACAGATGATCTGAGCGTGACCTCAAACATCCAATGGTGGCCAAATATTTCCTCAGCCTTGGATGTGTTTGATATGGTGCGTTCTGTTTACTGTAAGATAATGGATGCAAGTTAATGACACAATCGTGCGTCACTACAGGTTTTGCCATTGTAAAAAAATATATATATTAACGCAGCATGTTAGAGATTAGATATTTTCAGTTGACTGTCAACTTCATCACAGGCGTTCCCAAATACATGGAAAGGTTAATATTAAATCATTCTTTCCATTGCACACAAAGTCATCAGAATCTTAGAAAAATATTGTATGAAAACTTTGTATAAAAATAGCACTCTGTTTTGAGAGATTACAAATGTCCTTAGTGTCGTTAGTCCTTCGTGAAGAAGATTTGTTTTGGTAGAGATTGTAGTGTCTTTAAAAGGCACTCATGATGTGGAGTTACCCTCACACTGTCTGAGCTCACTGAGTGATGCAGTTTTCTCCCATATCTTGAGCATAGCGGTCAGAGACTGTGGTTCTCAGTTCCTCGACGTCTCGACGGAGCTGCTGAGCTTCAAGCAGCTTCTTCTGCAGCCCCTCGGGGCTCAGCCAGTCCTCCCACTGCTCTCCTACTGGCGGGGGAGCTGCTGCAAACAGACAGACACGGCGTCAGAGTCACAGCTGATAACGGCCACAACACATAACACAACATAGCTGCTATACTGAATTTCCATGATAGCAAAACTGCTGAACCTTAAATCACTACCACAACTTCAAAACAACAGCCAAGGACGCCAATCTAGGCATGGGTGAAATATTAAATATTTGCAATGACTCTGTATGAGTGTGTGAAGACATCTGATTAATTTCTGCTTAGCCTCCTTTTCAATTACCGTAATATATTTTAAAATTCATTGATGTTATCACTTACAGGAGGATCTGCATGTCATTTGTTACATATTAAAATGTTCTAGTAAAAGTGTAAATATATATATACACATACACACATATATACATATATACATATATATATACACACATATATACATATATACACACACACACAAAATAAACAGCATATAAATAAAAATCACAAGTAAAATTTAACTAGAAAATAAAAAGTAAATAAATGAAAATGTTCAATTTATCAATTTAACTTGAATTAAAAATGAAAAATGAATAAAATTAAATACATTTTAATAAGATAAGATGTCCTGTACCCATGTGTACACCTGTGCTTCGAACCACATTCATCCGCACAGAGCACAAGCAAAACCGTAAGACGTATGCGGTGTAAGGAGCGGTTTTACTGCTAAGACAAATGCCGAGATCCAACGCCCTACATTAAACCAATAAAACTCAATCTGGAGAGAAGATCTCACAGAGAAACTGTAGGACACCGCCCTGACCAAAGCCTTCTCCCTCCCTTTCCCCCCTTCCCCCTGATTCAAGTCACAAAATGCAGATATACAACAGATGATGTATCTTGTGAATCTATTGTTTTATCCCTTTCATGTCTGGTGTCTTTTTAAAGGTCACAGTGCGATTGGTAAAATGGTCTCAACTTCACTGTAGTCACTGGTAGGGTTAGAAAGATTGAAACATATGAGAAGTGTTCTCCTTTTTGAGTGGTCACTTCAAAGATATCTGATCCTCTCCCCCAAACTAGGTGTTTGTGTTGCAAATAGTTACAACCCTTTGTTCTGGTCTGGGTATTTAAGGAAGGGTAGCAGGGCTGCCATTTGGGAACATTCTGTAGACAGAAAACCCCCATGCAGTGTTGTGTCAAGTGTCCTAAGAGGCACTCACACACACACACACTGTATGTATTGTGCCAGATAATGACTCTTTGAAACTATTTTCATATTACTTGGTCATTGTATTTTATATTTTTATGCTGAAAGTTGTGTACCATGGATTCATGTTTAATTATTCTAGTAGTGTCGCATGAGGCGTTTGTAGGAGTTTCCGTAAATCTTTCTGTCAGGGCAGATTCATACGGAGCACCCCATGACCGGAGCATGGCGCTAAGCATGAGGGGCAAACTGATTTCTGACTGTCACTGTTATTAACAAGTTGCACCTCTCGTGACTATTGCTAAAATTACACTTTCTGTTATGAGTAAACGTGTGACTCACTTAAAGGTAAAATAGTTCACTCTGTAATCCTCTGTAATATCAGAACTGACTAATTTGCATCCATGAGGTAATGTAATTATAATCGCGAGCATTATCCTCGGAGCGACTCCGGGTCCCATGGAGGAACGAGTATTTGAAATTAAGAGGTACTAAGAGAAATCAACGATCTAAATTAAATCACAACTAAACTTATGATCAGCTGTTTAGTTACAAATGTAACGAATGTAACAAAGTTACAAAGAATTGGAGTCAGATCAAATTCTTCATGGAGTCAGAATTAAAAGTCAATAACCATAAATTAAGTGAATTTAACAGAAATGCTGAAAAGGCTTACATGCAGAAGTCCTTCAACCAAGCCCTTAGATTCCGTTCTTGGGCTAACAGATGGACCTTACAGCGGTTTTATTTTTAAATGTTACATTATGTACATTATGATGTATTTTGTTGAATTGAAAATGGTTTGTTGGAAAAAAAAAAAATATATATATATATATATATATATATATATATAAACAAAATTATTTAATTAAACAAAAGATTATAATGAAGGTGTATATAATCAATTATATTTAGGCATTAACTGCTGGAGTCCTAGTTTTCTCTATAGCATGTAGACACCAGAGGGCGCACTTACATGCAATACCAAGCAGCATGGAGAGGTTTGGGTCGTGTCCCTGAGCCCGCTGGGTGAGGACGTTGCAGAGGGAGCGGAGGTCACACAGACAGGCGGCCATCTCTCCATACAGCCTCTGGGTGAGCCGGGCTCCCACAGGGAGCAAACCACGGCCACTTGCCGGCTCCTCACCCTGAAGACGCTCTTGCAGTGTCAGATTGTGTTCCATCAGCTCCTGGTTCTGCACTGAGAGCTAAAATGCAGACACATGCACACCTCAGTTCTCCTGTGTGCTATGAAAATACAAAGACAAAGAGCTGAATATGCATTATGGTCAACTACTAACCTCCTTCATAGCAGTGCGTAACTGCACCAGACTCTCCTCTTTCTCTGCCACCTCCTCTCGCAGGGCCTGACTACTGCACTCCTCCTGAGAGAGCTGCTCCTCCAGAGTCTAAGTCAACACACACACACGTTTTCCATTAACGGTTCTTGAATATCATTTTTCCACCTACACTACCATTTCAAAAGTTTGGGGTCAGCAAGATTTTTTTTTAAAGAAATTAATGCTTTTATTCAGGATGGATGCATTAAGTTCATCAAAAGAAACAGTGAAAGACATTTATAATGTTACAAAAGATTACTATTTAAAATGTTCCTTTAAACTTAAAAAAAAATTGGTTTCATTGATAAGAAATGTTTCCTAAGTAGAAAATCAGCATATCAGAATGATTTCTGAAGGATCATGTGAAGACTGGAGTAATGATGCTGAAAATTCAGCCTTGCATCAGGAATACATTTACATTTTAAAATAGAAGACACTTATTTTGAATTTAATATTTTACAATGTTGCCGTTTTTACTGCATCTTTTATCAAATAAATGAAGCAGGGTGAGCAAACAAGTCTTTCAAAAACATTAAGAAATCCTACCGACCCCAAACTTAATTTGAATGGTAGTGTATGCAGACAGAACTCTGTACAGCGTTTCTTGTGATCAGCGCCAAATTACTGGGGAGCGCCATGCTCTACTTCAAACAGTAGAGCATGGCGCTAAGTCACGGGTTCATTTATCAGGGAATGCTTGATCATGATAAAAATGTCTGCCAAAAGCATAAATGTAAAATTTTATTGTTAAACAAAATGAAACTGAATGGAGTCTTTACCCTTATCTGTGAGCCAAGCTGCTCCATTATCCTGAGTTGCTTTTCAATGACCTAAAAAGCATGATTCATTAAGGCTCATTACGACATACAGAACATACATTAATATTAATCAATGATCATGCTTCAGCACTACTAACAAATCTATTTGCTAATTAATTGTTACTGCAGTTGTTTAACAACTAATGTGAATAAAAACCTTTTTGAGTCGCTGCTGCTCATCTTTCGAGGTAGCGTTTTCTTCTCGTAGCTTCTCTATGTCAAGAGAGGGCAATCTCACTCCATCCTCAAGGCTCTCCTGCACTCGGTTCTGGAGACTAAAACCACAAGCAAATCAAACAATATTAGACCCCACATGCATGGCAATGCTCCAAAACCTAATCAGTAGACTCTGGTTTTGAAACATCCATCCTGTCTTTTGTGTATGGGCTTGCATGGTTTTTCCTATACCTGGTGACTGTTGTAAGTAGTTCTCTCTCCTTGCGTCTCTGTTCTTCCAGTTGGGTCTCTTTGTTGCGCACAGCACTGCGGGCCCCCTCCAGTTGGACTTCCAGATCTGTGACGGTGGCCTGCAACTGAGCTGCCCTCTCCTCTACATCCTCCAGCTGCAACACAACATCCATAAATGCATTATAACTAAGGACTGAGAACAAAATGGTGGTCAACCGATATGGGTCTTATACATGTCAAATAAAAAAGAATCCATGTTCAAAAATCCATGTCAAATCACAGCATATCTTTAATTAATTAACGACAAGCTATGTGGTTTAATACAAAAATACAAAAGACAGTTAGAAAAAAAATTCTGTCTGACCCTAGCAATGGATTAACACATCAATGGGAGGCAACAATGTTAAATAAGTAAATAAAAGTGTCCAGTAACACTGACAGTAACTTTACAAGGTGGCAGTGCCAGAAAAAATCTTTGCCTCCTATTTACCATTCATCTCACTGGAAAACCAGCAGTCATTAACAAGATAACGTCCCTAGTTGAATTTGTATTTTTTTAATTTCTGCAATTTACACCCATTCAAACTAAAAATGTCAGACATTCCCCCATGCCAGTGTCAGAAATTACATTTTCCATTAAGGGGCTCCTTGCAATTGATTTCCAGGAGCATTTATAAGTGCAATTTTGAATGATTACCTGTGTTGTCATTTGACAAATACTTAATTTAACCAATTACTTAAATCAATCAGAATACTATATAGACTTATCAATAAAATGTTATCATTAACAAAAGCCATCTTTACACTGCAAAGGTGGGACAGAAGCTGCATCTGAAATAGCATAAATGTTTGTTTAACAGGAAACAAATTAACAGGAACTCTTTTCAGAGTCATTGTCAGGTAATGCTCTTGATATTGTAATAATGATTATTAATGTCATCAATTAATAGATACATAAAATGTTTTTGTGTTTGGGGAAACCGCACGTCATGTTCTGACTACACAGATAAAATAATCTTACAACCATTTACAAATTATTTTAATGCTTTTTATGCATTAAATTCATATGATCTTATCAGCATGATGAATAAATTATATAAACTAACGTTATACAGAAAGAGAGCAGAGAATGTGATCGATTGTGAGGCTATCCATAACTTGTAGGGGTGTAACGATACACCTATGCCACGCTTCGGTTCACATCACGGTTTTGGAGCCACGGTTCTGTTCAGTTCTGTTTACTGTGGAGTCAGGGTTCATGGCAGGGCACCAGCAATAATAACACTAGATTCACTTAACTTAACAACAAGATCAACAACAACAATAATTTAACATTCATTTTATCTTTATTAACTTTATATGTTGGCTTCACGGTTTCTTTAGAGCAGTTAGCATAACGGAGTAAACTAAAATGAAATAAATGCCTCCACTGTAAAAAATTAATGACCACACACACGTAATATCCCACTTTATCCTACTTAAACATATGTCGTATGAATATGACTAATACTGATAAATAAATAGGCCTATAAATTAAAAATATTAAATAGCAGTTTTTGTAACACAAAGTAGCCACCATACCAATTTAAAACAAAAAAAATATACAAAAAGTGAAAATAAAGTGCCATTTTGGGGTTATGGAAACAACAGTTACCATGGCGAATACACAATACCGACATGAACTGTTAATGAAAGATGAAAACTGCTCCTGATGAACAGAATGAACATCATACCTGCATGCAAATCCTTCCCAGCTCACACGCGGCGTACCAATTACAGGATTTATTGATACTTTACTTTTATTTCATGATTACGTTGCATGATCGTAGTTTCTCTTGCACTTATATGAAGTGATATACAGCGTGTGCCACCGCGTGCAATTGAAGTGTGTGCGCTACGAGCACCGTACAACAGCTGACAAGACATGAAAGTTCGGTATTGCAAAAAGGTTCGGTTCAACATGAGTATCGCGGTTTGAACCGTGGGTGGCGTGTCGCAGTTTTTCAGTTCGGTTTTAATATCGTTACACCCTTAATAACTTGGGTCTAGCACGAGTTAAAAACCACTCACAAACACTCCAGATAATAAAAAAAAAAAAAAAAAAAAAAAAAAAACAGAAGCTGATGACACTGCGACATTAATCTCTTACATCCAATCTGGACTTTGTTATTTATGATGACGGGAGAATTCGCACGGACTGAAAAAATATCTTCATTTCAGCAATGAAGCCAATTCAGCTTCTGATTGGCCATCATGCTCGACAGAAACGCGTGTGATTGGTTATAATGCTCAACACTGCTAAAAGACATTGACGGAATGCAGCAGTCAAAAGGAATGAAGTATGTTTACAAAGTTTAACCAATATTATTACGTAAACATATTCTATCACATAAATATTTTGAAACAAATTTCCATGACTTTTCCAAAACTTTCTGGTTTATTTTTCCAAAACTTTTCCAGGCCTGGAAATTGCCATTTTAAAATTCCATGACTTTTCCAGGTTGACCGTATGAACCCTGAGGTTAAATCATTTATGTACAGAAAAATAAAATCTAAGATGTTTAGGTGCATTTGAGAAAACAAACATACAAACATACATACATACATTTCTGCAAACAAAGCACAAACAAAAACAATTGCAGTTTACTTGGAGAAAAGGCAGAATGAGCCTGGGATTTTGTCAGCCAGCACTTAAGATAAAGAATACAATAGGACCAGATGTGTGATATATTGGTGCAGTGGATGCTATAATGGTGTCTGGCAATACAACACAAGAGAAGCATCTCAAGCTGAGCATTATGAGCAATTGTTCTGAAACCAGAGAGAAAAGGCTTTTGTTGGCTGGCCACTGAGAGAGCAATACCTTTTTGTGCTGGGCCTGGTAGTCTTCCATGGTGGGGAGGTCAGCCAGATATCGCTCGAGCGTTTCAATCCGCTGCTGTTTTTCTCTGTTCTGCTCTGACTCCTTCTGGCACTTCTTTTTCAAGCTATTGATGTGCTTGTCCCGACTGCGGATCTTTTTAGTAAAGAGCAGCAACACAATGTAAAAACCAAACATCAGTTCAATGAGATTCAGGTCATATGATGAAGCTTGGATATGCTCACCCTCTCCTCTTGTTTTCTTAACTCCTCTGCATGTTTTTCACTGCTCTCTTTCAAGACCTCGTTCAGACGTTGCGTCTCTGCTTCCACTGCACCCAGTCTCCGGTCTGCTTCTAGCTTCTCCTTGGTAAAGCAGTCGTTGCGCTCCGCAAACTGGGCTCGCAAAAAAGAGTTTTCCCGCTGGGCTTCCTATCACACACAGAAAGACGACAGACGATTTACGGAGATGTTTAGATCCAGAATGAGGAAAAGGCTATATGCATTGATGTGTGCTAACCTGTAGTCTCAACAGACAGACATCGGTGTAAGGGGCTCCACGTCCCATGAGGGCACTGTGCACCTGGAGCTCACTCTCTCGGAGACGCTGTTCCAGCTGAGACATTTGCTGCTTCTGCCTGCAATGCACAAGTTACTATGTTTAGCATAAGTGAATGTTCAGAATCTTTGTAAGACATAAAACACTACTGAAAACTTGGCATTACCTTTCAATTGTGAGTTCTTTCTCTTTCAGCAAGTTCTCGTTAGCTTTAATGAAAGCATCCCAATTGCTGTTCTCTGTGTGAGGGGATGCTGGATACAGAGATGCATACTGTCCTCCTGTCATTAACTGCAATAATAATAAAAAAAAATAAAAATAGGTGAAGCAGGAACTCTTATAGGCATAAAAACAGTCAGCCCTAGACTGATTCCTATGTTAACTTTAAAGTAAACACACTCTAGCATGATGTGTCCAAATGACACTGAATATAAAGACGACAACACATGCACTGTACTTCATGTCAATCAAAAGACGGTGGAACAATTGGACCATTACAAACTCATGCAGTCAAGAAAATGTCTCTGGCATGACGTTGACAGCAGAGTAGCAATATGCAGCATGAAAAACGGCAATTCACAGCATTGAATTATAGATGTATAGAATCAAATGTGTAGTTTATTTGTCTGTCAGAAATATTAACAGAACTGGATTTTCCATCTGTTATAATTCCATACTGAGAAACTGTTATAAACCAAGTCATCTAGTTAGATAAATAAACATGGAAAACATACTATAGATAATTTTAAACCATACATTATTATTTAAAACTAAGACAACAGATAAAGCAGAACGCCAAACTATGAGGTATTTTTCTAAATAATCTGACACTACTATCGACATCGGTACATCTCAAGTTATTAGTTGTTATTTTTGCAAAATTAGCCTAAATTGCAATTGATTAACACTTTCCATGGCCTACTTATTTTTAATTATAATTAAAAATATATAAATAATAGCCAAATCAAAATATGAATAAATGCTAAAGGTATACATATAATGCTAAAATAACACACTAATTGATGAACGATAACAGAAGACAAAAGCCATTTTAGAGGCAGAACATTACATTTTACATCTTACATTGTGTTTAACTAACTAGCAGTATTAAAAATCACTTTCATTAACTGAAATTAAGCTGAAATAAAATGGCAATATTAGATGAAAACTTAGCTGACTTAGCTAACTAACTGAAATAAAATGTTTAAGTGTTAAAATTATTAAAACTGAAATTAAAGCAAAATAGAAATATTTAAAACAAATTACAAGAGCACATACCAAAATTACTATAACTTAAATTAAACCGAAAACTAAAAATCTATAAATAATAGCCTATTCAAAATATGAATAAACACTAAGGTGCACAAATAATACTAAGATAACACTTACTGACTGGTGAAAAATAAAGACAAACAGTGTCTTTTTGTAACAGCATGCACTGAAGAATCTGTTTAATGTTGAATTAAATAGAGTTAATTCTGATTTCCTGCTGACATAACATAGATTACATAACTGTTCCCTTTTCCTTTCTTTTATGCAGCTGAAGCTGAACTCTAACCTGCATTTGTTCCACCTGTAGCCGCAGACTCTCGAGTTTCTGCTTCTGCTGCTGCCAGCTGGCCAGCTCACAACAGCGTTCCTGCAGTAACGGATCATAAGCTCCTGTGTTGGCCTGGTCCCTCAGGAGAGCCTGAGTCTGCAGGCCCTGAGGTATGGAGAACATCCTGCCAGAGGCACCAGAACCTGGATGAATGTTCCTTTGGCTGTATGGGTCTACAGGATAAGCGAGACCTGCCCTGGCCTCTGGTAGGACTTTATAAGTCTGTTCCAGCAAGCCTGTATTGTCCCCAAGCCCAGTCATTTGCAGCTGCTGCCGTACATCAGGGCAAAGGCCCCCGAGCAGAGCCGACTGATTAAGCGTTGGCTCCATGGCAGGTACATCAAACTTCTGGGCTTCATCCAGCCGCGTCTGATCTCCAGAAGGGAAGAGCGAGTGGTCGAGACCGTTCACTAGGCTTCGATATCGGCTCAGGCAATCAGGCTTGACAGCAATCAAGTCTAAATTTCCATCTTGCTGAGCATCCAGGTTGGGGGAAGATGCAGACTTGGGGAGGGATGACTTGGAGCTGGAAGAGCTGGAGGATGCCCGGGTTTCTTCAGAAGCATGTGGCTTGATCTTAGAGGCCAGAGTTCCGGCCGTGGAAGGCATGACATGGGCAGTGGGGATAGGGATCTGACTGCGGATGGGCTGGAAGGAGGGAGTGCTGCAGATGTCTAGAACAGAAAATGGAGTGAGACATAAATGAAACCAAAAACAAGTTTTGAAAAAAAAAAGAAAAGAAAGTCTTTGGTGCTCCTCACGTAGCAGTCAAAACTGACAAAATCTTTTTTTGTTTCAATGAAATGAATGTGCTATATTTCCATTTGATAATGTTTTTTAGTTCATGTTTTGTATTTTTTAAGGGGATTTATGGTACTAAATTAGATTTATGTTAATATTAAAATTAATATTAAATAAATATTTATTTATTTATTTATTTTTGTGTTCACGTAGCAAGTGCCAAAACCAAGATTCGTACCATTCCATTCAAAAATGACTGAAGAGCAGTGGAGAGTTAAGAAAAAAATCTTTTTATATTCAACCAAATGTTTACAATTTTGTTCCAAATAACGGTTTGTGTTATTCACCGATAGACACTGTTTCACACATTAAATTGGAGAAAGCCTGGAATATCTTTTAGTCAGTAATATTTGAGCTGTATATCAAGGTGTGCCCTGGGAAAATAAAGGTAAAGTAAAATTAAATTAAATTAAATTAAGTAACAAAAGAAAATAATAAAAAGACAGCTCTTCCATTTTGCACCACAGGTAAGTCATAAATCCTAAACAAAGTACATAGACATTATATAACTGCAAAAGATTTTTGCTAAATTAGCCAATCTTTCTAGTTTGGCAAACAAATTAATTCTAGCTAGTTTTGACGTCTAACAAACAAACCATTGCAAAAAAAAAAAATGGTACTCACCTACCAACAAATGATAACATTTTCATACAATGAAGGACAGCGAGGCACAGAAAAACACTCCTCCCAGTGCATCTTCAGTAAGTGATTTAGACAAACTAGTGATCTTAAAACACGCCCACTGTCTGCCACAACTCGTCCTTCAAAAAAAATTGACGTCAAGCTCAGGCAAGGTGAGAGTACCTGCTATGAGAGTTTGTTCTCTCTCCTACAACTCTGTTAGCACAGGAGTGCATACACACAGAAAGGTTAGCGGTATTTATAGCGCACTCTCATGTTACGCTGTGAGGTGTCTATGTGTGGGCCTCCTGCTTTAACCATACAGTTCACCTCACACTCACACATGCTTAATGCTTAATGGTCCTTAATACTGTAATACTTCTGTAGTGCCTTTAAATAAGTTCCTCAATACAACAATTAAATGAACACACAAATCAAGTAGAAATGTCAAGAGACAGGCAGCAGTAGGAGGGTCTGCCCCACGGGTGCCTCTTTGAACATCTGCTGTGTGGACAGGTTTAAACAATTCTTTGGGTCGACGAAAGATTCATGGAGGCTTTCTGCCATTACAAGAAACCCAAGCAAAACAAAGCCGTCACCATCACAACACAGAAGCCCGCAGACAGTCAACCATATATTTAAAACCTCTAAAGTGAAACGACTGCCAAGAAGTTTTGTGCCTCCACCGTTTTGGCTGTTTTAAAAACAAATAAAAAGCACTCTTATTAGTGTGCCAGACTTAGTTGCTAAGTGCCACAATTGTATGTATGGAAACTCAATAGATTTAGCAGTTAAACATTACTGTTCCTATGGGAACTATCTGAGAATTGTTTCAGGATAATGACAACAAAGACAGAGTTTATGCTTTTCAGTAGCTGATACCAATATCTAGGTAGGCTGGTCAGATAAAAACAGGATCTAATTGGACTAATGAATTTTCATGACATTTATGATTTATGGATAATGATTGTAAAATCATTTTGATTGAGACAAATGCACTAATTAATTAAAGGCTGTATGAAATTGATCTTAAAATATACAGACTTTTACATGGTTAAATTTGGTGTGTATGTATATATATATATATATATAAACACTGTTCTTTTGAACTTTCTATTTGTCAAAGAGTCCTGAATAAAAACGGTTTCCACAAAAATATTAAGCAACTGTTTTCAACATTGATAATTAATAAAGAAAGATTTTTTTTTCTTGAGCAGCAAATTGGCATTACTACTTTTACAGTATCTTTTAGATCAAATAAATGCAGACTTGATGAGCTTGGTGAACATTACTATAGAAACATTCATGATTTTTCTAAACCTCTTTCTTTCATTTAAATTTTCAGGCTTCCCCCATGACCATGGGAAATAATAATAATAATAATAATCCTGTATAAAATGCTAAATTATAGCAAATGATGAATAATTCACACAATATTACTAAAAATAAGTGAAAACATAAAATGATCTGACCACTGACAAGGTCATCATTGTTTTGGAAGTCATATAAGAGGGTATACCTCTTAATCGGGCATGGTTATGTCAATAATCAGCCTAACTGATATGTCAGTCTATCACGAGAAATAAACAATCAGACGAGGCCAAGCAACACTATTACAACAATGCAAACATAAGCTATACATTAACAGTACACAAATGTTTTTAAACGCACTGCACATTCAGTACAGATCTGTGGTAATCGACATGCACCAGCTCTTCGGTACAGCTAATCTTTGTGTATTACAGGAAACAAGACCTGGATCAGAGTTTCCACTGGGCCCTCCAGGTCAGGCCCTCCTAATGAGACCCCCATCGGTGGAAGTGCAACACCGCCTGGAGGAATCTATGGTATGGAATATCATATCCTCCTCCAAATCTCATAGGAGCTCCAGAACTCTGAGCACATCTCCATGAATAAGAATATTACAGCTTAGTCTAAAAACAGCCAGCAGGATTTTAATGTCTGTCGTAAATGAAAAAGGGTTATAACCAATGATTGTCAAATTAATTCAATTTGGATCCATTAAGTCTGAAGATTAAGATGTATTAATTCTTAAAGGGATAGTTCATCCAAAAAGGAAAATGACCCCATGATTTACTCACTCTCAAGCCATCCTAGGTGTATATGACATTATTCTTTCAGACGAATACAATCAGTTATATTAAAAATGTCCTGGCTAATCCAAGCTTTATAATGGCAGCCCAAAAAAGTGATTCTATCCATTATAAAAGTAATCCATATGACTCCAGGGGGTTAATAAAGGCCTTCTGAAAAGATTCGATAGGTTTGTAAAAGAAAAATATTCATATTTAACACAAAGTAAAATATCTAGCCTCCGGCAGACCACCTTCTGCATTCAATTTACGGAAAAAGTGTCGGACGTAACACAAGCGTTTTGAACTGAGAGAGGAATACAGGGCTTTATTAGCCGCCGCCGCCCCCCCGGAGCTGTGTGGATTACTTTTATAATGGATGGATGCACTTTTGGACTTCAAATTTTGGGCAGCCATTATAATGCTTGGATTAGCCAGGACATTTTTTAATACAACTCTGTATATTAATATAACTGTATTCGTCTGAAAGAAGAAAGTCATATACACCTAGGATGGCTTGAGGGTGAGTAAATTATGGGATCATTTTCATTTTTGCGTGAACTGTCCCTTTGGTGACAAAAGAGGAGTAACGCTAGATTTTGTGTTCCATTCACTTCTATTCCTGCACATGGGTACACAAGCATTGCTCAATGACTGGAAATCAATTTTTAGATGTTAAGATTAAGGGGCTGATGAAGACTTGCTCACGTGAACTCGGGTCTATTACACAACAGGCAAGCAAATGGATATGACGATATGTGAACGTCCACAGAGTTCTCACCTTCAGTGTGGTCAGAGGTACCCAGTCCCGTGTCCCCACTGTCCGCTGTGCTGGGCCGCCATCCAAAACGGCTCTGGAACTTCTCAGACACAGCAGGCGTCAGCCATTCCGTGTCGGAGTGCCCTGCTGGCGCAGACAATAACCACACTATGTGATAATCTATTATGTTTATGAGGTACATAACTTAAGTTCATCCTGGATCTGTACCTGTGAGTTTGGGGTTCTGGTATTTCTGTGAAGTGGTCATTCCTGAGGCAGTCACCTGTGGAACGGATTCATTAGTTCATTTAAAAAAATACAACAAAAAAAGACCCAAACACAACATAGTCAAACACAAGACAAGTTTTTGAAGGCAGGGGAGGAGGATACATTAAATCTAAAAACAAGTAAATCATTTAGCTGTGCTGCATAAATTAGCCAATATGTGTTAATATATTAACACATATACACATATACATATATATATATATATATATATATATATATATATATACACACACACATACACACATATTATATATATATATATATATATATATATATATATATATATATATATATATATATATATATATATATATATATATATATATATACATATATATATATATATACACATATATTATATATATATACACATATATATATATATATACATATATATATATATATATATATATATATATATATATATATATATATGTATATATATATATATATATATATATATATATATATATATGTGTGTGTGTATATATATATATATATATATATATATATATATATATACACACATACATATATATATATACATACATATATACATACATATACATATACACACACACATTTTGGTAATAGTGATTATTTACATATACATTTAGAAAGTAATCCAAATCATTCACAGACTAACTCTTTAAAGATATCTTATTTGCTAAATTTACAAGCGAAAATATTTTCCAACGCTTCGAGCTGGAATAGCTATCGACCACAACCACAAAGCCAACAGAGAAACTGGTTAAATGTTATCAGGAGTTCGATGTAACATTAAGTAACATTAACCAGGTTATTAGGGCATTAAACTCATTTAGATGTTATTATCGAAGCTCTCCGTGTGTTGCTACTTCAAACAAACACTTTACACCTCGCACAGATAACCACGTTAGCCAACGTAGAGTTTAAAAGGTCGGTTAAAAAAAAAAGTAAACAACTCCACGTACCTTAACTCATGGGCTGAAAGGGTCTTCACTAAAGTTAACAATGACGCGAACACAGCCCAGAGGGACAATAATGTTCTTCATCACATGGGACACGCTCATCGGATGCTAATATCAACAACGAGGACACAAAGCAGTCAAACTAAAAGCGGCCTCGAGCTTCAAATGCCCGCCGCGGTGCCACTGAAACTCGGGGCTCTTTTTTTTCAACCGTTATTCTAGTTCTTCCTCTGCGTTTGGCTCGCGTGCCACGTTGAGACCGCAAGCGCCCCCTGCCGCTTGCTTCGTGAGCTGCAGACCCACACCTGCTTTTCAGTGGTGTAATGCCATGAAGCAATCATACTTCGTTACAGTACTTGAGTTTTTTTTGGGTGAAGCTATACTTTACTTGAACTTTTACTTTAACTCCACTACATTTCCTAAATAAAATGTATAGGGGAGAGCGGGGCACAACCTAACGCTTTTTGACTTTCTCAGTTTGTGTAAATCCACTTGGGGTTCAGAGTATTTATTTTCCCCCCACATTAATTCCCCACATTTCTAGTACAATTGTGTGGTTTTGTTTCATTAATACAGTGTATACTTTTTTTCTTGATTTCCCCCGAAAGAATAGAAGTGAAATGTGACAACATGCCCCATAGGTGGGGTACATTGTAACATGAGCATATGAAAGAATATTAAAATGTTATCTGATATAATCAAATAAAAAATATCCAAGACAACCTAAAATATTTTGTCAATAAAATACAGTTATTAACTTTTTCATTTAAAATAATGCCATTTTTTAATAATTAAAAATAAACAAATGTTTGAGTTTGGCAACAAACACACTGCAGAACACAGCTATACAGCAGAGTTCAAAACATAATAATTCATCATTTCTGAACATCGACTCTCAGTCATTATTCACCCTTTTCTCGTGGTTTCTCCAAAGAATTCATAAAAGTATAGAATATAATAGCGTAGTTCTAATAGGGGCTCATTGTAACGCAGTGTGACAACACACCCCGATTTAAACCGCGGCTCGTGTCTTCTGCATTAAAGAACCATCTCAACTGTTAAATAACAGATATAAGATTACAATAATATCAGATTTGTCTTATTTTAAATAAACACAAAAAAAAACAGAGATTAAACATTTACTTAAGAAAAAGACTTTTGCTATGCACTCTAAAAACTTTTACTATGATTTCCTCAATTCTTTTGTTGAAACATTTTTACACACACAAAAAAAGCAGTGAAATCAATTACATACGCCATATGAACTGAGTAAATGCAAGTAAAAATGAAGTAGATCTGAGTAACTGCATTTGGTACATTTACAGATAAAATTGAGTAGTAAAAATGGGGTAAAACATTTAAAAAAACAATATGTATGAGTAATATTAACTTTAATACTTTAATTTCCTCTAAACCTTTGTAAAATACTCCACACAACCACACTTATAGCTTACATGACATTGGCCTTTATTTTCGACGAGTAACGCAACACAGCAAATATCACTGTTTTGACGTATACAATATTGCCAACATTTAAACTCATGTAACAAACATTTTAGAAGTAAAAATTAAACATTTAAAAGTAATTGAGGCGTAATCAACAGGTCTGTTACCCATTTCCACCGTGTCAGCGCTGGTTCTCGAGCCTGAGATGGACTCACTTAGTTTACGTTGAGCTTCAGACCGCCATCCTGCGCTTCACTCGTAGCTGAAAGATGCTGCAACGCGCCTGCCTCCATAACCTGCCAATAAACAAACAGTGCACAGTTTTAAGATTTTATCATCCAAAATAATTACATTCATTATCTTTAGGAATAAAGTTGTGTGTTTTGAGCGAGGAACCAGGCGTTTCAAAGACAGACGCCACACTCGTTTTAGGTGACTCACCTGTATGTCCCAGTATGTTGTTTTGCAGTAAATAAAATGATTTTAATCACAGTAATGATTTCATAGATAAAATAAAACACACAAACCTGAACTTCACAGAGGGTGGGTGGGGTGGATTGTTTTAATCGAGTAAACTTACTCAATTTCTTTAGTGTGTGTTAAATATTAATAATCTTGATTTGAATTAAGTAATGTTTGTGGTTCTTAAAACAGATCAATTTAATTCTCCATTCTCAATTTTAGACAAAATTAACTGTTAGATTTTTAGTCAGTTATTTTGGTATGTTCAACTCAAAACATCAAGTAAATTATATTTAGAGATTTTATTAAGTTAATAAAGTTAATTATATATATATATATTTTTTTTTTTTTTTTTTTAGAGTGAGGTTAAATACATGTTCAGTGATATCTTCCAAAGATTTTTTTTTAATTTTGGCAACAACAAAAAAATCTCTATATAGTGTTGTTTCGTCATGCTGGCATGTGTGGAAAGTTTTAAACCATGTGGGTTACAACTCACCCCTACTTTCACTCCGATACATTTCCCCAAAGCATATTCGTTACCTACTACAAAATAAAGTCACAAGACTGCAAGCAAGCATGCAAACAAGTGCACATTTGTTGTGTCCACTAACAGGCTGTGCACTGCGCAGAGCGGGACACTTCAAAAACAGATTTGAAACATAGACAACAAAACAGTATGTTATACACTACAGCATCACTATAAAGTAATTCATTTATTGACTAGATGCTTCATTAATGCTGTCGATGCTGAGAGGATGCTAACATTAGTAAAGTCAGACACAAGTCTGACCATCTATTTGCATTAGTTTATACCCAGCTGGTCGCTTTTATGCATTCGTTATGCAGAAAAGTGGCATATTTAAAGCTAGTGACATGAGAAATCAAACTAAATCAGAAACGCATTCAGTTTCAGTTTTTCATCACCACTGTAACATATTTTGATTAATCATCAAGTGTTCTCAAATAGAAGCAAATAAAGTGTGGCAGTACACATGTAATATACATATACTGTGTCTAATTTAAATGCTATGCCTTTGTGTGTAAAGATGGCCATCTGTAAGCATGACTGTTTGGATTTATGAAATGGTAACACTTTACAATAAGAGTCCGTTTGTAACATTAACTAAGGTAATAAAAGTATTGTTCATTTCAACATTTACTAATGCATTTTAACTTTTGAAAGTTGTCTGTTACATTAGTTAATGCACTATGAATTAACATGATCAAGGTATAATTCATATATTATTATTTCTTTTTACATATAAACTTTACAATAAACATTTTGTCTTTTTTTCATTAAAAGAAAACAAACTGGAAGTAGTATACTAAAGTAGCCTACGTTTAATATGAAAAAATACTTAAGTACAATAAATATCACATACTTTAAAACTTTTACTAAAGTAATATTCTAAGCAGTGATTTTAAAAGTAATTTTCTGGTAAGATATCTATACTTTTACTCAAGTGCGGCTTTCGAATACTTTATCCACCATTTATTATTAATGAAAAATGTTGAGTTATTCGCAAGACAATGCCATATTAAAATATTCCATGGCTCTATTAAAGAATCAAAATAACTGCATGCATGTGCGCTATATATTCTGTCGTCATAGCGTCTATAGTTAACAGCTCAGCTGGAAGGGGCACATTTACTCATAGCATCTTTACACATCCTGCACGGCAGACAAAAGATATGATATTTATATTTTTCACTGTATAAATTGGATCATTATTTATAAACACAGTAGAGTTGTGTTTTTATCATATTATAATATTAATAAGCCATATTTGAGGGACCCTGATGGCATAAAAAAACCCTACTCTGGGGTACACATAGCTTACCCCTGGTTGGGAAACACTGACCCAGTCCATTTTAAAAGACTGTAAGTAAACTCAGTTGCACTCCAGCCCAATAAGGGGAGCTTGTCTGCGAGTCAGTTCATGCAGCTCCAACCAATGATTGAACAGAAGCAGCAATAGTCTATGAGCAGCAGTAATCGGTGGCACGCTGGGGGCATACTGGCAAAGCAACGTTTATTCCCGTGTAATTATCCCAAAGTATTGATTTTGTGAATGATTGCACGCCGGTGCCCGCACAATAGATTGCAATGGCACCGGGTTGGCAAGAGATCGCTTCACAGCATGTGGAGCAGATGACGGGATATGTCAGAGAAACCCTGTCGACCGGCCTCGTCTATCTGAAGTCTGAGCTGGGAATAGATTTGGGCTTGAATCCTGATCTGTGCGCTCCATGGCTGCTGCTTTTAACGGCCTGGGTCGGTCTAGTTTTCATGCTAATTTTATGGGTCTCGGTCTGTCGTGGTTTCTCTAAAAGACTTACAGGGACAGAGACCGGAGACACCGCCGAAAACACCGGTCCAGCGCAGCCGGTGAAGAAGGCAGATGAGCCCAAGAGAAGGAACAGAAAGAAGAATGCTGAGAAGGTTTGCTTCGTTAGAGGGGGAGGGGGGGTTACTGAATCGATTCTTTTGAATCCGTTCACCAAAAAGATTCTATCAGCGCATGTTGCATCATTACGCCTGTAGGTGGAGACAGGCCACCTTTTAACACTTGAAATGGTTAACCCTGGTTCATTTTAAACCCGGGTTAACGGAATCCTGGTTTATATTTAGTCACGTTTCACACTTCTCATACTATACCCAGGTTAAAGTCCTTATTTGCGGTGTCAGTGTTACTTCTTGGACAAACGCCGCACATGACCCGTGTATGAAAGGCTCTAGCATTGCACGTACTCCTATTACACATTGCTTAGTACTGTAATGTCAAGTTATTTTTTTTTTCTGAGTGAACTTTTTGAACTGTAAAGGTACTCCAATTGTTGCGTTTGACATTTTCCCATACGCAGAAACGACACCGCGCGGTGTTTCTATTGACTGCCTAAAGCGCATAACTAAGGCGAGTCATTGAATCATTTACTCAAGCGTGTAAAGAGTTCATTATCAAAACACCTGACATTCAAGCATCCAAATTCTATTCAAAACAACTCTGAGGCATAATTTGAATGAAATCACCACACATACTAAAATATCAGTGGCAGCTCTTACATTACTATCCCATTGTCTTTTATTTTAAAAGCCAGCTTTTTTTCTAAATGTTTCACAGAAGGCCCAGAGAAATGGACTTGCTGTTGAACCACAGGAAGAGTTGGACAGTCAAGAACTACCAGAAGTGAAGACTGACAAGGTCATTATGATATTTATTGTTTTATTCACTTTGACATTTAGGTTTAAAGGGATAGTTCAGCCAAAAATGGAAATCCTGTCAATTATTTGTCCTGATGGTTTTAGGCAAAGAAGAATAAGAAAAAGCCAAAGCCTCCTGCAAAAGAGAAAAAATCCTCTCTATCTGTTGACGGCAAAGAACCTGATGAAGGTATATATTGATTAATATGAATACCCTACTTTATAAATAGTACACAGAATTAGTACAATAAACCTAGTGATTTCTTTTATTAGAATGAAAATATATATATATATATATGCATACATGCATACGAGTGTGATATTGCGTTTATACATCAGTTTGACTGCATAAGTGTGTCAATAAATATGAAACAGTGGAGTGTCTTTAAAAACCCTCTTTTGTGCTAACTTTCCTAACGCCATGGATTCAAATCTCACGTTGACGCGTATGTGTGTGTGTGTATATATATATACACGCACACACATGCACTTAAGTTCTCAGAAGTTATTTGCCTAATAAATACTTGTGGCTCAGAACTTGAATTTTATTTGCATACAATGGTTGGAACATGATTGTCGTGGTAATTTAATCTGTCAGGTACCTGGGAGACCAAAGTCAGTAACCGTGAGAAACGACAACAGAGGCGGAAGGACAAGACTCCAGGCGACGGGTCGGGCAGCCCAGTAGCAACAGCAGCTTTGACTGCCATTAGTCCAGTGGAACAGGTCCAAACCACCCCAGAAGAACCAGAAGCCACCATCACCACCACTGTTTCTACACCTCCAGTCCAAAGAGAAGTGGAGGGTATGTTTTCCAGCTGGAATTAGTTTGAAAACACTCATGATCACGGTTTATAATTCATTACAGTTGTGAATATATAATGGGAGAATCAAACTATTTCTCCCCCTCCTCCAAACATTTTAGTTGACCCACCTGAAATTGAAGCAAGTTTTGTACAAGACACTGTCATTCCTCAAGGTAATCAATCAAATGTTAACATTATAATGTGAAATGTATATAGACTTATTTGTTTATGTTTATATTGGTCATGGTAGTGACACCATGTTGGGCGGAAGTGCTGGCTGTTAATGGTTCTGGCTGGAGTGATCTGGGCCTGCAGCTTCCTCCTCAGATGGCCAGTGTTCAGGCCGAGAGCTGGACCAGCATGACTGTCCCTACTGAGCGTCAGACAAGTGAACCCTCTGTCTGGCCCCAAGACATGGAAGGTACTGAGAAAAAAAAGTTTCAGGAATCACAATTTCTTCACACCAAGGGCATATTTTGTCTTATATGCGTTTTATCAAAATGATGGACTGATTGAGCCTTGATGCTCATGCAGGAGATGCATGGATTGAATCTGACTTGCAACTGGTTAATGACATTTATTCTCTCTTAATGTCTTTATTGCCTTGGTTGATAACTTATAATAGTGGTCATAATTAGTGTTGGGGAGTAACTAGTTACATGTAACAGAGTTACATAATTTAATTACAAAATAAAAGTAACCGTAATCAGTTACAGTTACTTAGAAATATTTTAAATTACTTATGAAAATGGGATTACATCGGAATATTTTCTGTAAAAAGCTAGGATATGTTGATTTAATTATTTCCCTTCATACACACACAGTTGTAAAAATATTTTTTTATATCAGTAAGAAGAAAGACATGTTTCTTTTTACTACAGCATGATGAGCTAGAATTTTAGTTTTTAAATATAACTATCTCTGTGTTTTTAGAGGTTAACCCTGCCTGGTTTAAATGTTTGAAAATGATAACCAGTTGAAAATATTCATTACAAATTTTGAAAAGCAATCAAATGTAATGGGTTACATTAATAAAGTAATTGAAATAGTTACACCACTTATTACATTTTAAATAGGGTAACTTGTAATCTGTAACCTATTACATTTCCAAAGTAACCTTCCTGACTGGTCATAACTCTTTATGTGTACTATTCAGTGAGGTGTGTTTTTTTTTTTTTTTTAATACTTTTATTCAGAAATTATGCATTAAATTGCTCAAAAGTGATAGTAAAACGTTACAAAATAATAATATTTCATATAAATGCTGTGCTTTTGAATTTTCCATTTCAAGAATGAATCGTGAAAAAAGTATCATGGTTTCTAAAAAATATGAATTAGCATATCTGTTTTCAACATTAATGCTAATAAGTAATATTTCTTGAGCAGTAAATCAACATATTAGAATGATTTCTGAAGGATCATGTGACTCTGAAGACTGGAGTAATGGTGCTGAAAATTCAGCTTTTTTGTAAAATAAAAATTTAAAATATATTAATATAGAACAGTTATTTTAATATTTAATACTATTTCACAATATTACAATTATTGTATTTTTGGTAAAACATATGTAATCTTCTTGGTGAGTATAAGAGATTTCTTTGTATATACATTGTATGTATGCAAATAAAAATTGATTAATTTTATTTATTTTTTTATTCTCAATACAGGCTCATGGACCATTGTGGATGGATCTCATATTCCAGTTTCATTCAGTGGATTGACTGCTGGTAAATACAAATTCATGAAATAAAGTCTGTTCAAACTAACTAAACTGTAGCTCTGCTCATATTCAGTTTCACTGTACCATTTAATCATGTACAGTACATCCAGTTCCACCATGATCTGATCATGAAAAACTAGATCTGTAAAACAAACTTTACTCTGTGTTTACAGTCGCTGATCTGAGTTGGAGTGCTCCTCAGCCTCCTGTGCCAGTGGATGACGAGTGGTCAGGAATAAGTAAGAATCTATACATGCTTTCATTCACATATACAGTCACAGACTTACTAAGAGCTGCTGTTGTGTTTCTAAGAAAGCACATCTGCAGATCCATCGTGTGATTGGAACGCTCCATCAGAGGAGTGGGGGAACTATATCGAGCAACAGCCCGTGAGCACACTGCCGCTGGAGCCGCCAGTCCCCGAAGTGGCACAGGTCAGTCCTGGAAGTGGCACAGGTCAGTTTGTTGTGCAGCTGTAGGCCTGTGGAAACAAACTTAATTTGTACCTCTCTGAATTAATAACGAGAAGGAATCAAAATCAGTTTCTGATCTGGGTTGAGAATCCAGAATCTGTTTCTACATTTAGAAATATTGATGGTGATGAGAGAGAAAGATATAATTACAGAAAATAAGAACATTTTCACCCAACAAACAAACACAGTTTGTTGACAAACTGCAGGGGGTTTGTGTGTTGATAAAACTAATAATTATATCATAAAAATAAGTAAATAATAAAAAATACAACCTAGTAAAAATATTTTGTTTGCCTGCTTATCATGTGACCATTCACTGACGTCAAAGGACATGCGAACGGGTTGAAATATTAAATAAAATATTAATAGAAAATATTTTAGATCAAAGGAGCTTGGCTGGAAAAAGGGGGATCCTTGGTGTTACTAATGTAGTCCAATTAAAGAACACATGACTCTTAGAAGTTGGTTCTTTTAATGAATCAGTCACAATGACTCAAATGAATCTCTAAGTCTGACTTGAAATGAATGCATTAAAGATGAACAGTTTTGAGTAATGCTTTACAAAAGTTCCATTAGTTAACATGGACTAATGATGTAAAATATTTCTAAAGCATTTAGATTTCAGCATTTACTAATAAATATATTATTAAAGGAGTAGTTCACTTCATAATTAGAATTTCCAGATATTTTACTCACCCCCACGTCATCCAAGATGTTCATGCCTTTCTTTCTTCGGTCGCAAAAAGAAAAGGAACACATTTTTCTCCATAAAGTGGACTTCAATAGGGTACAATGGGTTGAAGGTCCAAATTGCAATTCCGGTGCAGCTTCAAAGGGCTCAACACGATCCCAGACGAGGAATAAAGGTCTTATCTAGCAAAACGATCAGTCATTTTCTAAAAAAAATGATACACTTTAACCACAAATGTTTGTGTTGAGCTGCTCTGTGATGCGCCACATATTATGTAATCACTTTGGAAAGGTAATGCATGACGTAGGCGAAAGTACCGATCAAGTGTTTTACAAAGCAAACGTGCAAAGATTTTGAATGCCGGGTAAAACAATGATGTCGGACGATTTTGAATTTGAAGGAGAAAAAGAGTTGGAGATTACGTAATACGTGGCGCATCGCAGAGCAGCTCAAGACAAACATTTGTGGTTAAAGTATAGAATTTAAAAAAATATTTTTATATCGTTTTGCTAGATAATGTAGAGCCCTTTGAAGCTGCATTGAAACTGCAGTGTACCCCATTCAAGAGAAAAATCCTGAGGAATGTTTTCCTCAACCTTAATTTCTTCTCGACCGAAGAAAGAGACAGACATGAACATCTTGGATGACGTGGGGGCGAGTAAATTATCTGAATTTGAATTCTGAAGTGAACTACTCCTTTTGAGATCTAAACTTGTATATGTAAATATTATTCAGTGGACATGAACTCACTTGAAATAAGGAAATAACAATATCAACAATATCAACAAAAAATAAATACTGTAACAAATGTTTTGCTAACAATAACTAATGGGACCTTATTGTAAATTGTTGGCCAGTTTTGTTGTAAACATGGTTACTAAAATAGTGTGGTTAAAGAATCATAAATGGAATCAGAATTAAGTTAAACCTGACAATTTGCATCCCTATAACCAAGCAGTTGAGCCCAGGCTGAACACTGCCTAACTTTATTTTTTTTTAATTTCTCTCCATTCTACAGGAGTCTGATAATGAGAAAGATAAAGACGAAGCAGGTGCCCCTGGTAGCGGTAAAGCTAAGAAGAAGAAAAAGAAGAAGAAGAAGGTGGAGGATGCTGGACCTTCTGCTCAGGTGAGGATATTTCCAGAAATTATTTGCAAAGAACTGATCAGTTACTTCAAACCTAATGCAGAAAATCTGCATCATTCAGTCGCAGGTGAAGGCAGAGAGAGACACGAGTGTTGCGACACCGGCACCGAGCATGATGGGAAATGTCTCAGCTGCCACAGCAGGGGTGAGAACTCTGTTTTTCAACATTCTTCTGGCTATTAGCAACAAAAATAGATCCTAAAGTTGTCATCGTCACAGCCACCGTCAGCTCCAGTACAGACGCAACAGAGAACGAGTGGAACTGAGCCGACCGACAAACCCACTCCTGTACCAACACAAAGTACGTTCAACCACCATATAAAAGCATTTACATTTAAAGTGCCCATTATGCTTTTTTTAAAGGTTCCTAATTTTACTAACATTTAAATGTTCTTATAATGCACATAGTAGCGTCACCTCTTGTGTCACAGTGTCTGAAACGGTTAAATAAAAACGGTTCAAAATCTGGTCTCTCTAAACCCCTCCTTTCTGAGAGCCTGCTCTGCTCTGATTGGTCCGATGGCCCAGTCTGTTGTGATTAGTCTACTGCTTACAGCACGTGTTGGACACAAAACAAATTTCTGAATTTCCGCTCTGGAGGCTTCCTCAGCACTTGTATACAAAAAGTTCATTTAAAAAAAAAAGTTATTGGTGTTGGTTTTACCCATAGACCGTGTAAAAAATATGGATGTAGTGTCTGATGTCACCAGTAGGTTTCTGAAGAGCATTTTTAAAGCTTAAAGTGGGCGGAGCTGGCTGTCGCCATCTTGGCGTCACTCCTGGAACTGAAAATGGGCAAAGAGGCAGGATGTGGGTGGAGCTGAGGTGTCTGGTTGCTGAAACCACGCCCGCCTAGCGCGACCATAGTGCCAATCCACCTGTCACTCGGCCACGGCATTAATTATGCAGAACTTTGAGGCTTAATATAATTTAAATGTAAAAAAATCACCCCACTCAGTTGTCATGAAGGGCAAAATTAGTTACAAACCCACTTTTTGTACCAGGCTGTAAACAGTTACTGCAGTAAAGTTGGGCATTTTAAGATTTAACTCCCTTTTGGAGCCTGTCTCTAGTGGCCAGTCGATGAATTGCAGTTTAAGTCACTTCCGTGTTGATTTCAAGAGACTAGAATTGATTTGATCAATTCAAGCCCTTCTCATCCTTTGGAAATGCATGCAGAATAAATTTGCGTTTGCTTAAAACCACATCTTAAGAAATGTCAAACCAAACTCTTCCAGGCCTCGGCTACAACTACAGTGTTTCAGTTGTTGGTGGCAGCCAATGAAGACCATAGGCTGGCATATTAGAACCTATGTTGGTTCATGCAGAAAGTAAGACCGGAATTACTGACGACTCGTTTAAGGCATTTCAGAATCAATACTTTCTTTTGGGAGAAAATAACTACATTTATCATGAACTTTGCAGACCTTCTAAATTCACAAACGGCTATATTAATCGCATGAAATGTAATTTCCCAAAAAAAAAAAAAGCATTATTGGGGCACTATTAATCTCTTCTCTTCTCCACCAGAAAAAACAGATGACAGCTTGGAATCCCCGAAACCACCAGTCAAAAAGAAGAAGGCTAGAAGAGAGACATGAAGAGTACAGAAGAGATGACAACATATGCAATCTTGGGGTTGTACAGAATTTCATACTTCCTGAGTGACTCATTTTTTGATACCCTTAATCCACAGTGTTGTGAATCCCATCCTAGTGTCCACATCCCATTAGGTTTATCTAGACAATGTACTGTAATGTTACACGTCACATGAAGGGATACTACTTTCAGATTTAGTTTTTTTTTTTAATGTATGGTAACTGCTAATTATACAGTCAATTTGATTTTGTATTTGCAGAAAATGTTTTGAAGAAGATCCTGGTGGTCCTCATGAAGCACTAGGGAAGCATCAAGAACACTTAAGATATACGCACAGAAACCTATAGATCATTGAGCTGTTACATGAGAGCGTTCTCACATCCTTCATTCATGAAACACTAAGGCGGTTTAGAGTGCACTAACTTAGCCGGTTTGTTTTGCTATTGTTAGGAGGAAAAGCAACAAATCAAGCCATATGTGAAAACCGTACCGAACTCTGAGAGACTTGATGCTGGTGAGCACGAGTAGATGACGCTATTATCAGACAAACAACTTCTTACCCTACGCTTTGGTGAAGTAGTAGTGACGTCGGCCGGGTTTTTCGTGATCAGTGTTACACCAGGTACAGCAGTGTCAGGAAATTTCAATGCCTTAACTTGTGTTGTGCAAGATGGCAGCAACGATCTGTCAGCTGCATGCAGTTTCCTCTTTCGTATTTATTGGTTAATATAAGTCATGTTTAACGAATAATAAAAGATTAAAGAGTTTCTTTGCACAGCTGTTGACGTATGATTATTCTTTAAGTTTTGTTATTTTTACTCAAATGAAAATCGTCATTGCGTCGCTCAACTTCTATGGAACGCACAAGATAGTTTCAAAATTACTGGGATCAACAAAAGTAGACGAGTTCCACTGATTTCAACTCTATGGACAAAAACATTCTTTAAAATATGGGTAACTTTACAATAAGGTCTGATTTGTTAAAGGGCTAGTTCACCAAAAAATGAAAATTGTCATTACTCACTCACCCTCATGTTGTTCCAAACCCGTAAGACCTTCGTTCATCTTCAGAACACAGATGAAGAGATTTCTGATGAAATGCTAGAGCTCTCTGACCCCACATAGACAGCAATGTAATGACCACTTTCAAGGCCCAGAAAGGTAGTAAAGACATCATTAAAATAGTCCATGTGACTCCAGTGGTTCAACCTTAATGTTATGAAGTGACGAGAATACTTTTTGTGTGCAAAAAACAAATAAAAATAACCACTTTATTCAACAATTTCTTCTCTTCCATGTCTGTCTCTGGCGCTGTTCACGTAGTAAACACAGAATAGTGCTTCCGAGTTCTACGTCAGAATGCCGGCTCACTGTTGGCCGACACGGTTTCCGTGAGCACCATGACGCATGCGCGTGATGCTGACGCAGGAGCTGGCCAATACTAAACCGGTGTTCTGATGTAGAACCCAGAAGCCCTGCACTGTTTACTATGTGAACAGCGCCAGAGACTGACATGGAAGAGAAGAAATTGTTGAATAAAGTTTTTTGCACACAAAGTATTTGCAACATTTAAGGTTGAACCACTGGAGTCACGTGGACTATTTTAACGATGTCTTGTATAAGCAGTCTGTATGTCTAGGTGCTTGATTTTACACACCTGTGGCCAAGGAAGTGATTGGAAAACCTGAATTCAATGATTTGGAGGGGTGTCCCAATACTTTTGGCAATATAGTGTAAGTCAGCAGAGAGTATGGCATTTTATTTAAATATGAGGATGAAAATGAATGGATGGATAATGAATCACTCATAATAACATTTACAAAATAAACTCATTAAATAAAAATGTAGCCTAAGAAGAATAAATGTAGCAGTAGTTTGCTAGTTTTTGTTAAAGAACACATTGTAAAAAGGCTTTTTCAATTACCGATATGATATATTTCTCATACATAATACAATTTAATGATAGCAAATCAGATGCATGTAAACTTGCTGAAATAAAAAAAGGTTACTTGATTGATGAAAAATTAAAAACTTTATTTAACTTAATATAAAAACTTATGCATTGCATTCACAAAGCTGTCAGTAGAAATTGTTTACGGAAGCCTTTCAGATTGGATCTGTGGCAACATTTCCATAATCACAAGTGGTTAAAACGTCACTTTTCCAATCAATGCTTCTGACCTCATAAATATGCAAACAAGGAGATTAACCCAAGATTCACAAATGTACAGTGTGAAATCTCAAAGCTGACTGTCCAGGATGACGTGTGAGCCTACCCAACATTGAGATGAGGCACTGAATTAGTGTAAAAAACTCCCTCAAGATCATCAAGCAATGCTATTCTTTTTATGAAGGGTTATAAAGAGTTTTGGCAGCACTTTAATCAATCTTTTAAAACGGTCATAAAAAACAAGTCAATTAGACCCTTTAAGAAATCGCACAAATCTCTAACACACACCAGTCACAAAACACAAGAGTCATTTAGTACATTAACATCTGCTTTATTAAATCATCATAAGGCCGCTGAGTATTTTGCAGACTTCTTAAAAAGAAACAAAATGCCCCGCGTTCAGAGCACAGCCCACTGAAGAACTCAAGATAACTGACGCCCAGTAAGGCACATTTAGAAGCATCTGATCCACCACCCCACCTGAGTAGTGTGCAGCCTGTCATCTGTACACATCAAACGATGTCATTCATGGCTGAACACCTAAGGATTTTCAAAGTACCTTCTATGATGATGATCTGAATAATTATCAAATATAAATTCTCAATGTGAATAGACATCTCGAATCACCCATTACCCATTCCAAAATAACTCAAGTGTTTACAGTCATTACACTCAGGTGATATTCTATGCGATTAAGTTCATTTAACTTGACCATTAATGACCACCTTAACCTTTTGTAATTAAGAAAAAAAAGACTATTACAGTAAGCAAATAAAATAAAATAAAACATGCTTGTAAAAAAAAAAAAAAAAATGTTTTTGGTATCTGCCTCAATAACATCCAATGACCCAACACCATATTTTTCAAATGCCCCATTCACAAGCTTCCAACAGCATACAGATTAGTAAAGAGGGGAGCAATACCTCCACCTTTCACATTCACACAGAGAACAGCAGCAATCGGAAAACAATGTATGATCGAGTTCTCTCAGTCTCACAAACACAAATTTGAGATGCAAGTATGCCTTCTGTCATTCACTTGCCACACATGCACAGATCAGTCTGAAACAGAGTCCGTTTCACCATGAGACAGAACAATGCAGAAGTTTGGAGGTTAGACGGAGGTTAGACAGAGACAAGGCATGGCAAAAACGGTTAACATTAGACAGTGAAGGCCAGGATTTTGCAGTTACATCTTTAAATATGAATTTCCAATATATTTCCAGTTTCTTTTGTCATCCGTGTCAGTCAGCAAGAATTGACTTCTTTTCAGATTATGCCAATAATGGGTCTCATTTATGAACAAGCAGAACAATCAGTGTGTAAATTGTTCGGTTGCATTGAATGATCATTAGCACATGCAACTCAAGGGGATAGTTTACATAGGAATGGTTTTATGATTGATAGCACATACGTTTCAAATGCAACAATTTATGATATTACAAACATCTGTGTATTTAATTTTCAATGCAACAATTTACATAAGAATGGTTTAACATATATTAACGCATTTGATTGAATGCAATAATTTATGCACGAATGGTTAAGGACATACATGCATTCAATGGCTTGTGAAGAATGGTTTATGAATTTTCATTTAATGCATACATTTACATTGATTTCACGATTGTTGACATTCAATTCGTTACTCCAATTTACGCATTTAATTTAACGCAGCGGTTTACGTAAGAATGGGTTTACAAAAATGTGTGCATTTGAGTCAAGGAACAACTTATGTAAAAGTGGTTTTACGTCAACACATTCATTTCAATTTACATTAAAATGTTTTTTACAAATTGTAGGGTATTTTATTCCACTGGGCAATTTACTTAAAGGGACAGTTCACCCAAAAATGAAAATGACCCCATGATTTACTCACCCTCAAGTCATCCTGGGTGTATATGACATTCTTCTTTCAGACGAATACAAATCACAGTTATATTTAAAAAAAAAGTCCTGGCTAATCCAAGCATTATAATGGCAGCCCAAAATTTGATCGATGGGTTTGTGTAAGAAAAATATCCATATTTAAAACTTTATAAAGTAAAATATCTAGCTTCTGCCAGACCGCCTTTTGTATTCAACGTTTAAAGCCTCTGTTCAAAAAGCTTATGCTACGTCCAAAGTCATACTTTGCGGGTTTGCGCCAGTGGTGTTTTTTTCCCCACAAGTTGAATACTGAAGGCAGTCTGGTGGAAGCTAGATATTTTACTTTATAACATTTTAAATATGGATATTTTTCTTACACAAACCTATTGATTCTCTTCAGAAGGCCTTTATTAACCCCCGGGGCCGTGTGGATTACTTTTATAATAGATGGATGCACTTTTTTGGGCTTCAAATTTTGGGCTGCCATTCACTGCCATTATAAAGCTTGCATTAGCCAGGAATTTTTAATATAACTCTGATTGTATTAGTCTAAAAGAAGAATGTCATATACAACTATAATGGCTTGAGGGTGAGTAAAGTACATTTCATTTTTGGGTGAACTATCCCTTTAAGAATGGTTTTACGAATAATTTACACTTGTGTTTCATAAATGAGACAATTTGCCTTTCTAAAATCTTTCGAATAAAAGGATTCTAGGCAAAATCTTTGGATAACTGTTGGACTGAAATGGAAACATGGGACAAAGCATGCACTCTTCACGAAGCCAACCCGAACAGAAACGTGATGCACTCTGCAATGACGTGACATTCTCTCACCAATAAGAGATCCACGGCTACATTCAACAACCCTATTACTAATCCATAGCAAATGACGAAACCGCACACAGCCAGGCAATCATAAAAAATATACTATTACATGAGTAATTCATGAAAATGAGAGGCAGAGCATTGATTATAAAAGCCAATGTTATTACTAAGACAACCAAAGGCAAAAAGGAGAAGACCAGTATATGTAGAATGGTTATTACTACCAAAGAGGCCAGTTCTGAGTGTGTTACTCAAAATGGAAGATATGTAACAAAATATCACTCCACCTGTCTGGAAAACAATACAGTACACAATAAAAGTACAGGAAATGCACCAGACTCACAGAGTAGTGCAGCAAACAATGTTGCTTATGCAGTACTTCCGCCTGCTTCACTATTTCCATCACGTGGCAGAGAACGAATTTTAACCTTCCCTAAGAGTCGGCCTCACCCTACTACAGGAGGCCAAACCTACGTTTCAATCATCATGAAAGAAAAGTTAAGAGAGAGTGCAGTTTGATTCTAAGGCAATAGAGGTTTTTAAATGGTGCCCATGGGCACAGAGGATGTATGAACAGTCTGTCCGTCAGGAAACACATCCTTCCTGCAGAGTGGTCCGTTACTGATTCTGCAGAGTGGTCAGTATGCGGACCAGTCGATGAAGTTTCTGCAGCATCCTGACTGATAAAGTGAACCAGTGAGCACAGGATCAAAATGTCAAACTTTGGAGAAAGAAAGAGAGAGAAAGGACAGAGAATCATGGGACCACTAGATGGGACCACCATCAGAGAAGAAAGTCTGTGGTGCTGTAAAGGCATGATGTCCCGTGAATTCACTGGCCATGTGCATGTGGGCGAGTGGTCTGCAGGCAGTGTGGCATTGGCGCTAAGACTTGTGCCTCGGAGATCCACAAGAATGCTGGGAGCCAGCTAAGAAGCAGTCTTTTTTTTGGGCGGGTGCAGCCCTGCCTCTGTGCCAATGTTGACTGTGATGTTGGTGAAAAGCGGTTGATAATCCCGGGACACGATTTCATACTCCACCGTATTCATACCGTCACTTTTCCATGTGTGCCGGGTCTTAGCCAACATGTTAAACCTGCATGAGAGCAAACAGCTTGAACAGAAGTAGTACTAGGAGATGATGTCATCATTTTAAAGGGAAAACGTGTTAAGGTGCGGTCACATTTAACATTGTTTAGTGAACTTTGCAGGCAAAATGCAGTCATTTCGATAGGAATCCATGCGAATGGGAATTTCGGGCAAAATATTTCCAAAAAAGATTGCGCCACTGACCAATAGAAAGCTGCTTGGTTTGAAAGTGACTTTTGTGTGAGCTGTGTCATATAGGGCTGCACAATTAATCGAATCACGATTACGTAATCAGTCAAAGCCGCGATTACGAAAAAAACACATAAAAAACAATTATCCACTTACATTATTATTAGGAACTACCAGTGACGTAAGTGTACACTGACTGGTCGGATGCACGCGAAAAACACCAGCACCCACCATTTATTAAAAAGCTGTGTACACCTATATATTAACTAACATGAACAAACTAACATGGAAAACAGTGATAGATTGACCTCTCAACCTTTATGTTAAGGAGACAATCCAACGCAACTTTGAGGGGACCAAGCGAAACATGATTATGTATTTCTGTTCAGCTAGTGACACTGGACACCAACCACACGACAAACGCAAATACTTTTTCATATAAATGTCTACTTTCTTTGTATAACAGTTCTACCTCATAACATATTAGACAGGACTGTTAAACAGATCGTAAGCTAATCAAGATGTGGTGTTCTCAGCACTGTCAAAATAAACTTCCGCCGCAATATCAAAACAACAAGTGCAGCTTACGTCACTTGAGAGTGAATGCAACCAGGAAAATGACCCTAGGGTAATAGTTCTCGGGGAACCACCCTGATGCCTAGTTCCTAGAACTACCTGGTGCAAAAGCCCCTATTATTGTACTATGCATATTTTTGAAACCAAACCAATGTATAGTTGACATTTGAGGATTAATGCTATACAGAAAAGCAATTCAAGTTTTACAGGAAGAGTGTTTTCAGCTTGTTTTTATATATATGTTTTTATATATATAAAAATATGGCATGCAGTTGCTTCAAACAATGGTATAAAGCTATTTAAAACCTCAATGTAAATTGCAATCATATTTAATAATTGCAATTACAATTTCAAGTGAATAATCGACAATTATGATTTGTCATAATCATGCAGCCTGTGTCATATCACACTATTAACGACAGACAATGAAGTTTTTGACTGAAATTGCGCTAATGTGACCGCACCTTTAGAATGTAAAACTACAGAAAGATGTTGAAACACATCTTGTTGTGCATTTATCAGATGGTTGTAAGGCGATTCTACCTTTTGGGATTCACTTCATTGCCTTTGTCATGCTTGTGTTTGATCATCTTATATCGGCCCACTTTTAGAGATGGACGACTGATCAGCATTCCTCCGAGTGAGACCCTGAGACAATGGCAAACAAGCAGAAGGACACAATCAGGATTGAGTAACTGTGGGCAATTTAAATCAGAATGGCAGGAAGAGGAATTTACTGAATTTTATTCAAAGAAATTCAACACAGGTAATGAATTCTGGAAAATTAGGGGGGAAAAAGCATTTAGTAAATGTGATAAAATACACTACTGTTGAAAAGTTTGGGGTCAGTAAGATTTCTTTTGAAAGGAATGAATGTGTTTATTTCAGCCAGGATGCATTGAATTGCCCCAAAATATTAAGCAGCATACATAATAGCAGCATTCAACATAATAAGAAATGTTTCTTGAGCACCAAATTGTCACATTAGAATGATTTCTGAAGGATCATGAGACTGAAGACCAGAGTAAAGATGCTGAAAATTTCACAGGAATAAATAACTGTATAAATTAAATATATTAAACAAAAGACAAAGAGCTTTTGTAGCTTTTAACAAAGATTAAATAATGACACAGATGGCAGCAGGAATGTTAAGCTGCTGTCACTTTAAGATCTAATGCACGGATCCAACATGCACATCCGTTTTCTTTCTCAATTGGTTTACATTCACCTAAGACATAAGCGACGAGGATACTCGGTGAGACTAGTTGATTGGATATTGGATAGTGCTGCTGCTAGTCGACTTGGAAAATACTAGCCGTTTACCTTTTCTTTTTTTAACACATTTAATGGTTTGCTTTATAATTTTACAAAACCCACGTTTAAATTACCATCTTGAAACGAATATATTATTTTGAATAGTGTATATCTGCAGCAAAACAAAATCATACAATTATATCTCAGGTTTTGAATGTGTTGATTTTCTCTGGTGAAAGTTTCCTTTTATGTCATGTCAAACTGGTATAACAATTCAGCTTGCTTAGGCTTGTTATATTACCGGGACAATACGGTATGAAATTTTATATTGGATTAAAGGAGAAACTTTACACTTGAACAGTTGCTATAGCAACATCCTAACAATAAGAAAATACGGTTAAATGTATAGTTTTCAGTACACGTAAGGCTTTTCTTGCAATTTTGTCGCCGGTCATGTGCAGACTTGACATACACGAGAAGCGCGTTCAAACCCGGACACGCATGTGGTTGCCTTATGTGTGCTTAATGTGCTGACTTATGTGGACTAACTTTTATTTGAGGAAATCCATTTATCATAGGCTATTAGGTTTGAACTTATTGTTCCTGCACTGCCTATTGATGCACATAAATGTGTCTATAATGGCTAACACTGTTTAAGTGAACGCTCAAGTGTAATACAATGATCATAATGCGAGGCAAGCACGTTGCATGTATCAGATCTATTTTTAGCGGCATTCAGTGCGGGATTTGACTGTTCATAGATAAAAGGGATAGTTCACCCAAAAATGAAAATGACCCCATGATTTACTCACCCTCAAGTCATCCTAGGTGTATGCGACTTTCTTCTTTCAGACGAATGCAATCGGAGTTGAGATGCACAGATGCACTTTTATGGACTTCAAAAACAGAGCAACAGTTACAGCCATTATAATGCTTGGATTAGCCAGGACTTTTTTAATATAACTCTGATTGTATTCGTCTGAAAGAAGAATATCATATACACCCAGGATGACTTGAGGGCGAGTAAATCATGGGTCATTTTCATTTTTGGGTGAACCAACCCTTTAAGTGTTCTTTCAAATGGATTGCACATACAGACTGTGTTAGGGGAATAACAGTTTAGGACCCAAGACCGGTTGTTAAGAATAAGACCAAGAGTCAGGAGTGCAATTATTTAAAGACAAATTTTACTGAAGAATAGTTTGCAGGTTCATCAGCAGAAGCCAGCTTCAAGGAGTTCGTAGGCCGCGCTCCCTCTCTACCCCAGCTTTTTGTACATACAATTTCTCAACAGTTAAACTGTTTTCAAGGTCTAGCCATGTCATTATTGTTTGTTGAATGATTCTGATTGGCTAAGAGAAAATAGACAGTCATGGTAAATTTCCACTCATTGTCAGTTAATCAGGTTCACATGTCCATAGATCACTTGTTGAATCTTTCACCCCGGAATTAGGCATGTAGTGACCTTCCAGGTCTGGAGCAGGCACCAGCATGTCCAGAACAACATATTGTCACTCTCCCTAGGATGCCCGTTGTACACCTTCAATACTGATCTGTAACACAGAATACTGCGCACATACACAGTCTCTCCAAGGTTGGAGTTGGTTGAGCCCTGACCCAAACCAGAAAGTTTCCCAAAACATACCTGATGACGTGCCTTCTCTCAGTAGGAGTTACAGACAGTATTCACCATAATTCTTTAGTGTTTCAGTAAAAGGAAATATAAAATATAATATAAAATTAAATGAAAGACAAATCCATATTTCATCTCTGGAAGCCGGGCTAAGTGAGTAAGCTCTGTTACTGCACTCCTGGCATGTTAGGGGTGTGTGATGCCTCCAAAATCCAAACACACGACAACATGTTGCTATCAAGTGTTTAGCGACACATCCCACATCCCTAGGCCAGACCCTCAGTCACTCCTCAGAGACCAAATACAAACTTTAGAAAACATGTATGAAGAAACAAACAATCAGTGGTTCTATTGATTAAGTAAATTCATAACTGGAAAGAATCATTAAAAATTATAATAATAATATTATAGGAGGATAAATATTGATTAAGGCTTTATGAATTTAATTATTAAATTATATATAGGTATACTGAAGTGGCAGTGGATTTCAGAATCCGCACTTTTCAACTGTCACCAGGGGGCAGGGTTAGACTAGTTGGTTACAAAATTTCAGTTTAAACAGTTATTAAATTAGTCATTTCCCACATCCCTAGAATGTGTCCGTTCAGGCAAGACGATAAAGAGAACTGAATTAAGTGTTCGTGTGGCTCTGTGTGTACACAGAAAACAGAGAGAGTGGATGCGCACTTTGTGCTGTCAATGCTGAAATGATATATTGTGCAGCCCAAATAAATTTCTTTGTATTTCAACTGATTTTAAATTGTTTGATTTAAAATATTTGAGCCTTTGTGGCTGAGCTGGTGAGCCATGATGTTTTATAATTTTATAAAACATCAGAATCACACAATCCATCCTTATAAAGCAGACAGTAACACACCATCAGATATGGACACACTAGCTTTGAACTTGACAAAGCTAAGAAAGACAGGTGGTTCACGGCCAGCTGTATCACAAGGACAGATCTCCTCCCACACAGACCTCACACACACACACACACAAACCATCTCTGCACACACTTAACCCACCAAAGCAAATAAAACACACTCCCTCACTCACCGGACGCCGATATCGTCGTCCTCACCACCCCAGCCCCAGTAATTGTTTGGAAAACCATTCATCTTGAGGTATTGCTCAGGGGTCAGAGCCGACACTCCTCCAAAATACATCTTATAAGGCAGTCTGAGTGATAACAGGAAGGAGAAAAGCACATCAATGTATGCATTCGGTTTAGTACAGTGACATATTGGTTTGTGTTTTATGAGTGTTTATTCAACTATAGGTATTTTATTATTACAGGGATTTGTTATTTGAAAGTCACAGTAAAAGTGTCTTTTGTCATCATTTATTTTTGCTACTTTAAAAAGCTTTTAATATATTTTTAGTGCGAATCCAATAAAATGTTACATATTCATTTAATTTTTAGCATACATAAAATGGAGTCATTTTATACTACAAATACATGTATATGATTTACGATCAGCTCAATTTACAACACATGTACATAATCCATTTACGTGTTGAAGCAGAATGCAGGCAAATTAAGTCAAATGATATGCAGATAGAGAGCAGTTGAACACTGACTTGTAGCCAAATTTGTCCATGGCAATGGCAGCATGTTTTGGGTGAGCGTCGCAGACATAGGTGTTACGGTCGTCCTCGGGAATAAGGTCCACGTCATGAAAGAAGAGGCAGTCCCAATCCTCCTCCCTCATGGCTTCACGAAATCCTACGTTCATCAGCTTTGCTCGGTTAAAGGTGTGATTACCAGCCTACACACACACACACAGAGCGTCATTGTTATTGAACAATTTCTCAGCAGTGCAGCCTGTGTATATACATATACATATACTATAATGAGGTCAGGATTTTCAGAGAACAGATTAATGAGGATTACGGTCTAATCCTTGCCCTCTTGATGTGAGGTGGGAACATCAAAGTCAGAAACATCCGAAAGGAGATGATGATTTTCTTCTGATCATCCATCGTTTTTTTGTAACAGTGTAAAAGTCCTGTCACTTTTGAAACCTTTCTAAATAAAAGTATTAATTTCCTTGTTTTTTTTTTTGTCTGATTACAACAGCACCATGTGACCAAATAAAAGTTCAACTCAACTAGCACAAATGAGATTTCAATCTCATCAAGCCTCTTAGGTCGGGGGCAAAAACAATTCAATTCGAAACTCTGCAAACATTTCATGCTGTACATCTATAATCCAGCATAAAACTGTATTAACCTAGGAAACCAAAACCAACAAAAATAAATCCAGAAAATGTAGCCCGGGGAAACGGGTCTGAATCTGGCACACTGTTGTATTAAGGATCATTGTTGTTCACAAAAATAGGAGCTCAGCAAGGGGGAGAGCAAAAGGTGACCAGCAATTGACCTTTCAGAGTGAGTTGTACAGGTTTGCATCTAGATCGGCTGCTATAACAGGATAAAGTGATTACAACAAGCTCTGACAGGAAACAGCAGGAGGCACAGTTGAGTTGTAATATAATAGAGCTGCATATTTGATATGTAACCAAGCAGCAAATACATCTTTGTACAACATGTTAAACTGTGAGAGCATACTCTAAAATTAACACTCGCCAGGTGCCAAATGAGAATAAAAATTTGATTTGGTAACCAAAAAAAGTAAACTATTTAGGTCTGGGCCGATAAATGATATATCGTATCGCGATAAAATTCATGTCGATAACAATGATAAGCTCTGGACATTTTTACTCGATATGGAGTAATGTAACAACCAATCACACGACAGAAATAAATGCGACAACAACCAGTCCACGTACAGCTTTTAGCTTGTACACGCTCTACTGGCAAAGAAAAATCTATACGAGAAAGAAAAAATTTTGTCGAACATTAAATTGAAAGTGAAACTAACCTTGCGTTATCAAAAGATGATGAAATTGTCGATAAAAGGTAGCATGAATTCAGTTTCAGACCATTTATCCGCTCAGGTCAAAGTCCAAACAGCAGCTCTCAGCGCAAGCTCACTGGAGCAGATTCGTTTACTCTGATCGGAGTCGTTAAGAGACAGTAAACAGCACTGTGAGATCCAGTGAGAAACGCGTGAATTCAGCGAAAAACACAAGTGTCTCTAGGATTTAAACTACTTTAAAGCCAGACAAAACAGCGCTGACAAACACTAAAAACACTGTGCGCAATGATAGTCAGAAGGATTTTCGAGCTACAAATCTCCATAATTTACTGTGATGACACAAACTGCACCATCTGTGGCAGAAATGTGGGATATTTATATAGAATTGTATTATATTATTAATGTAGATGTGCCAAAATTCATTCTGGCACTCTCACACACATACAAGCGCGGGGTTAGTTTAAAACTTTCCACACACGCCAGTATGACGAAACTTTGTGTATTTACTATATGTCTATTTTGCCATATCAACATTAGTTAGAGAAAAACATGTGCCAAAATTAAGAAATCTTTGGAAGATATCACTGAACATTTATTTAACCATAGCAAAAGTAAATTTCTTAAGTAAATGTTTCATCTCTGTTTTTTGTGTTTATTTAAAATAAGACAAATCTGATATTATTGGAATCTTACATCTGTTATTTAACAGTTGAGATGGTTACTGTGATAACTGCATTAACATATAAATAGCATTTACTTTGGTTTAGTGTAGATGAAGGGGTACTTGAGCCTTATTGACGGGGTTGTGGCAGTAAGCCCTACTTGATTCTAAAAAGGTTGCGAACCACTGGTTTAAATTATTTAATATGTAAATACTAAAGCCAACACAGAAAAGATTAAAAAATAAAATCAACTCTTTATACTGGTTAAATAAACAATTTACTGATTAAAATTAACCCAACCTGTGTTCTGTCCTGTATTTACCCAGCCCTTGGGTTAAAAACAAGCCAAATATACACGTGTGTGAAAGGAGAATGCATTTGTGTGAGAGTAGAAATATGTGTGTGCAAGTACAAGAATGAATTATGGCTTGTACGGCCCCACATACATGCATACATGCATACATGCATACATGCATACATTTTTTTTTTTTTTAGCTATAAAATTTGTTCCTTTATACTAAATGTTTTTAGGCAAGGCCTACTGTTTTTATGCAAATACCATAGAAACCATATAGATATATTTTACCATGGTAGTGAAGAGCTATGTGCATGGTTTTAACTGTGGTTATCATGATCTAAATGTATGATACTATGGAAGACCAATGGTTAATTTTAATAAAACTCAGAATATTTAAATTGTATCATATAAAAATTAGGCTGTTACAATTTTTTTACAGATGTCCGTGTTTTTGTTAACGAACATAAATTTACATCTGCATCCTTGTAACTCAAGCTACTACTACTGTCAGCTCACTGTCAAATGTGCATTTCTAAGGCAAAACGTAATATTATTAATACTGCAGCCTGCACTGCAAACCGTGCTGAAGATATATGCCAAAGTCAGGCATCACAAACCTGTTTCATGACTAGAAACAATATCACCTATTAGAACATGCAGAAACCAAGACACAATTTTTTTTTCTATTAAGATATTTAATTTAAGGAAAAATGACAGGAAAAGTGTAAGGAATTAAGAAACGTGAAGTGTTTGTCATGTTCTGACAATAAAGAGTAGTTTAAAACCACAATTAACAGTCTGGTTTCTACAACTTTCACTTGGGAGCAAAAATCTGCCTTTAAATTTGAAAGAAAGAAATATTTGATATTTATCAAAATAATTAATCGATATCGACTGATATGAACATTTTTCAATTGAGATCACTTTTTGGCCATATCGCCCAGCCCTAACTTAAATTAAGGTTTAATGTTAAAGGTTTAATGATAGTCTGACCTTTGTTGATGTGACGGAATCAAATCAGAAAGATACAGACGGTCTACTACAGAAAAGATCAGACATTTTTCAGAAGAGTGTGATTAGCAATTTCTGGAATATTTACGATTAGCTACTTAGCTATGAAGCCTGAAGTTTCTTAATTTCATTTTTCATACTTCCTGAACCAAAAAAAATAAATAAATTAATAAATTAAAAAAATTAATATGAGGAACAAACTTGCAATGTTTGAGGTAATTTCACTATGACTAATATAATGCTGAAAATGACACAATGACCCATTGCCCGTATATATTTCTTGCTGGTCATGAAACTGTATTTTGAATACATTTACGAGCAGTATTTTTTTTTTTTTGGAAACATTTAAGTTTAAGCGATTTCTGCATCACCAAATAAAAATCTAAACAATAATAACAGACTGCAGACACACCTGGTGAATGACATAAATGCCATAGCTGAGCTGCTGTCGCTGTAGGAAGGGATGCAGATAGTAGAGGAGGAACTTGAGGTGGTGCTCCCTATTTCTGTGAGGAATGATTACTGCAGTGCGATGGCGTGTCTCACAGTTTGGTGGCCTGTAGCGCCCCCCACGGACAACAAGGGGATTCTTCCTTTCAACCTCGGCAAGCGTAAGCCCAGAGGGGAAAGTGACATGAATTGGTCCACCTGGATACAACAAAAGCATGCACAACAAAAGTGTGAACAGGAAGTATTGACTTTACTTTAATAGTTCTAAAAAAGGATGGTGCACACTATGTGGTTTTGGTTTAGCCCAAGCTTTTAGACAGAAAAGCGGTTTTACCAGTTACAACAGAAAACTGTTGCAAGACCGGATTGTGTGTTTGTATACAGTGGTTTATAAAACGGTTTGCCATATTGCATTTGCCATGCAATCCAGGGTTTTTTTTTTGTGAGGGAAAAAAACAAAAAAACAAATACTTTATTTTTCTTAATTTATTTATAAATGTATTGAATTGCAGTTTTTAAATCAGTAAAATAGAATAATTAAAATACACAAAATAGTGTGTGTAGTTATATTACTATTATGTTTTTATTTACATGTAATTTTTTTTTTTAATTAAAACAAACTCCAGGAAGTTATACCAGGAAGAAGCTCCCAGGCGTTTTATTATGAATAATATTGATATTATGCATTCACAATAGAGAGAGATCCAAAACTTGATACTGAACTCACCAATCAGAGGAGACTGCTTGGGGCAGTAGGGCATGTCCTCTTTATTAACAGGACCTAAAATGGAGAGGTTGGCATACACATCCGTGTGGTTACGTCCACCAACTGTGTGTCCCAACGTAGAATCCGGCTTGCGGAAAATACGGAAAAAATATGACACTCTTTTCTGGTAGCCCTCTCTGGAGAGAAGAGCCATGACCACTAACTGGACACCCAAGAACATGATCAGGTAACGCCATTTGGACTGCAGCGTGTACATGATGACGGAACCGTTCAGTGGAAGTTGTGCACCACGTTTTAGAGTCAGAATGAACAGTCTGAGCGAGATTTTGAGGAGTTTGAGGAACTGAACTCTACGGTGGTCTCATTCCTCGTATCTCAGATACTTCAGACTGTGACTCTTATACATGCAAACAGAAACAAAACAGATATGCCTTGGAAGGTTATAAGGCTTGGAAGTGTAAACAAATGAATCTTTTCAAGGATTGGATCAGATATGTGGAGTAGAGGTAAGCAACAGTTTGATGGAATACAAGGCACTTCAGATGCAGTGGATTAAATGGCTAAGGAGAGGTATCATTTATTCTAACAGATGTTCAGACCTGCAGCAGTTTGAATTAGATTTGCTTTGCTCACTGGCAGTCTTTAGCCTACTAATGTACAACTCCAAATGGAAACTCCCAGTGGTCCTCTGGTGTTTTCATGATTCAATGATCTACTGAGCTTCCGTCAAGCTCCATCAAAGCCGTAGGAACTGGGAGGATGTGTCCACTTGTTGGAAGGAAATGGATTGTTTTGTTCCCAAAGGGTTCTCACCAGCAGCAGCCCTGGAAAAGTCTCATGGCCCCTACAAATTAAAGCATGGGGCCACAGAGGTCCAGGGTACTGTTTTGTAGTCTTGGTGTAAGATATTGAGTATGTATATGTGTCTTGGATATGTAGGAGGGGGAAAACAAAGAGGAGGGGGGAGGGATGATATCCAGCACCCCCAGCTATTGTCTCATTCTGTCGCCGTGCAGGGGGAGGGTCCAATACCCCATCCAGCGCCAGCTGGTCCAATGACAGGAGTCAGTGTCTGAAAAACAAAGAGGAAGACATGAGGAGTGACCCAAAATAGAGGCTTTACAATATGTTAAATTTGTTAATTTGCCTCCATACTAGTTCACTCATGCTTCTGGATGATCAGGGTAAAAAAATAAAAATAAAAATAAAAAAACACCTTTGTGAAAATGCAGTTAATCAATAGTGACACAATGGAATGCTTTTGAAAACATGAAAAAAAAAAGACAGCTGAAGAATACCAGTGTAACAAGGATAGAAAATGTACACTACTGTTCCAAAGTTCTGGGTCAGTTTTTTTTTTTTTTTTTTTTTTTAAGAGAAACTGATACTTTCATTCAATAATGATGCAGTACATTTATTAAAGGGGTCATGAATTGAGAAAATCAACTTTCCCTTGAGCTTTTGATATATAAAAGGTCATGGTAACATAAGAATATCCTGCAAGTTTCAGAGCTGAAAACTTCCTTGTTAGTCAAAGAAAAGCTTTTATTGACATCAGACCCAGCAAACGAGGATGTCAGAATATGCCACACCTTGACGTCATCGTGTGGTGAAACACCACCTCACCATAAGATGAACAATGCCTGATTCTGTAGCCCCGCCCACTGACTCAGGCCTACATGACCTGAATTAACTATTTTTGATGAATATACAGCTCACGTGTTTGTAAACAAGAGACTGAGTGTGTGTGTCCATGTGTGCTGCACGGTTCTTATATCCACCTATCAGGCAGGCCAAGTAATAAAAAAAAATAACACTCCAATCAATCGCGGGTGGATGAGAGATAAATCATTGTGTTTGTTAGATAAAAGGTATTTTGCGAGCCCTGAGGGTGATTCATTCCGCCATTTCCCCACACGCTTTCAAATCAATCCCTCACTTGTACTGACAAGGGAGCTGAAGCTCATTAAATATGCAAATCTTATCCAATCCTACCCGTGGGCGTTCACTTCCAAGTCTTCAGTGCGGCACGCCCATAAAAACCGAGCGTGCAGGAGAGAGCCTCAAAACCAGGGTAGAAAATAGCCTATTACTTATTCATTACGATGTTTTTGAATGTAAAAACCACTCGAATAAGTTGACCTCAGACAACAGTATAAAAAAAAAAAAGCCAGACGCTTTTGTCCAAAGCGACTTACAAATGAGAGCAATAGAAGCAACTAAAAACAGTCAAGGGCAACACAAATACAATTACATTTGAAATAATTTGCATCAGCCGCAGAGTTCTCGTTTATTCCATCTTCCCGTGTTGATTCGGACTTTCCGTTGGTTATAGTTGGTGATGTCACTTGTACTTACACTCACACGCTGACGAACATTTACGCTGATCACTTGACATTTCATGTTTATTTCTTTAGTTAATAAATAAATCTTATTGTTTATGTAGCAGTTGTGTGTGGCGTCTCCCTTATTTTGGTGCGATCTAATAATAGAATCGTAACAACTGGTGTTCAGCTTTACCATCAGAAAAAATAAAATATTTCAAACATTCAAATAGGAGTTATTTTAAATTAACAATAGTAATAATATCTCACAATATTACAGTTTTACTGTATACTTGATCAAATGCAGCCTTAAATGAACAAATTCTCAAAAACAAATCTCACTGACCCAAAACTTTTGAACTGTAGTTTATATAATAGCAAAAAGTATTATTGTAGTAACAGGAAAAATGGTTAAGGCTAGTAGAAAATATTTCTAGTCCATAAACTTCCACCTCACACCTCATTGGCAGGTGTGGCAAAAAGTTCATTTCGGAGCCTACCGTTGGAGAGCAAACACTACCAGCTTGTGTCGCTCCTCCCTCCGCTCATCTAAAATGTATTTAGATGAATAAAGCCTGCACTTGGTCATGGCTGACTTCCCAGGCACAGGTCTTGTCCAAGGGGAAAGAGGCAAACACCCTCAGCAGGAAGGCAGAAACTCTGTAAATCTGGACCCGAAAGCCACATCAACCCTGCTGGGAATTCTGTCCCGCCACTACCAGGATCACACATTGGAAGAAAGAGAGACCTGGGGCTTCAAACAAGCTTCATTTAATCTTCCTGACACAGTCTGGTGGATCTGTGCTTACAAATCAATTACAGCTCATTAAAACCACCACTCACAGGCCGATAATCCTAATCTGGGGAATAGCCTAGTGCAGGGATTGGTGGATTGGCACGAAGGGAAGATGAGGCGACGGTGTGAGAAGAGTAATCTCTAACTAATCTCATCTTCAGCCAATCCTTCTCACAATTGTGGTAAGGCTTCAGTGCTTTCAGGTAGAATGAGAGATGGTTTACTTCATATACACTGTATTGCCAAAAGTATTGGGACACCCCTCCAAATCACTGAATTCAGGTTTTCCAATCACTTCCTTGGCAACAGGTGTATAAAAATCAAGCACCTAGACATACAGATGCTTCTACAAACATTTGTGAAAGAATGGGTCGCTCTCAGGAGCTCAGTGAATTCAAGTGTGGTACCGTGATATTGCACAGGTGGCAACCTAAGTCCATTCGTGAAATTTCCTCACTACTAAATACTCCACGCTCAACTGTTAGTGGTATTATAACAAAGTGCAAGCAATTAGAAACAACGGCAACTCAGAGCGGGATTTTCAGAAAGCCAACTTTCTGCAGAGTCAATAGCTACAGACCTCCAAACTTCATGTGGCCTTCAGATTATCTTAATAACAGTGTGTAGAGAGCTTCATGGAATGGGTTTCCATTGCCAAGCAGCTGCATCCAAGCCTTACATCACCAAGTGCAATGCAAAGCGTGGGATGCGGTGGTGTAAAGCACGCCGCCACTAGACTCTAGAGCAGTGTATTCAGTGTTCTCTGGAGTTACCAATCACGCTTCTCTGTCTGTCAATCCGATGGACGTGTACATTATGGACAAGTGTAAAGTTTGGTGGAGGGGGGATTATGGTGTGGGGTTGTTTTTGAGGGGTTAGGCTTGGCTCCTTAGTTCCAGTGAAAGGAACTCTTAATTCTTCAGCATACCAAGACATTTTGGACAATTTCATGCTCCCAACTTTGTGGGATCAGTTTAGGGATGGCCCCTTCCTGTTCCAACATGACTGCACACCAGTGGACAAAGCAAGGTCCATAAAGTCCATGAGTCCTGACTTCAACCCGATAGAACACCTTTGGGATGAATTAGAGCAGAGACTGCGAGCCAGGCCTTCTCATCCAACATCTGCCTGACTTCACAAATGTGCTTCTAGAAGAATGGTCAAAAATTCCCATAAACACACTCCTAAACCTTGTGGAAAGCCTTCTCAGAAGAGTTGAAGCTGATATAGCTGCAAAGGGTGGGCCAACTCCATATTAAACCCGACGGATTAAGAATGGGATGTCATCTAAGTTCATGTGCATGTAAAGGCAGGCGTCCTAAAACTCTTGGCAATATAGTGTATATCTCTATGTGATGCAGGAAGATCAATAAGTAGTGAAAGAGAGACCCAATAAGGGAAAGCCTGGCAGGGATACTGTAAATTACATCTTTCCACTATGATAAATTAAGTCAGAGAGCATGAGGTTTGACTATGTGCTGACTAACACACACATTCTGTCTCAACCTGACCCATTAGAATGGACATTAAAAAGTGATTTTCTACCTGACGTCTATGAACTACATCTGTGGCATAATGTTGTTTACCACTAACAACAAAATAAGTTAGGATCTTTTTGATATTTAGACCATCAGCACAATAAACTCCCTTTAAAGAAGTCTTGCTTCTAAATTCATACCTTTAAAAGAGAAATTACATCTTGGTGAGTCTAAGAAATCTAGATTGGGGCCAATCCGAAACCAACCACTTTATCTGTAACTACATATTTTCATAAGGACAATCTGATATGGGTAAATGAATATTAAGTACACAAAACATGCTTAATTTCTATATTAACAAATAATTTTCAATTCAGTAAGTGAGATTCATTATATTGACATGATACTGATTCAAGTTTTATTGTAAAATATGATTTCTTGGTACTGGATATTCTACTAAATCGGTTTCCAATTCATTTATAAACTGCATCACAAGTCAAAAATATTTCTGTAGTAACTGACAGTATGCCAGATGTGGTACGTGACATACACATTAAATTGAAAATAACCAGAATATTAAATTCATGTATAACCTTCAAGTGATGCTCAGACAAATCTCAATCTTTGTAGCATTAAATGATACCAAAAAATTTACTGAATAACCTAGAGACACTCAAGAAAACCAAAAAGCCTTCTGGGAAGTGTAGTCAAGCGTAGCAGGTCTGTAGCCTCTGTACTGGAACAAAGTAAGTCTTACTAAGCCACATGGAAGAAATACGGACAGATAACCAATATTAAAATGGGAATAAGAAGATGGAAACAGAACATTGTGTCCTTTTCTTGCCAGAGCACATTGCACCATACTCCTCCCATTCTGGATTCAAATGGACAGCACTGAAATGACAAACTCCATCTTCAAAAAGCCAACACACCATCTTTTATCTTCTTCCTTTCACTCTCCTTCCTCACACAGCAGCAAGCATGCATGCATCAATATGAGTCAGGCACAATATAACATGCCCAAGGGCTTTAATATTATTTGTATATACACTACATAGACCACTAACGAACACAGTATGGGGAGATGAATGCGTAAATATAAACATAAATATACTGAGAGGTCTTTCCTGCTGCGCAGCCCGTGGCGATTTGTGTGGCTTTGCTCAGCAGTGCATCATAGAGAAGAGTGAAGAACTGCATGAGGCTTATATGAAGCACCAATAGTCCGACATGACTGAATAATGAGATTGCATCTCCGCTAGCATCTAACAAGACTATATTACCATCAGCCCATAACTGTGCCTGATTGGCTAATTAACATAAGCTGTCATTCTGCTTAATGTCTTTTCTAAAATCTAGCAGTAGACTTGCCAATAGAACCGGCATGTTGTCTGTTGTCATATTCTGTGAATTGTGCTAAATTTAATATACCTTATATATTATTTCATATATTAGTTCATAATCTTATTTTTATTTTAAATGTATATTATACATTATATATTTTGTGTAATCTTACTGTAGCAAATTAAATGTATATTTTAATGAAATTTAAATTTATATTGTAATAATTTACTGAAATTTCACTGCATCAAATAAGATATATGCATATCAGTCACTGGCTAACCTGCTCTCTAGGGTTGGATACCCAACTCTGTACTTTTAAGGGCACCGACCGAATTACATCGGTACTATCGAGTACCGATTCACATTAAATCAATCAGTGCCAAATTTTGGTACCTGAGAACGCATCTTATGATATAAACTAGTGTCTGTGAATATTAAACCGCAAAAAGATCCGTATTTAAATATGAATCCTGCATGTCCTGGGTGTCTCTGTGTGAATGAATGGCACAGATGCGCGGTTTAATTTACCTCACACACACTGAATCGTGCGTGACAGTCGTGTGTTTCCATCTCTGCCATCTCATATGAGGACATGAATGCATGAACGTCACCTCCAGAGTCACTTCTTGAGCATTTTACCGCTTTGAGAAAAACAATATCGTCGTATTATAAACACACAGAAACTCAAAAGGTCAAAATAAAAGTTTGGTTTAACTTGACAAATTACTGTAGCACAGTAGATTAATAATAATAAATTATCAAAACTTTAAGTAATAAATCACAATTTTTTGATTATCAGAAAATACACAACAGAATTTGTTGGACATTTTTTCATAGAGAGAAAAAAAAAAAAAGTATGAATTCAATGAATTAAGTAGCTAGTAGCCTACTATTTACTGGTAAATATTACAGTATACAAACATCACAGACAATGGGAGACAGTGACAGAGGCAGTTCTATCATAATGTCAATAACACTTCTATAAATGACTTACAGTTCTTTACAGTTATTGAGGTAAACATCCCTAAAGTACCAAAAAAAGGTACCGTTGGGTACAGCTACTGGTTAAAATATGAACAGTACCCAGCCTCTCATATACATACATAATACATAAGTGATTTTGCAACAAGCTGGTTTATTGTTTTTAAATATAAATATGCAAATATAAATAAATTAAAATACAGGGGAAAAGCCTCTTTTTTTAAGCATGTTTAGGAACATTCAGAGAGCAAGTATTATAAGCGAATGCAAGAGTGTAGAGGCTTCAAACTATAAGAATGCTTAGCCAAGTCAGCGAGACAAATGAAACGTTGGCTGGAGCTATACCGAGCATCTGGATTCCATGTGTTAGATTATGAGAACGGGAAGAATAAAGGAGTTTGAGAAGAGGGTTGGATTCCCTATCCTGCAGCCTGCTGTCAATCAAATCTTAAAAGAAAACAATCCTTCGTTCTCCTGCTTCACTGGCACACAAGGTCAACAGTCAATCTACCAGCCAATTCACCAACATCTGTCCATGTATAGCAAAGCATGTACCGCTAAAGCCTACAAGATCACTCAAATACACACCATCTGTACAGTAAGCTACAGAGAGTACAATACACAACACCGGTATGTAACTTCACAATCCCTAAAATGGCAGAACTTTTCACTACTAAAGGCAGGCTGTGTCACAAAAGTCTTAAAACAACAAACTACACCTTAAAAACAAATGTCATTAACACATGGACACATACAAGAACAGACACCCAATGCTCAGCAAGTGTGTTTTTCAGTCAAGCAAAAGAAAATACATCATTAAAATCCCCAATAAAAACTTAATCCCTCCCTTTTCTAGCTTGTACTATCCAGAGCAGTGGCTGAAACTTTGTATTACTAGCACTTCTCGTATTTATTGCCTCTTTAAGATGACTCGCTTGTCGTATTCCTCAATTGTAAGTCGCTTTGGACAAAAGTGTCTGCTAAATGTAAATGCAAAATAAGCTAAATGGGATGAGGCATCAGAAATATTGGGGGTTTTCACACTGGGCATGTTTGCTGCAGTCCAAATCCAAGAGCGTTTGTTCCCGACACCCCTGCAGCGTCAGTCTCACTCGATTCTATCGAACCCTGGTGCATTTGCATACAAACATGTATACCACATGATAGAAAACAGAATGAGGATCAATATATAGTGTATTTTTTATTAATTTGGTGCCATTATGCAGAGCAGAGTGATGGGTCTACTGTATGTGCGTTGCATGCAGTTTTCTGCTGCTTGGAAATGGACACTTTTGAGGAGACAGATGATTGCAAACCATTAATTTGTCGCTCTGACTGCACTCACTCTCTCTGCTCGATTACACTGAACCCTCACTCTCACTTGCATCCAAGGTAATTCATCGCCATTGTCAACCCCTACATGTGTTTTGTTGAACTAATGACGTTGTCATGGGGTAAAATGCTTTCACATCCACGCAACGGTTCCAGTGCAACTGAACTCAGACCGCATACTACAGGTAGTCTCAGGTTTGTACTGCACTCCACTGTCTGCTTTCACATTACCAATTTTCATGCAAACAATCCTCTGTTTATAACTAAACTAGCATTGTGAAAGCACCCACTGTATCTTTTCACTTGAATCAATCAGTCAGTCTGGCACTAGAGTTTAAAATGTTAATGCTACAAAAATTTCCATTTCAAATAATGCTAATTTTGAACTTTCTATTCATCAAAAAAAAAAAAAAAAAAAATATATATATATATATATATATATATATATATATAAAAAAAAAAAAAAAAAAAAAAAATCAGCATAACTGTTTTCCAAAATTATGCAAAAAAATTCCAAATCAGCATATTAGAAGGATTTCTGAAGGATCATGTGACTGGAGTAATGCTGAAAATGTACATTTTACAGCTTACATTTTAAATTATATTAAAATAAAGTTAAAAATCAATTTTTTTCTGTATTGTTGATCAAATAAATGCAGCATAAAGAGCATAATATAATGAGATTGATATAATCATTCAAGCCATTAGTCGACTAATTGCACATTTATATTAATTTAACTACTTTTAATTGTTTATTAATAAACCAGTGTTTTCCAAGGCAGTGTCAGCTTGGACACGCCTTTAGAGAGAAATACACCTTTCATACGGATTACATAATCAGGTTATTTGAATTTCTATTTTCATTATTATCGTTTAAAAAGTAGACATTACAAGCTTTCTATAGATGCATTTCTCATGTCAAAAGCACAACGTTTTATTGTTATTGTGAGTTCACACAAATAAAAGTAGACCCTTTACAGTTTCAAATGACGCATGACCAAATCCGATGGAGTATTTTAAGATGTTTCTGCTGCTATCAGGAAAAAGTGATCGGGCCGGCGCCTCCATGTCATGCAGTAAGCGCGCTAATACTTTAGCTTCCACACTCTGCACAAACACATGGTTATGTGCCTAATAATAGCGCACGCTTATCAAGGTTAAAGTTGCTACTACTTACATGTTTCAAATGATAAGCCATATTTAAGGTTGATGGATGATAGGCGAATGTTTGGATTATCTGCCCAACATACTGTAATTACCACAAGGACCCAACGTTAGCGATCTGTACCTTATGGTCTGTGTGAATTTGCCACTTCCTGAGGAGGTTTTTTTTTCCTTTTCTGCGACTAACCAACAAATAAAATTTGTCGACTAATCTTCTCGTCTACTAACATTAAGTCGACTATTAGGGGGCAGCCGTAATAATCATTATTACATAATACTGAATCTTAAAATATCATTATAGAATAATATACTTCTGACAAGATTTCCTTACTATCTAGCAGCATTGCAAGGATGTTTGGTTAAATCCTAAAGCTTTCAAAGGAAGACCCATGTAGTGTTGTTATCTTATATGAGATTTGTGAATTGGTGAATTCACAAATGTGTGCTTGTGAATTGGTTTGGGGTCATCCGCACATTGTGGAAATTTGCATATCGGTGTTTCCATCCTGGATGTTAAATATCCTGAAATATTTGCATAAAAACACACAGGTGGATCTGGAAGTCCCCGAACATCAAATGTGAGTGAGACAGACTTCCTGATAAAATTCTAGATCCAAAAGTACGATTCAAAAATAAAGAAAAATGCTAAACATAAATTAAGATAAGTATAAAATGACACAGCTGGGCACAAATGGTTGCACAATTTCATGTGTAAAAACAGGCCTGAGCTCAAAGTACGTCAGAACAACTAAAGAGGTCATTCTTTAGGACTATGGCATTTGGCTGTCACAACTTTCACTCGGTCAAATCCGGAGCATTTATATAACATCTCTGCACATAACCTGAAGGGAAAGTAAATGCTAAGCATGCCGAATCCAGACAGACTTGATGCAATGGAAAATGGGATCTTCCTTAATAATTCACAATTTCACATACAACACCAGAGTTCTTCGCATAAGCTATGGGTTCAAACGCATTAAGGAAAAAAATATCAATATCCTGATCCTGGAGGGCAGCGGGAATAATAGTCGATGGTGACGCAGACAATCATTTGTTTTGCTAAAGGATTTAGTTTGTGCCCACAGCAAGAGTACCAGGAAATATTTTCCCTCAGCTATATTACTCTGCTTACTAAAGCTGCTTTTAATGTCTCACATGGAAACAATGAGGGAATCAACCAGAATTTATCATAATGCATTAAAGTGAAAAAAAAAAAACCCATCCATTAACCACAAACTACTACTTGCTTTTTTTTTTAAATCTAAAAATGCTTCATCTTTATAGGCAGGATGTTGCGCAAACGTTGAATGTCGACGTGGCTTGATGCTTCCTAATAATGGTGCAACAGATCACTAAACTCATGGTTCGGATCATATTACGGTTTTTGAGGTCACAGATCGGATCATTTTTCAGTGTACACGTTAAATATAGATTAAGCTTTGTTAAAGCTGTGTTTTGTTGTTCGATTAACATTAATGAAATAAACAGCAGCATGTATTTATAGGTTGCAGTCATTTTAAAGTCAGTTTCTAGACATATATGTTAGAAATGTATTGCTGAAACACGTTACAAAGACTGAACTGTGTAGTACTGAATTGTGGAGTTAGACCATTAAACAGTTGTGTTTCAGGTTTTTTTGGGGCAGGCCTGAAATCATGGCTAAAAATGTATACGGGTATTATCGTGGACGGTATACACCCTTAGTGCTGACACATCAGATGCGTGTTTAAAACACAGACAGGGAAACGGTATGAATACAGAACACTTCAGTACATGTTGCCAAATCATAATGAAGTAATTCATTTGTTGACTAGATGCTGCATTAGCAGGGGAAGAACAGCAGTGTGCATGCACTTTGTCGTCGAGGCTGAGAGGACGCTAAAATTAGCAGAACCGTAAGCAGTTAAAACGACGTAACACCTAGTGATGTAAGAAAACAAACCGTATCATCATGCAGCCGTCAGAAATATAAACAAATCAGCAACGCATATTTAACGCAAATTCAAAACAAATATTTAATTTAATTTTGACAGGGCCTTTAAATATAAATTAAAACTGTTAAAACACAATACATTTTAATTTAATCATTATTTAAGTTTTTTTATTTACCTGTATACAAGCACAGTGCAGTGTTAATATTCAAATACTTGTGCATTTACAATGTTTAATGTGGCTGACAATAATAAATATTATTTTTAGGAATAAACTGCCTCGTTTCTGAACTGTGCAAAGCTGTAGCTGAATAGTTAGGCTTACTACGCTACTGTATTTTAATGTTGGTCATTATGGTGGTACTTGATATAAAAAGTTTGAGAACCACTGATTTATATAACATTAAGGTTGAACCACTGGAGTCACATGGACTATTTTAACGATGTCTGTACTACCTTTCTGGACCTTGAAAGTGGTCATTAAATAATCTAAGATATTAAAGAAATATCTTCATTTGTGTTCTGAAGACGAACGAATGACTTACAGGTTTGGAACGACATGAGGGTGAGTGATTTTCATTTGAGTGAAATCATACCGTCAAAACCGGTCCATGCGACCAGCAACAGCCCTAAAGAAACAGGCTCATAGCTGATAATGCAGAGAAGCTTATTTTCATCGAAAAGAACCTGCCTCTTTAGTCTTTAGTACTGTATCTAACATATGATAACATAATTTCAGTCGTTCTGGTGGTACTGAAATCCACTGAATGTGTTTATGTGAAATGGGCAGCAGTGCCATTTTCTAGAACCTCAGAAAAGCTTTTCAGCACCTAAAACCTTGTACTATTTCCCAAAGTCAGAATGTTATAATAGAGGCAGCAAGCATTCTGACTCCCTCTGATGTCAACGTATATATAAAGCAGAAATTAACTAGTAACTCAACAGATATTAAACGAGACTGCTGATGCAAAGCCACCACGTATTTCACTGCCCCATTTTGGTTTTCGCCATTCCTACTTTGTGCCCTACGTGCCACAAAGCTACAGGGAGGGAAAAGCCTAGAGAGCAAGCAGAACAACCTGCTGTTTGGATCTGTAACCAAGAGATAAGATCCATGGGGACTAAAAATGGCAACCCATTAAAAAAAAAGTCATGGTTTCACAAAGGAAAAACAAACCACAGTAATTTATTATCAGGAAAGGCTGCAGTGTGCAATAAGTAGGATAAGACCAGACAACAGCTTTCACTAGTGAACAACCACACGTTCCTACCTGGCGAGTCTAAAAGGCTAAAACAAAAAATACTTTCTAAATTAACAAATCACACAGGGCTTGCTTTTTAACAAATCTGTCTGGTCCTTAAGCAGTTCATAAATCACCTACAAAGGAGCATATACATCACAAATTCTTAAGCCTCCTTATCGCAGCATAAATCACTTCTTCCTCAAAAGTTCAAAGTGGCAGCGCTTAAAGACATTTCATTCTTCCCGATGCCTTCCAAGAAGTGTTTAAAACGGCTCACTGTGAGATCTACCTAAACCGTTCAGCCAAATGCAAACGATCAACCAATTATTAATGCAAACCCTTTCTACATTGCAAAAAAAAAAAAAAAAAAAAAAAAAGGAAATAGATCTGTCAGTGTAAACTTTTTTTGAAAATACAAATAATAAACAAAACAGATGATGAACAAGATGATGAACATCCTCTCCAAGTACTCCCATAAGAGATGACAACCAGGTGTCAGTGTTTATCTGACCTGAATTGCAGAACCCATTGTTCTGGCTTGTGTCTTGCGCAGTTTTGAGAAACCAAATACCAGATTTGCCTGAAGACAAGAAAGTGCACCGACCCGTTCACTAGTACTAATCAAAATGCTGACATTTTGCTTAAAAAAAAAAAAAAAAAAAAAAAAACACACACACACACAAACACATTGGTTATTTACTAAAAAGTTGCTTATCATAAACACAGCAATACTTTGATAAACGCTGTTATATCCTATAACAAAATGGACAATAGCAAAATTAAAACAAAGCAAAAGTATATAAATATGCAAGCATGCATTACATCATATTTTGTAGTAATGGAAAACACACTACACAGTTTGTGTTGTATCGGGCCAACCAATAAATGTCACCATTTGGTGTGTTTCTAAAAAATAATAATAATTAAAAAAAAAGGCAAAACACTAAAGCATTCACAGGTATATTAATTATTTAAAGTATTGGGTAACACTCCACAATAAGATCCCATTTGTTAACATTTGCATCGTTAAAAACGGTTTATTGTTAGTTCTTGTTAGCTTGGGAACGTTATTGTAAGTCTTGCATATGCATCAATAACAACAGAAATTATAATCATAGTAATATATTTGTTTAGTTTATTGATCGTTAAGTAATTTGAGATGAAAGTAGAACTTATAACATTTAAAAATCGACTCTAATAAACGCTAACTTAGCTGTCGACATGAATATGCATCAAGATCGATATGGACTGTGTGACAGTCGCGATAACCGTTTAAATGCCACAGCTGGACATGATGACACTATAGCCGCTGAGGCTGTAGGTGTGCTTACAGCGCCTGTGAAACACACACACACACACACACACACACACACACACACACACACACACACACACACACACACACACACACACACACACACACACACACACAAAGTAGTTTCCCCGTAAACATGGGGTTTTGTTGTAGTCCTCAACTTGAGAGGAAACGATGCTGAGCATCGTCAGAGCCAGTGCGGTTAGCAACAGCAGGCTAGCACAACTGGGGCTTCTCACAGACTCACTAACCCACCAAAAGGTGAAGGAATTACACTTCAACAAAGGCCAAATGAGGACACAAAGACCCTGACATGAGACTTTAGAACTTACCTGATTAAACCCGGGCAGTTTGGTGGAGTATTCACCCAGATATTCCGTAACTCCTGTCTGTTTGTATGACTTCGTCGACTCCGACGGTTGTCCTGTCGGAGTTGAAAGCGCCCAGCATGCACAGGAAGTGATGCGCGCTCACGCTGCTGTGCTGTGCTGTGCTGTGGTGAGTGTACGTGCGCGCACGCTAGAGCACTTTTCCTCTTTTTGCGTAGTGAGGGTTGAAACCCATTTTATGTATGAGAGTAAAATAAAAGGTGTTGTAAAAACATATACATATAACTATAACATTCGACTGCTTCAAACAGCTACAACCTATTCATCCATAATCAAAGTACTACAACATAGTGCATGAATATAATTAATACATTTTCTCTTCATAACTCCACCCAAAAATCCCTCATTTTAATTTGAAGATGTGCAAAACTATGAGATCATTAAATTGATCTCAAATCCAGGCATTATGCTTTAATTAATTAGCTCTGGATTGATGTTGTCCTGTAAATCCTACATTTCTGAACAGAATCTTCCAGCTTCTGCTGTCACCTCAGGATGATCATGCATTGCTGTGATTTCATCACTTCTAATCGGCTAAACTTCAACCTATGTTACAACACTATCCAGTCTTACACCAGGCACCCACCATGATTATGTTTTCCCCCCATGCAATTAAGATAAGACATTTTTAAGATCAATCTGCTGAACTATAGATAATCATTCATGGGTAATGTCACATCAATTAAATAAAATTAAGGTGCAGCAAAGTCACTGTCACAGTAAAAGGCCATAACACATATATTAGTTGGACAGGTAAGTGCAGGTAAGGTCATAATCCAACATGTCTATAATCAGTGGCATATAATAAAGTTCTTTAGCCAACTGATAAACTGATAAAAGCAGCAAACAAAGTAATTTTAAATGAAGTGCAACAGCACTGAGCCTAAAGGAGAGTAGTCACTTCATATTAATTCCATTAATTAAAATACAAGCTTTGATATTAGCATAGGCGGCGACTCAAGAGATAATCTTTTGCATCTGTTCTAAAACTGTCCAGGCCTGTTGAACCTGATGTTACCCAAAACAATGCAGGGTTGATTTAGCCTATTGGCCGACACACAACAAAGAAGGACAATACTCAGTGTGTCAGTGCATATTTTATTCATTACCAAACTCCATCTTGTGGTGAAAGACAGCAATACAAATGGAGACTGAAATATTTTAAAATAAGGAAATTATCAAAGAGGTTTACTTTGAAATGAAGTTTTTTTCCTTCTCAGAAACATTCAGTGTTTTATATGTTTACATAAGGGTTACTATAGTTCACTGAAATTAAAACTATTAAAAAAATAAAAATAAAAAAAAACTTGCTGAAATATAAAATATAAAAACCATATTCTTATTTTATTTCAGATTTTTTTAAACTTAATGTACTAAAATAACTAAATTAAAAAAACTATAGTATAGACGTTAAAAAAAAAAAAAAAAAAACAACTAAATTACTAAAACTTAAACTACAATGGAAAATATAAAAATTAATAAAAAACTATAATAGTACCTGAATGATACCAAAATAACACTGGTTTATATGCAGTGCTGGATAGGAACTGATTATATGTAATCTGGATCACATAAAATTCCAAAAACTAACTAAAATTGGAATTATTAGATTATGTGTTAAAATACTCATAATCAGACTAGAGTTACTTTTTGTTGATTACATTAGTTAATATTGACATGACAGTAAATGATTCATAATTAATTGATTAACCCTGATTATATGTAATCTGGATTACATAATTAAACTTCTAAAAATAAAAATTGGAATTATTAGATTATGTGTTAAAATACTCATAATCAGACTTTTTATTGATTACATAATAGTCACAAAACAGCAGTAAATTAGTCATAATTTTTTTAATCAAACAGTAGTCAGATTATATCATCTAAAATGTCTAATAGAATACATTATAACAACAATTTTCAATTTTGTATTGGACTACAATTTGTAAGCTCAAATACTGTAGATAAAATGGAAAAGCCTTCCCTGTCTTCTTTAAACGTTTAAGCCGCATGGGTAAACTTGCTGGAAGCTTTTTACAGGAAGAAGAGGGAGTGCTTCTAACTGTTCATGAGTGGTTGAAAAATGTCTCCCAGTTCATTTGAGTTTAATATGAGACCAAATATTCACTATTGTTCAAATCTGGACTCTGACTAGGCCAAAACATATCTTGGGCAGGAGCATTTTCTTGTTGAAAAATAACATCTGGTCATTCCTCTTTAGATAACTTTTCAAATATACTTCAAAAGCATTGAATGACTTTTCACAGTGAAGAAGCTCGCCAGCAATCTGAAAAGGCTCCCCACATCACGACACTTCCTCCAAGCTTTACTGTGGTAATGATGCATTCATTAGATTTCTTACCAGATCTTCAAAGACGCCGCTATGGTGCATCACCATGCAGCTCGCTTTATTGTGATTCATCACTCCACACAAGAACCGCTCCGAATCAAACTTCACATATTCTGCCAAATACTTAATTCTGTCTTTGATGTTTTTCTGAGAGAGCAATGGCTTCTTAAGTTGTGCATTTTGCTAATTTCCTTAACGAATAAAAGCTTAAGTGTTTAACCTTTTTTTGCCCAAGAGTGTAAATACTAAAAAGTTGCATTTTGCAACATTAATATGTCCAACAAGTGTTAGTACTAGCAGGGTGAAAACCGTCTAGTTGTCAGATGTGAATTTCTGTGCTGAAAACACCAAAACTATTATCTGCCAGCAATCATTAGGGTTGTTATCAAAAACATGTTTATTTAGAGTCATTACGGGAAAAAAAAAAATTTAATGGTTGTCTTTGAGCAGGTCTTTTTCTTCATTAAACAATACATAAAATGCTTACAAGATGTACATGTTTGTTTTTCCATCCATATTTTATATAATGTAAATCTGAAACAATCCTGTGAAATCAAAGACTCAGTACAAGCGGTATAAACCCTGAAGGTTTAATCAAGGTTATGTCCTCAATCAAGTGTTATGTCCTCAACACGGTACGTACAAATAAAGGCTGAAACAAACCGGGTAAAAGCTAATGCCAATATCTAGTTGAGTATTCTACTTGTAGAACTCGTGCTCCTGCTCGTCTTTCTTGATAACAGTCTTGTATGCCTTCTCGAAGTCCTTGGCCAGCACAATGTAACGGTTTTCACGCACAGCCAGCATACCAGCCTGTAGACACAAAAGAAACAAGATGCATCAAAACAGAAAATCATATGCTCGGTGAAGACATGTAGCTCACAACTAAAACACAAAGAATTAAACCTTTTTTTAATGAACATAATGGTCTCTTCTAACTCACCTCCTGGCAAATGGAGTTGATATCTGCCCCAGAGATCTTGTCAGGCCTTGCAACATCTGCATTTCGGTTAAGGACAATTATTAAACATTTATTTGGTCTTGACAGTCACATATAACAGTCAGTAAGATTTTTATGTTTCTGAAAGTCTCTTATGCTCAACCAAGGCTGCCTTCATTTCATCCAAATACAATAACAATAGTAATAACTTGAAATATTATATTATAACAAATAATTTGGACAATTATTCCTGTGATGCAAAGCTGAATTTTCAGCATCATTACTCCAGTCTTCAGTGTCACATGATCCTTCAGAAATCATTCTAATATGATGATTTAGTGCTCAAGAAAGTATACTTTGAATAGGAAATTCAAAAGAACAGTATTTTTTTTTAAATATATATAATTCTTCTGTACAATTATAAAATGTCTTCACTGTTACTTTTGATTAATCATCATTGCTGAATAAAATTTTTTTTTTTTTTACTGGCTCTCTATCAATCTTTTCTACTACTCTGATGCTTTGTGTTTTCCTCATTTCTTCTTCTAAATGATTAAATGTAATCGTATTCATAATGAGAAAGACTTCATTTAGGGTCAGAAGGATACAGTCCTCCAGGTCAACCTCCTCGGAAAGGTTCATCTTGCTGGTAATGGTGGTGAACACCAGGCGTTTCTGTCGACGGTCAGGCAGAGGGAACTCAATCTTACGGTCCAGTCTACCAGGGCGCAAAAGGGCTGGATCCAGTGTGTCAGCCCTGTTGGTGGCCATGATAACCTGTCAATGCAAGAATAAATCAGAATGTCAACAAAGGCTGATACTATATTAGATCAGAACAGAATGAAGAGAGTAACATCATATCACACAGTCATAAAAAAAAAAAAAAAACAAGGTGACGGACATTTTTTGCTAACCTTCACATTCACATTCTGGTCAAACCCATCCATTTGATTAAGGAGCTCAAGCAAGATTCTCTGCACTTCTCTATCGGCTACAAACAGAGAAAATAAAATAAATAAATAATAAGACAAAAGGACAGACTTTCAGTCAACAGTTTAGGTTTTCCTAAATATCTTCTACAAGATGTCATGAAATGAGGCATGATTGATGAGTCAATTATGACAATTTATGTTTGAGCAATATGTACATTTCCGTTCAAAAGTTTGGGGTCAGTCACATTTGATCAAAAATACAGTAAAACCAGCAATATTTTGAAATAGTACATTTTTAAATTTTAATATACTTTAAATTTAGATTTCTGTAATGGCAAAGCTGAATTTTCATTGTTGTGCTGCTTAATATTGTTGTGGAAATCATTAAACTTTAGATTCTTTTATGAATAAAGTTCAAAAGAAAAGCATTTATTTGAAATATAATTTATTTGTAACATTACAAAATGTCACTTGATCAATTTAAAGGGATAGTTCACTAAAAAAAAAAAAAAAAAAAAAAAAAAAAAAATGAAAATTCTCTCATTTACTCACCCTCACGTTGTTCCAAACCTGTATGAGTTTCTTTCTTCTGCTGAACACAAAAGAAGATATTCTGCAGAATGTCTGTAACCAAACTTCCAAGTTGATGGACCCCACTGACTTGCATTGTAAAAACACTATGAAAGTCAATGGGGCCAATAAATTGTTTGGTTACCGACATTCTTCAAAATATCTTCTTCTGACTTTCATTTTTGGGCGAACTATCCCTTTAATGCGTGCTTGCTGAATAATATTAGTATTACTAAAGTATTCATTTCTAAAAATAAATAAAAAGTAGAAAAAAACTTTCTGACCCCACACTTTTGAATGGTAGTGTATAATATAATAGTTTTTATTATTCATTAAAGCATTTCATTAAGACATCTCATACCACATATCTAATATACCCAAGCAAAAGCTTTAAAAGGTAACAGAAGTTGGAAAACCTGTGAGAGACGCATACCTCCAGTCTGTGCATCAAAACGCTTGGTAGCAATGGCATCAATCTCATCAATAAAGATGATGGCTGGGGCATTCTCTTTGGCCAGCCGAAAGACATCTCGCACCATGCGTGGACCCTCTCCGAGATACTTCTGCACAAACTCAGATCCCACCACACGAATAAAGGCCGCTATAGAACATGAAAACACAATTATAAAAAGTTGTAAAATATAACCACGTGCTTCAGATCTATTAATTTATTGTTCCATCCCTGAATGAAAGCTTAATAAATGTAAAAGCATTAGCTGCTTTTCCACCGACCGGGCAGAACAGTTCTATGACCTGTAGGGAATGGTTCCAGTTATATTTCCACTTGAGCTTGGTTTGGCATGGCACGATTACAAACTGTTCTCTTTTCCATGCTGGTAGAATGTGTGTAGTGGCACCACCACTCAGAATTGGTCACTGACTCTCCAGTTTCTGTAGCTTACCCAACGGTGGAAAAGCGGCTATTGACAGCCTATAACCACAACTGAGTCTACCTGTAGTGTGGTGAGCCACAGCTTTTGCCAACATGGTCTTTCCACAGCCAGGTGGGCCATACATAAGCACTCCTCTAGGTGGGTCAATACCAATCTGAGAACAAAAGCAGAAAGTGAGGAGACAAACAAAACTGCTTCACACCCACTTGTTTTCCAGAGGCACTTGAATGCACGTACCTGCTTATAGAGCTCAAAATGTGTGAGAGGGAGTTCCACGGCCTCCCTCACTTCCTGTTTCTGGATGTCCATTCCTCCGATGTCCGCGTACATCACATCTGGCTTCTGATCTAGGATCAGGTACAGAGTAAAACATTAAAACGGAGGTGCACCTAACTCAAAAGTGAGAAGTGTATATCATAATACAGGATTAACAAGGAATGGTTTAAGAATACCTGAAGTGAGCATCATGATGCTGCTGTCAGCCTCTGGAGGCAGAACGTCCACCAGAGCATTGCTGTGCTTGTGCAGTGCAACTGAGGCATTGGGCTTCAGCAGCTCTCTGTCAATTGTGCTCAGAATGCGAACATAATAATTGGACCCTGAAGGAATCACAAAAAAATTGTATTACCTTAGAATGAGCCATTTCTATCTACATAGACCACGGGTCCCCTTATAGTGAAGTCACCATTTTGCACTGTCATGTTTCTACAGTAACCCTAAACGGACAAACTGCTCTACAGAGCGCTAGTCACTCTCTGCTCTCTCTGACGACATCATTTTTGTCCTGTGTCGGCCACCGTAGCTTCTCTATGTGCTTCAAAAAGGGAGGGGTGACGGGAGCAATTGCAATTCACAACCTCACCGCTAGTTGCCACTAAAATTTACACAGTGCACCTTTAAGCATTTGGCAGATTATTTCATTTCAAAAAGCAACTTAAGGCCGGTTCACACCAATAAATGATAACTATATTAGCGTCCACACCAGCAGATTATATCATTCTGTTTATTCTTAGGGCCCTGATATACTCTCAGCAAAGGAACTTTGCTGCCGTACGGTGGGTGCAGCAGGTCGCAATATTACACAGTGCCTGAAAATAGTCCCCAGCACGCTCCCTGTGCAAGCAGGTTGTCACGTTGGTTATGTTTATGGAAGTCAGCCTTCAGGCGCTGCGTAATATCATTACACCTGCTGCACCCATGGTATGGCAGCAAAGTTCCTTGATTATTACGCAGGAATGAGAGATTAGTTCTTTTCATTTTCCGTTGGTCTTAGTACACAATGTAACTACAGACGAGTCAAGTTTTAAATAGGAAAAATATCAAAACTCTTTGGTCATTTTTGAGTGAGATGCTAACTGTCTAATCAGATTCAATGATCTATGCTAAGCTAAAAGTGCTACCGCCAGATACAGAGATCGGCTGAATGGATTCGAAAACAGTAAAACTCAACTGTTTAACTCTAGGGGAGTTGGAAAATGCACCTACTTTAAAAAAAAAAAGTGGAGTGTTCCTTTAAAGCCAAATTGAAACCGAAGTAAATTAAAGTTGATACTGTAATCAATACTATTACATAAAGATCAGTCCTCTTACCTGTGGTCGAGCCCACAATGGCAGTATTCTGGTCGACTGCTTCCAGGAACTGTCCAATGACCAGAGGGATGCTCTGTATCCTCTTCACCTCCTCTTGGGCATGAAGGAACTCCTTTTTCAGATTCTTCTGTTCATCTTTAATGTATTCCTCCTGCACCTCCAGAAACTCCAGCTCCTGCTGCAACTTCTGCAGTGTGGAAATGAGGGCCAATTAACATTGGTGATTACGTGTCAACAAGTGGGGTAGCGTCAATGTTCAGTGGACAATATTGTGAAAGACAAGTAGCATGTCAAAAATACACACAAAACAAACTCACAAACCTTATATCTGCTGTAAAGGTCCTCCAGATCTTCTGGTTCAGGAGCCAAGAAAGACAAGACGGTCTGGGGCCTTGAATTTAGCAGGGCCGGCACATCATCCTGTAGAGAGAAAAAAAAAAGATCACAAATATGTAGATGCAAGGCTATATTTCATGAATGCACAATTCAAATTAAGGTCCACTGAAATGCCTTGAAACATGCAGCATTATTCAATGTGTTGATGTAATTTCCACTGAAACAGGAAGACAGGGCATGACATATCGAACAGCTTTTTAAATAGCCATAGCGTTTAGTTTGTATCACAACTCGGCCAGAGCTGTTGAGCTTGGTAAAGCCATAGTTTCCCCATCTTTAAAATATAGCATTCTGTGCAGAATTCAAATGGGTCTGATGCGTTTTGTGTGAGCGCAGTGGTGGTTCATGTGACATTAACGTAAAACCTCAATCATATAAATATGATATATATATATATATATATATATATATATATATATATATATATATATATATATATATATATATATAATTTTCATACACATTCAAATTTGAAAGTACGTGCACTACAGTTTCGTTAAGCGTTATATAAAGTTTGTTAATAATTGTTCTTAGAAGTTGTTAATAAAAATGACAAATACAACTGATAACCTGCTATGCTAACGTTACATAGCTAACGCTAATCTAAAACCGATGTATAATGTTCTGTGTGACTGTGAACGAGAGAAGAAATCTTTTCAAAATAATCATATACAGCTCAAATATGATCAAAAGTAAATATCTGAATGTGAGAGGTTGGCACTGAGCACTAGTCTTCAGTAAATGAACGCATGCTAACGTTAGCCACTGTCAGAGAGCGGCATGACTGAGCATTTGCGGCGAGCTGAATGAATCGACATCTTTTCACTGTTTAGTTTAAGCTTCAGAGCTGTGTTCTTGCTATGCGCGTGTTTTGTTTATATAGTCTAGAACTTTTAAAAGATAATAATGATGCATATGCCACCCCTGTCTTGGTAAACCGCTTAAAAACACAACATAGCATCTCACCTGAGGTTTCTCAACCAGCACTCCGCCGTCCTCCATGTTTGCTTGCAGCAACTGACGTCACGTCGCAGAATATATGTGACGATCCGTAAATAACCCCCGGGTCCTAAAGGCCACCGTCGCACTGATGTTTGATATAGCCTATGTTAGTATTTATATTTAAATTAATACTTTTATTCAGCAACGAGGCATTAGGGTTGATTAGAATTGACAGTAAAACATTTAAACGTTTCAAATGGTTTCTGTTTCAATCCAATGCTGTTCTTTTTTTAACTTTCTATTGATCAGTGGATCCTACAGTTTCATAAAAACGGTTTGTTAGCAGATATAAGATTTAATCAGATTTATACATTTATACAAGCAAGTTTACAACATTTGAACAAAGATGAAGCCTTTTCATCCACTGCAATTATATAAATTACTATTAAGCCCCTGACTTTTTAACTTTATTTTATTAATAACAATAATTTACGAATAATATATTTCCAAATAATACATTATCACACAGAATTAACATAACATGCATAACAGATCATAAATGAATGCACATTCAAACTGTTATAATGAGTATCAAGAAACTGATAAATGGTTTATATATTCATATACATATTCAAAATTGACATGCACTACAGTTCCGTTAAGCGTCATATAAAGTTTGTTAATCATTGTTCTTATAAGCTGTTAATAGGCGTAAGGTTGATTAAATGACAGTAAAACGTTTATAATCTTTCAAAAGATTTCTATTTCAACTGAATGCTGGTCTTTTTGAACTTTCTATTAATCAGATAATCCTGAAAAAATATTACCAGTTGTTACCAGACATCAGATCTCATCAGAACTTTAGTCATTTATACAAACAAGTTTACAACATCTGAACAAAGATGAAGCCTTTTCTTCTACTGCAATGGTTTTATTTAGGCTACATGCTTATTAACACTTGTCATGTCCAAGTTGTGTGGGAGTGATATTTAAAGCCTCCTGCGTTTGGATACAGAATGTTATTTCCATTAACCAAGGTTTTAGACTGAAATGGCTGTTGCCTGTTTGTCAGCAAATATGATTGCTAAAGCTTCATAGTTTTTTTTGTTTAAATAATGATTAGGCATTTTTAATGTACATCTCATTACCTGTCACACCTGTTTATCAACAAAGAAACAAAGAAAGTTTTAGATGCACAAGTTTTATTATCTTTTTGTCTTTTTCATCATCTTGTTTCCTTAGCGTGTGGATGCTTTATAAGCTTTAAGCTGAGCCCTCTTCATCTTGACATCTTCATTATCTAAAAGACGTGAGAACAACACTCCCTCTTTTCTATGGCTCAGCAACAGGCTTCACAGGAACACGGGTTATTTTCAGAATGGACATGTTCATGGAGACAGGCACAGCAACAGGACGTTCACACAGAGATGTGCGTTTGTCCACCCTCACTGGTTGACTTGCGAGACTGGGCAGTCGCGGTATGGAAAGGGGAGCAATGGCTTGCCGATCAGAACATGATGGTTTTGCAATGTTTCTCCCCACTATATCAATTAAATTTGTAGAAATTCTGGGCCCTCGATGTCCTGGAGGTCTTTCACCCGAAATGGATCTTTGTCCAGCAAAAACCTTCACAGGAACAGGCATGTTTGTGGACACAGCAACAGGATGTTGGCGCAGAGATGTACATTTGTCCACTCTCGCTGGTCGACTCGCAAGATTGGACAGTAGATATAAGGAAGCAGTGACATTCAGGTCAGACTCACATGAAGGGTATGTGATGTTTTTCACCGACACTTCCATGAAATGCTTAGGAGACCTGGCTCCTCGATGCCCTGGAGGGCTTACACCTGAAACTGATGTTTTCTTCTCTTCAGCCTTTGGCAAAAAGCAATGTCCAGCTGACTTGTTCTGTCCAGCTACAGGCTTGACGGGAACACGGGTTGGTTCCAGAACAGGTATTATGTTTGTGAACACATCAGCAACAGGGCTTTCAGACAGAGACGCTTGTTTGTCCATCCTCACTGGTCGACTTGCACAACTGGGTGGTGGGTGTAAGGAAGGGTGAGCTCTGACTTTCAGGTTAGACTCACATGAAGGGTCAGTGCTGTTTCTCTCTACATCCATTAAATAGGTATGAAGCCTTTCACCTGAAGCTGGCTTCTTTTGCCCAGTCTCTGGTCCAGAAGATCTGCTGAAAATCTGTCTGCCTACGATACATAGCAGTGGCGGATTCTGGGGAGTATTTCTTGCTTTGTACCACATGTTTAAATGCTGGAGTGAAGATTTCTTCAACAACAATCAAACTGGTTTGAGTGAGCAAGAAGCAAGCAATAACAGCAGTCAGATGCCAAATGAAGGTCTTTTTCACCAGGATTCTCTGTAATAATGTCCATTATGATGTCAAAATCCAAAATAGAATGTAGGTCTTGAACCTTTGAGTTCGCGCGCCTTCAAACACGTGACATTCTATGTTATTCTTTGAATAAACTTGTATCACTAAATGCACATTAATTGATTTTTAGAATAGTAATCTCTTTCATGCTGTGTCAACCTCGCCAAATAAATAAACATAACGCGGAACAAACTCAAACATGTTTCAGTATCGCTTTGCAGACATTAAGAGGTTTCGTCACAGAAGAATTGTAACTCAGTAGGCCTATTAACCAGGAAGAGCAATTCAATATACATTACAGTTCAAAAGATCGGTGAGATTTTTAATATGGCCACCCCGCTCACAACTGCTGTGTCTGCATCTGCGTTTACAACTATAGGCCTATATTACAATTGTATATAATATGATATACAATCAAATATAATATTAGGCCTACATGTTTTTTTTTTTATTATTTGAATATATTTTAAAATGTAGGGTTATTTTTGGTGAATAAATGTAGGCCTATTCATTTCATTTCATTCAAGTTCTTTCCCAAATAAATAAATAAATAAATAATTTCTGTCCCCAAACTTTTAAAAGGTAGTACAATGTTGCAAAAGCTTTCTATTTCAGATAAATATTATTCTTTTGAGCTTTCTATTAATCAAATAATCCTAAAAAAACATGTTTTTTTTTATTTTAACATTGATAATAATCATATAGCCTATGTTTCTTGAGCAGCAAACATGGCAGCAAATCAGCATATTAGAATGATTTCTGAAGGATCATGTGACACTGAGTGATGCTGAAAATTCAGCTTTGCATTACAAAAATAAATTACAGTAATTTCACTTTTTAATAATAATATATATATATAGTATAAATATTTCTTGTATTAATAGAGCGTAATAGACTTCTTCTAAAAGCATTACAGATCTTACCGAACAAAAACTTTTGAACGGCAGTGTAGATATATATTTTACGAAATTCTAAAAAAGGGTTTCTATTGAGTAGGCTACATACTTTGCACGTAAGTATGACGATACAGTTCCCACCTCATAATGAAAGTGTATCTCCCCTAGAGGTGAAACCCAGATACTACAACTGGCTTTAATTCAATCCAAAATGAAATTACCTTGACTCAAACTTCCAAACCTGTAATTTCTTCTTGTGGAACGAGAAGGATACGCTACATTTGTGAGGAACAGATGAAGATTTCAGTCACTAAAACTCCTGAAGCACGCTCTTCTTTGCGTTCATAAGAAAAGTCGTGGTTGCCTGTAGACAGCATACATGCTTCATCGGTGGTCTATACTTAGAAGTCCTTTGTTGTTTTCAGTATCTACATTGTTTCATTTTCTCCTGATAGCTATTTAAAATAATAATAACAATAATAATAACAATGTAAAATGTGTGTGCTGCTTCGTAACATGATGAGATTGCTCCCAAATTTCTAGACTCTCTAGAATAATCTCTGTTCTCGAATAATCCGAGCGTCATGTAATTTAGGCTATGCATATCAGAGATTGTCACGTTTTTCTGCACCAACGCGCGTCCGAATGAATGAACGTGAAGGACAATAAACCTCTAAAGGACAAAAAATCTATTTACGTTGACATAACGACTTGAAATTTTAAACATCAAACACCACGCTTTCCATCCATCCTACTACTGCAATGCATCAGTCCCTCCCCCATCCCTGCTCCCTCCCAGTCCCTCCTCGCCTATCCCAAACGCAGCGTCCTTCCCAATACAGCAGGATGAGACGTCGTCAATGAACGTAGCACGTTTTGGCTTAACGTGTGGTGCTCCCTTTTGATTCTTTTGTTCATATCATAATTTCAATATCGAGCATTTATGCGGGAACGGCAGCACAATTTGGTTAATTTACGTGACCCTGAAATAAACACCCCGAGTGAGGTGACCAACGGACTGATTTATCCGAGAAGCCTTTTTTTGGGATCGTAACCAAATGAACGAAGACCAAACGTGGGAAAGGAATGCTGTTTGACTAAACATGTGTGGTACGGTAGGCTGAGAGATATTCAAACCACAGGTCACGTTTATTATTGTTGACAGGATACATAACTTACCGTCGACGTTGGTATTTGCATCAGGCAACGTCGAACCCACTGACAAATGTTTAAAAGACTATAGGGAATGTAGTTGAAACAATCTTTAATTCATTCATATGTAATGTAGACGCATGAATGATGTAATATTAGCATTTTATTAAACATATGCCTTGGATGTTTGACAGCTGGAAATACAAACGCTTTGGCAAACATAACAGATGGCATGAGCATAACTACATCCGGTCATAGTAACATTTACTGCTTGTGTTAGCATCTACATATGAATTTATTTAAATGAGAGAAAGACACAAACATTCAATCAAGTATTAAATAGGCAGCCTGCTAAATCTACTGTTGATATTGTATGTACAATCCGATGTAAATTGCCTCATTTCATACATTTAGCAGGTCATTCCTCTTCATAATTGGCTATAACTTCAAGTTGAAATTGATCCTTAGAGATATATCCTCATGTTCACCCATTAATAGGCAATAACTCACCAAATACACAAGCAATAAGTGTAGAAGGGAATGTCTGAATGTATGTTTGCATGAAGCCAAAGACATAATCATTAAGGAGATCCATTGTCCGTTTTAATCTCACTGTGGCAAAGATTGGATCACTTAATATATAGTTTTTTTCTCAGGTTAAATCAGTCAACTGATGTTTTAACGCAAATGCATAACACAAAATCCTTAGTTAACGTCTCTTGTCTTCCATTATCTGCATAAATTTCTCATTCAGAACTAGATCACAGACCTCAGCTCCAAGTCTTCCACTGTCAAGAAAACTTTGTTGTTTAGTGAATATCTCACTATATATTTTAGAAATCAGATTAGATATTGAGTATTTTATCACTAGAAAAAGTGTATTAATATCATTATTAAGTAAGTACAACTGGCTAACATATAGATAGGTCAAGGAGAACAGTTACTGACTGAAACTTGAATCCGGCATCTCAGCTCTTTTTTCTTTCATGGAGTAACTGAATACTCTGGACTTGTTGGATCGATTGCCTGCACAGAGGGCGTCACAGCTCTGATACTCCCTCACTGGACTCTCTTTCTCCTCCATCAAAACACTCATCTCCCACCCGACAGGAAAGGACAGGAGGAAAACATCATCAGGGTCTGAATTAAGAAGCCCAGTATCATCTTCTTGCCTGAACTGTTTTCCACACTGTCAAGCTCATCTCTTCACAGATCCAGGGGACGTATTTTCTTCGCAGAGCTCCGGTCTCACTGTGGACTACTTGCCAAGACCTCCTGCTCTTCAGTTTGAGCCTGTGTTTGGTGTCTGTGTTTGTGTGTGTGTGTGTGTGAGAAAGACAGAGACACGACTCTGTGGCTATCATCTGTGAAGATGTCTGCAGTGCGACTTCTGTGGGTCCCTATGCTGTTGTGTTTAACACACGGTGAGTGTTTTAAGTGCATTTAGAAACATTTGAGACACACATTTCAAGCCTCACAACCTTTATCTCTGTCTGTCTGTGTCAATCAGGCCACAATACAGCTGCAGGTACTTGTATTGCAGGAATCCGCTTTCAAGCTAAATTCCATATGTATAAATATATAATACAATATAAAAATCACTATCATCACAAGAAGTAGCTCATGTATTCTTGAGCCATGTGTAGTGAATTACTGTGTTTTATTTGAATGGCTTGCTGACCCAATCAGGGCAATTTAGCACCTTTCCAGTAATAATAGTATATCTTTTCTTTTTGTTATTTCAGTCTTAGTTCGAAGTGGGTGTGTTTATGGGTTTTGGGGTTCCCGGATTGCTGAGTAAAAACCCAAACCAGCTGTCACTGTTTGTAGAGCATATGTTGATGCTAAAATGGAGCCTTTGGTGATTGGGGTGGTCCTGACAGAAATATAGCTCTTGCCTGAGCTTGGTTGCTTCTGCCACGAGCTGTTATTATCTTCTAATACTATGGTTGTGAATACTTGGTTTTGTGTTGTGATTCGTGAATACTTGGTCTTGTGGTGGGTGCTCAAAATATGTGGCTGTCAGCGCTTGTTCAAAGCCTGAATATCTTTCGTCTGTGACTGTAAGAAGGGCAGTGATGGAAATAAATCGCTCTCTGGGGAACAGGTGTTGTCAGTTATGCCTCAGCGATAGATGTCCTAGTTACGCAGTGGGGATTTGTATCTCTCCTCATGTCTTGGTTCGGGACGCCCATTATGAGGATATGTGTATTTCCTGTACTAGCAGGATATATGTAAAGCGACCAGCTATCAGCTGCTTAAATGTTAAACCTGTTTTCCTATGTCGAATCAATGCAAGTCTTTATTATTTCATATGCTAATTCTCTTGAAGTATTGCAAATAAATGATGCACACTTTTTAAGTCACTTTGGTAAGATTGTGTTAAAATTTCATCCTTTTGCATGAACTGCCCATCTAGATTAATATTTAAAGTATTTAGCAGACCCTCTTACCTAGAGCAACTTCAAAAGGTGCTTTAGCATATCTATCTATCTATCTATCTATCTATCTATCTATCTATCTATCTATCTATCTATCTATCTATCTATCTATCTATCTATCTATCTATCTATCTATCTATCTATCTATCTATCTATCTAATGTGTAATATTACTTAATATTTACTTAATATTTGATGTAATCACACCCTAAGGAAGAAGTAAAATTGTTGGAGCAGAAGGTTAAAATTAGAAAAGGAGAAAGCTCAAAAGGAGAACGGTTACACAACTGTACTTGTGTAACATCATTTTGGTACAGTAAGTCATCTCACAGAATCACCCAGGAAAAGGGGCTTTAAGGAACTGTTTTTATTCAGAGGCGATGAAATGGCGGAGTGAGCATGGGCAGATGGACAGATAGATAAACCATGTTTGAGAATGAAAGCGTGAGGTGAGACAGAAAGAGGGTCCACTGTGTTCGTCTATTTTCTTGTATTATACACTCTCAGAATGTCCAAATTACAGTATCTGATTGAATAGAATTGCCACACGATCAGGGCCAGTGTAAATTCTTTATAGAATTTAATGGCAACGTAACCATTTAATGGCAATGCAAACGTATTACAGCGACATTCCCCCTGGAGCAACCTGAGGTTAAATGCCTTTTTCAAGGGCACAATGGTAATGGCTTATCATGACCTTCCCATTGTTAAGCTAAGTTAAAGGAACAGTCCATCCAAATATAAAAATTGGCATTATTTGATATTCCAAACCCATTTGCTGTTAAAAAAACACACAATCAATTGTAGTCATATAAACTGCAATTTAAGATGTTATGCACCAGGTTGAATGAGATCTTAAAGCTTAATGGTGCATTCAAGTCATGTCGGAAAGATCATATTTATGAGTGCACATGAACCACCACAAAGTCATAAATACCAGTGGGAATTTGGGATTTCCTTTGAGCCTTGATCTTTACGAGTTGGGGGGCGTGTCGGTGAGAAACATGGCAGAATACCACAATACTTACAGGCATTTAGCAGTGACATTATCAGGCTTTTTTATTTACAACCAAAAAGCTAATTGCCTGCACAAAATATGATAGCATTGTAATATAACAATATAATATGTAACAAAGTTTACAGTGATTTCTTAAATGAATTAAAAACATAAAAAGCAAAACACACCTGATGCACATTCTTTGTTCATTATTTTCTAGAAGCAGAGTTAAAAACCTTGCTGTATTTTTGTGTAGTTAATTAAGAGAAGGTACCATCAGACAGAGAAGATTAATAAATACAAAATAAATCAGTATCTGTTCCTTGTAAGGATGGATGTTCCTTGTAAAGCTTGGGGTCAGTATGTTTGTTTTTGTTTTTAAATGAATACTTTTATTCAGCAAGGATGCATCAAATTGATCAAAAGAACGAAAGTAAAGACATTTATAATATTACAAAAGATTTATTTCAAATAAATAATGTTCTTTTGATGAATGTTCTTATATTTTAAAAGAAGTTATTTTAAATTATATTACAATATTTCACAAATATAGCTGGTTTTACTATATTTTTGATCAAATAAATACAGCTTTGGTGAGTATAAGAAATCTATTTCATAAACATTTAAAAAAATCTTACAAACTTATGAATGGTATCACTTATTAGAGCTGGTAAAGAGCTGCCCATGCACTGACACAAAAATGATGTCCATTTACCGGCTATCAAACAAAAGTCCTATAGAGCATTTCTATTATCGGCAAAGACAAGTAGTGCAGTCTCACAATGGATATCTTATGCCGCTGTGGATTACATTTTGTAGTTTTGTAATGTGTTAAAGCATCCGGATTGTTTTAATGAAGATTAATATAAATCAGGACCTGACATTATCACAGTCTCTGGGTGTTGCTCACACTGTGCGAGTCTCCACCGATCTCAATAGACACCTACTGTGATAACATTTTCACTGGCTGTTTAACAGCTTTATCATATCCTGCTCACACAATACTCCAGGAGTGCCATTAGTGTAACTTTAGACCGTCTGTCTTAGTGCTGGACAGTGCTGTGGTTGTTAATGTATGTTTTTTAGATGTGTGCATGTTAGTGAACACTGATGATTATCTGGCAGCGAGTGTTCTGTAGTTCTAAAGGAAATATGGAGTAAAGCAGTGGGAGGTGGATGCTGCTAAGAAACATTGGCAGAAAATAGTCTTGATTGAAATAAGTACACAGAGTTTTGCACACAAAAAGTATTCTCGTCGCTTCATAACATTAAGGTTGAACCACTGGAGTCACATGGACGATTTTAACGATGTCTTTACTACCTTTCTGAACCTTGAAAGTGTTAATTACATTGCTGTCTATGGGGATCAGAGAGCTCTTGGATTTCATAAAAAAAAAAAAATTCATTTGTGTTACAAAGATGAACAAAGGTCTTACGGGTTTAGAACAACATGACAAAATTTTACATTTTTGGGTGAACTAACCCTTTAAACTACAATAGTTAAACTATAAAAACACTAATAATTTAAAAACACTGATACATGTAAAATCTTAAAACGAATATCCTGTGACAGCTAAATTCATTCGTAAATTTAAAATGATTGCTTTTAGTATATATATATATATATATATATATATATATATATATATATATATATATATATATATATATATAAATAAATGTGTATTATGGTAGTATATATATATTATATTTTTCAAATTTTAATGTATCTTGATGAATAAACCCCTTATACTTAAATGCAAAAAGTTTAATATATGCAAATAATACATATAATATTTGCAAAAAATATATATAAATATATTTATATATGCATTTTATATTTTTTATTTAGACAAATTTATTATAGAACTGTAACATAGGTAATTTATTATTTATGAATTTATTATTTATGAAAATAATTATATCAACCAGCATTTTAATTGTAATTTCAGTGTATCCCGATGAACAAACCCTAAGTATGAGTAATTATGATAAATAGGCCATTAAAGGCAATTGAAGATTACAGTGAAGAAATGTAATAATATAAAACATTACTGTGGCAAATTTTTTATATTATTTAACAACTGTCTAACTGATCAAGCAATCTATAATGGATCTACTGGCCAACTGCCAGCACCACTAAGCATTAGTAGACAGGAAGGCGATTTTGCTGATTAGACCTATTTGTGCAGTCTAAAAGGCTGGTGGAGATGGAAGATGGCTATTAATTGTTTAACAGAGGCTAAACAGCAAACCAATGAAGAGCAAGATCTTTGTGTTCTAAGCAGATTTTCAGCAGAATCCAGCACTGTCATGCTCCTTCGGAAAGCAGTGTCGCAGGTTTCATGCACGTACAGGTCTGGCATGGTGGAAAACTGACATGCGTGTGAGGAAAAGTGTGTCTGAGTGTGCGTGTCGGAAAAAGAATGAGAGGATGGGGGAGGATGGAAAGAGTGTGAATGCTAAATCTGAGCAAGGATGAACTTGCTGGTTTCTTGCTGGTTTAATATTTATGGCAATTGCAGCACACTCCTTATCCTCTTATCAGGAATTGATTGTGAGAAACCCAGTGTCTTAGAGCTAAAGAAGAAGAGGGTTTGTCTTTAGATCTGATCGCCTAGGGAAATATCACTGCCATTTGCCATTTACCCTCAACTAGTGGGTCACATACAGTATTGTTCATTGTAGATACATTTTAGAGATTAGATTAAAGACTGGAGTGGACAGAGATGAGAATGTGAGTTCAACAGGACGATTGTTAGACCACAGGGACTAAAATACTGGCCAACATCATGCCAAATACTGGGCGATGTATCAAAGAGCTTTTGTTTCTATGGAAAGTCTCCACCCTGGAGCTCAGTGTTTGTCACAGATCTTTGCAATTTCCCGAGAGGCCAGAGTGTATATGTCACTGCTATACAGTTTGAGACTGCTGGCTGGCATGGAAACGTTGTCCCCGGCTGCTTGTTTTCATGTACAAAGCCTGAATGAGCTCTCAAAAGGCTTTTTCTTCTCTTTCTCTGAATCTCTCATTGCACCACAGTGTTCCTGTTGCACAAACAGTAGAACATGGTGCAGACAACATCATGAGTTCAATTCCCAAGAAATGTATAACTGGTCAAACGTTAACTTTGGCTTGAATGCAAAATTGTAGGTCTCTCACATTTCCATCCAAAAAAGCATCCCAAAGCAATTGTTAAAAAACGTTTAATTCAACACTTTAGTGCATTAATTCAATCCTGGGATTATGTGGGCATTGTGCAGTCTAATCTGGAATAAATTGCGTAATGTAATCTCTGTAAAAGGGGGTTATGTAATGACCCCGTCCCCGCAGTGACATTGACAGAAGTTTATACGGCAGTTTTTGGCAGGTCTGATGTCAGCTTATAGTGTGTGCATACTGTCCCTCCTTGGCTTTTTAAAATTCCTCCCACCCTTTATAGTGTCCTTTGCTGTATCTGCAATTTCATTTTTTTTTTTTAATCCCCAGATCTTCTTTGCTGTACACTCACTAAAAGTCGGCATGAAATCAGAATTCAGATTGTAAATGCATGCTATTAATCTTACTGTGAAGCATGCCAATCATAGAACCCAGTCCCTGTCCTACATTTTTTCCTTTTCAATAATCCGTTGTACTCGGATGTACATCAAAAGAAAGAAAGGATCTGTCGCTTCTTACATGTCATCACAACTTTAAAGTTAATAGTTAAAAACTATAACAACACCGTTCAATGGAATCTTAAGCAAATCTTTAAATCCATTGTCATACTGTACATTACAAAGTTGTGATGCCTCATTATCAATATGATTAGTATAGCAGCCATTAATTGGCTTGCTTAATAATTAGCTTGTTTTAGGAATGTGTCAGCATGATGTGATTATCCCCTTCCTCCCCTTTCCTCTGAATCTGTAGTATTTCTGTATTGATAATTGTTTTTCCTCCCCAATCTACCCTTCTTCTTCCTCTCTGCAGCCAATCAGAAGCCAATAAATCAATAATCTGTCAATGATAATCAGTGATGTGATGGATGTAACACTGAAAACGTTTAACTCTCTGTCTCCCTCTTTCTCTCTCTCGTTTTCTTCTCTTGTCTTCCAGTTGGGGGTCACACCAATTTTTACTTTTTTCATCCGTCCTCCTTTTCTCTTAGCAACCAAAAGTCAATTATACATGTTGTTTTCCTGAATATTACAGTAAAGAGATGCCCGTAAAAAAAAAAAATCTCAACAGCAGGACGACTGTAGTTAACAATGTAAAGCAAGCTGTGATTAATGTGTGTGCAATGTTTCTTGTCCCTCATCTCATTGCACATATATAAATACTTCTCCAGAGGTCAGAATTGCAAAAAGATCTTTGGTTGAAAGCGATGCAGATGTCTCTGTGGAAACCGCAGGGTGAAGTGTGAGAGAAAGATACTTGGAATATCAGGTGTGTCCCTTTCTGCAAGTGTTTACGACTTCTAGGCATATATAGAGACTTGTATCTATATATGAAAGTAGATTAATGACTCAAAAAGGATCACAGCTCACCACTAACAATTTATTTCCCCTCAAAGTTTTTTGAAGGCAAAAAAAAAAAAAAAAAAAAAATGTTTAAGCAAATACTGTGGTCGGAGATGCACAGTTAATTAGAACTATTTTAACTGCACAATCAGTTTTTATGAGTGGAAATAAAGCTTGCAAGAAAATGCTCTGCCTTGAACTAAAAAAGCCAGCATGCATAATTCCCCCCAAAAATGGGAACGCATGCAAAAAACAAAACAAAAAAAGATTTTAGAAAAGAGAAAAAAAGAGAAGATTTAGATGCCTGTCAGTTCAAAACAAAAAAGTGGGCATCAGTAAGACTTAATAGAGTATTTTAAGAACTGAAGCAGAGTGTCTAATGTCTTGTTCTCCCTGTAGCTTGGCTCTGCCATGGGGCGTGTGTGGAGGTGGACTCTGACACGGAAGCAGTGCTGGGTCAAGGCTTCAAATTGGGCTGTATCTCTTGCAAGATGAGAGGGGAAGTGCCGGCCTCTGCCACAGTGGACTGGTGGTTCATGGCCAAAGGCGAGAGTGAATTTGCACACGTGAGTATGAAGACCAAAGACACAGATGCTGCTCCCCACGTACAATGCATTACCTAAATTAATGCGCAGCAGATGCCTTTTTACATGTACAAAAGCTCTAGTACAGCTGCGTGCCTACTGACATGCACACGGTAATCAAAGCAACTTAATTATTCCATGGTACAATAAAACATCTAAACCCCAAAGTCGATTTGAGACCGCTGCATTTTTCACGCAAGGCCAAGATCATGCATTATTTATGACCACCATTATTTCACGAAACATTCCCGAGCGGTATCAGCAGACATTTTACTTTGAGTATGGTTACAAGGAGGGTGCAAAAGAAGTCCTCTGCCACTAGAAAAACTAGTTCTACTACCCAACTACCTAAAAACTGCAGTCTTTCAGTGTTATGCCATAGTCTTTTGTGAGAGACAGTTTAGCATAGAATATTACTAGAATTATATTTATGTAATAATGAATGAGACATTTTTTGACTTTTTATTAATAGTTACTAATTTATTAATATTTTCATTACATTTTTATTAATATTTTATGAAATTAATGGCATATTAAAAGTAATGCACTGCAAATACTATGTCCTGCAATTTTTTAGGGTTCTCACACTTTTAGACCAATTAATTTCCATGACCTCTCCAGATATTCATACAGGATAAGGATGTGTAAAATCACTTCATGGATATTTAAAGGGACAGTTCACCCAAAAATTAAAATTCTGTCATTAATTACTCACCCTCATGTCGTTCCAAACCTGTCTTCGGAACACAAATGAAGATATTTTTGATGAAATCCAAGAGCTTACTGACCCCTCGACGGGAATACTTTTCGTGCGCAAAAGGTAAAATAAATTTATTCAACATTTTCTGTCTTGTCTGTGTCAGACTCGTACACTGTTCACATAGTATAAACAGTATAGCACTTCCTAGGTAGAAGAAATTGTTGAATAAAGTCGTTATTTAGTTTTTTGTTCCGGCACGACTACTTCAATCTTTTGAACAATCTTACGAATATCTATTTACCTAATATGACTTAAGACCTGCTATGTTGCCAGAATTATAATCATACACTGTTTGTTCGTCGGCCAGAGGAGAACTGGCACCCCGACTGAGCCTGGTTTCTCCCAAGGTTTTTTTCTCCATTCTGACCCTGAAGGAGTTTTGGTTCCTAGCCACCGTTGCCTCTGGCTTTTGGCTTGCTCAGTTGGGGACACCTAAATTTCAACTATATTGCCGATCTGCCCGCATTGACACTATATGATACTTGAAATGAGCTGGATAACATCACCGTTTCACCAGAGCAGCTGTACAGTGAAACACTGTGAAGCTGCTTTGAAACAATTGGACTTGTAAAAAGCGCTATATAAATAAAGGTGATTTGATTTGATTTTGTGCACAAAAGGTATTCTCGTCACTTCATAACATTAAGGTTGAACCACTGGAGTCACATGGACGATTTTAACGATGTCTTTACTACCTTTCTGAACCTTGAATGTGTTAATTATATTGCTGTCTATGGAGGGGTCAGAGAGCTCTTGGATTTCATCAAAAATAACTTAATTTGTGTTCTGAAGATGAACGAAGGTCTTGCAGGTTTGGAACGACATGAAGGTGAGTAATTAATGACAGCATTTTCATTTTGGGGTGAACTAACCCTTTAGTAGCCATTTATAGACACAAAATACTAGAGAATTACAAAAAGGTTGTTTTGGGTCCTCAATCAAATAATGTGTCTTTCACACTGGTTATTTGCCATAGCAATCTCACTATTTTTCTTACAATTAGATATACAGTTATGCAGAAATGACAAGCTACACAATAGATGACCGCTTCGTTGACCGTCTGGACTGGAACGGCAGTAAAAAAACGGATGATGTGCAAGACGGCTCAATTTACATCCTCAATGTCACCTTCAACGACACCGGCACCTATCGATGCTTCTTCGACCGCGTCCTTATCTTCCCCAATTACGAGTTCCGCACCAACGCCACCAAGTTTATCACCATCAGCGTAGTGGGAAATGGTATGTCCATTAAAAAAAGAATGAAATTTACATGAGAGGAAACAAACGCAAAGAGGTTTTGAAATGAATTGTGCAGGCACCAATCAGAGTAAGAGGGTGAAGATAACATCATTGGCTTGACAGAACACACACAGAATCCTCTGCAATACAATCAAGGAACATAACTCAAGATCAAGATTCAAGAGTTTTATTTGTCACATACACAGTTATATACAGAATATACAACCGGCAGTGAAATGTAACGGTGTGTTCATGAAGACAAATGAGTCAACACTGAATAGAAATGCCTTTAAAATGTCAAAAGCAAGGACACTGTCATTGCCTTTCCATGGCCCTGAAAGCAAAGTGTTTTCATAGCAGCAACATCAGGGCTTTCAACATCTGTGTCCTTGACTCATCAAATGCTTAGTGTTATGAAAGCAAGGATGTTTAAGAATCTAATGCATGATTTTATACGAGTTATTTGGACTTATTTGTATTTATTTGGTGGATTGACGTAGCAGTTCTTTCAGCTTTTTCTCAAATCAATACTTTAACTGGTGTTATGTGAGGAAAAATATTTCTTATTTTTGCCAGCCCTGGATCAAGTTTATGAGGGAAAAGTGTGGAGTATTTTTGACAAACACTTTCCCCCTTCAATACAATCAAATTGTCATTTTTTTGTTGGAAGTGACACTCAAAATCAACTTCTGAGGAATCTTAGGGGCCACGTGTTCGGTTTGACGCTTCTGCTGAGAACGTCTGTCCACTGGGACAGAAGCCATCTTGTCACATGCTGACGGTGATAATTCAGTCAGACATGTCTTTACTTCCTGTCAGAGTCTGAGTCAGGCCTACATCAGCACTGATGTCACTACTGATGTGTCTGTCTTACAGAGTGCTGAAACCTGCACAAATATGTTCAGATCATGCTTTAAACTTTCAGTGTTTGAGTAGTCATTCAAAATAAGCCTGATCAGATCATGTGTTAAGGATTATATGAAAATGAAAGTTATGAAAGAACCAAATATAGATTTCTGAACTGAATTTGATCTTGCTTACCCCTAGCTACACGAGGCATGGCGTCCATCTTATCTGAGATCATGATGTACGTGTCTATCATCGGACTGCAGTTATGGCTGGTGGTGGAGATGGTCTACTGTTACAGGAAGATTGCAGCAGCGGGAGAGGAAGCGCTGAGAGAGAGCGAGTGAGTCACCTGTCTCCACGTTTCCATTTTCCAAACACTTCCTCACTGTTTGCTCTTCCTCGATGACAAACAGATGTCTATCTAGGGACCATTAAGAATGTCCTATTAATACAGGAAATTTGAGGCAAAACATCCTGAAGGGCATATTTGTATACGGCCCTGAGTGGAAGATTAGCTGAACTCTGTCTGGAGTGCATTAGCGTATAGGTGGATTCAAAGCAAACAAACATAAACTTTACGGGATCTTTAATTATAAAAAAAATATGCATTTGTGTCAAAAGTTTGGAATAATTAACCCTTTATGGTACAGCGTTGCCATATGGCAACAATTAATTGATACTAATTTCCTTGTTATTCAAAAAAAAAAAAAACAATAAATTGCACTATGGGAATTAAAAGGGCAGGCCTTAAGGTAGCCAATGATGTGCCGTTTCTAAGTCAAATGACATTTGAATGTCCCTCCAAAACCCTCTCTCCCACGGTCACCCTCACACAGAAGACACCTGTTGGAAGGGCTCCAGAATGTGCTCTATTAACCTAAATACTAAACATCTCATCTTTGATAAGTAAATTAGATGTTTTTATTCACAAATCAACTTTGTCTAACAGTTTCACTGTAAATTGAGAAAATATCAATGTTTCCATTTGGCAACGCTGTACCACTATGTAAAAATAGGTATGATGCCACATGGCAATGCTGCCCCACAGCGGGACTGCAGTAATGTATTTCCCCATTGGGATTTTTTATAGATAGTAGCATCAACAATATGATTGTAGTTATTTATTTATTTAAAGTGTTTATTGTAGTATAGTTGTGTTTAAGTAACAAAAATTATTTCTTCTTTTCAGAAAATGAACATCAATATTTTACAGAAAGGGCAACAGGAAGAGTGCAGTTAGCTCTTCCATGTGATGAGAGTGAGGATGAGTTAGCCAAATTATAGGGAACGACAGGGATCAACTTATTTTTGGTTTCCATGAGTCCCAAGTATATACATCCATCAATTTCTAAAAGTTGCCATATGGCAACGTTTCCCTAAGTACCCTGAGTAAATCAGTTGTACTGCTTAATATTCTGTGTAAACTGTGATACACTACCATTTAAAAGTTTGGGGTCATTAAGATGTTAAGTTTTTAGAAAAAAATATTAATTAATACTACTTTTATTCAACAAATCAACTGATTCAAGTAGCCGTAAAGACATTTATAACATTACAAATATTTCTATTTCAAATATTTTTTCTATGTTTTCTGAAGGGTCATGAGACTGAAGACTGGAGTAATGTTGCTTTGCATCACAGAATATGTTATTTAAAAAAAAGTAATGTTTCATGGTATTACTGCTTTACTGTATATTTGATCAAATAAACATTACAAAATATGAATTATTCCAAACTTTTGACAGGAATAAAATCCGCCTGTCTTTTATTCGTTTCAACAGCTTTTCTTCTTTCAAATCTATATTTCCCACAATCCCCAAAAGGATCTACATTTTTCAGCAAACTGCTGCTCTCAAAACTTTTCAAGTTCTTGTTGCCGTTCTTTTCTTCATTACCTTTTCTGCCCCTTCTGCCTTTTCTCCCTCCTTCTCATTCTCTCAGGGCGGAATATTTAGCTATAACCTCGGAGAGCAAAGATAATTGTGCAGGTGTAGCGGTGGCAGAATAACACAGGTGGGATTGTTAAAATGTAACCGTCATGGTCACATCTGGACTTCCTCAATTGCATGTCTGTTCAACCATCTGCGTTTTGTTTCATTTCAGGTCCAAAAAAAGTCTCAAGCCAAAAGCTTGAAAAGCAAAAGCTCGGCCTCCTCAGTCACCCTCACCGGCGCTCTGGGCTGCTGTTTTCACGACCGCGACAGAACCGCCATTCTACACCATCAGGGAAATGCAGTCACACATTACGTAAAAAGAAAGTGTTTTGTTTTAAAGCCCTAGACAACAACATTAAGGTTAACAAATTAATGATGCATTAACTGGTTCAAGCATGAATCTTTAACACTGAACATAACAAATTGTACATGACTTGTACATACGGCTTTTAACACCTTTTTGTTTTTTTCCACATGAGAACTCCACTTTAAATGTGATAAAAATCACTAGTATATTTACTGAGCCAGAGGAAAGAAAAAACAAACAGACCTATATATATAAAAACATGATCTAGGCAAGTCGAATTATATATGTGAACGCACATCTATCTATATCATCATTCAAAAGAGCACAAATACATATTAAGTAATATAAAAATAGGAAAAAAAACATGAACAATATATTAGGGGTGTAACATTGAACGTATTCTTTCGGTTCACACACACGTGTAGTGTTGTTTTAACCACTGCACTTGCAGAATTTTTCTGTGTGCAGACTGTAATTTGAGTTGAGTTTCGCACTTTGGGTGGAAACCTTGCGTTTCTCAGTTGTATTCTTATCTCATGTTGAATCCATGGCAGTATTTCATATCGGTCACCAATTATCTCCACAGACTTTGCTGAATGAGCGGCGCAGGTGTTGTGCTGATTTTTTTACTCCCTTCCAAATTATTATTGTTGAGACCACCATTTGTTTGCCTAATCCTAATCCCACCTATACAGGGGTAATAATCTGGCACAACACCAGTGCTTCTCTTCTTCTGACTCCCGCCAGACACCTCCCTAAATCTCCAGTATAGGTAGGTTTAGGAGTAGGGGTGGGATTAAGATTATAATGTAGGATAATAATTTGGCAGGCAGTCGAAATTAGGCACAACACCTGTGCGCATGAGAATGAAACCGCAAGAATTCTAAAATATACATTTTGCATCCAAAATTGGAAACACTTCAGATCTCTTCCCGACAAAACACTAAATCGCAGCAGGAAGAGTGCTTTGCATCCGTTTGCAGCAGTATTGACAGACTTTAATATTTAAAGTAAAGCACTGTTTCCCTCCTGCTGTACCAAAAATACACCAAACCATCATTTTTCGTATACCGTTTCACCCCTAATATATATAGGAGAAATCAGACAGAAAATCTCATATTTGGCAGCTGGAGACTGTGATTAGCATTACATAGCTAATGTCAACAAATAATAATGCACATTTGCAACAAGAGCTTCCTATCTGAATATAGTCCCTCTCACATACAGGGATTTAAACCAGAACTAATTTAACTAACCACATGTAAGCTAACCATTACTTTTAACTCTTTCTTCCTGAAACATAATAGTTCCCTTAAAAGGTACACTTTGTAACTTTTGGCCCTTTAACTGTTAACTGTTCTTTTCATTTACAAAACACCAGCTCTCTGTATTTAGTCTTTACAGTTGGTATGAAACAGTAAATATATTTAGCACTATAAAATACAAATTAACCATTCTGGGTGAAAAGCAGATATTGCCAGTAGCATATAAAGCTATTCAAATAGTTCGCTTAAAAGAAATAAATGCAAGGCAAATGAATGTTACATATATGTTATAATCATAGACGTGAAGAAAGAACATTGTTGTCTTAAAGATTTCATAGCCGAGTTCAGCTACCGAAACTAACGTGATAACTATATTAAGAATGTGCCGTAGAGGATCTGTGCTATTAATCATTTCTAATGTTGACCTGATCCTCCCTCCTCTTTTCGTTTTGTCTTCGCTGACAAGATAATCAAGGGCTGCAGGAAATCGATTGAGAATGATCGAAAGACTTAAGGACCGACGCACAAGTCTCTGTCTCTTAATGCATGATGGTTTCAAAAAGAAAACTGAATGAGAAAGCAGGAATCAATTGTATTCATTCACAAAAAACCTTCCAGTCTTTCCTCTCCCTCTTTGTAGCCAATGTTTGGTAGGGACTACAGAGGGCAGCACTACACTGCCAAACTCTCTGCCTTTATGCATGAATGAACATTCTTGAGACTTCCTAGCTCTGGTTTTCTTACTTTTATATCTTTCATTCGGTGGTTGTTAATGGGTAGATTTCTACTGCATGGTTTTAAATACACTTTTATGAACACGGTCATAAATGTGCAACGTTGAAAAACGCTTCATTCCTGAACGAGCAAAACTTTAAGACCACCACAGCTGTTGTTAGTGCCGTGATTACTAAAACATAGATGGTATCATACTAACACTTAGATGTCACAGAATATCGTCACTATCTGACAATGTCTGCACCTCTGTGGAGTCTGTACAGTATATGCACACAACAACTTCAAGGCCTCAATTCCAGGATGTTGCTTGCCAAATAAATGACAAAACAAGATCATATGAAATAAAATACATTTAAAAAATACATCTGATGTTTTGTTTGTTTTTTGTACCTCTTTTTCCTGAATGTTTGCGGTCTTTATCATTTGGGGGTCAAGATTAATCTCAAATACATACTGTTCTTTTGACTAGTTTGAAACGTCAACAAAACCGGAATAAAAAAAAAAAAAAAAAGTCTCCAGTGTTTTGATGAGAATAAATTAGATTTTAAAATGTATTAAAATAGAAATAAGCTATTTTGTCATTTTTGTATTATTATATTATTACGTTTTTTTCCTGTATTTTTGGTCCCTCTTTTGTTGCCAAACCAGCCCTGACCCGTCGAGGCATGGACTCCACTAGACCCCTGAAGGTGTGCTGTGGTATCTGGCACCAAGATGTTAGCAGCAGATCCTTTATGTCCTGTAAGTTGTGAGGCGGGGCCTCCATGGATCGGACTTGTTTGTTCAGCACATCCCACAGATGCTCGATTGGATTGAGATCTGGGGAATTTAGAGGCCAAGTCAACACCTCAGACTCGTGCTCATCAAACCATTCTGAACCATTTTTGCTTTGTGGCAGGGCACATTATCCTGCTGAAAGAGGCCACAGCTACCAGGGAATACCGTTTCCATGAAAGGGTGTACATGGTCTGCAACAATGCTTAGGTAGGTGGTACGTTTCAAAGTAACATCCACATGGATGGCAGGACCCAAGGTTTCCTAGCAGAACATTGCCTTCTTCTGGCACCTATCAGCAGAGCATTGCCCAAAGCATCACACTGCCTCCATCGGCTTGCCTTCTTCCCATAGTGCATCCTGGTGCCATGTGTTCCCCAGGTAAGCGATGGGCATCCTGACTGGTCTGCAGCTATGCATACGCAATGTATTCTGACACCTTTCTGTCAGAACCAGCATTAACTTCTTGAGCAATTTGAGCTACAGTAGCTCGTCTGTTTGATCGGACCACACGGGCCAGCCTTCGCTCCCCACGTGCATCAATGAGCCTTGGCCGTGCCATGATGAAGAGATAATCAGTGTTATTCACTTTACCAAGTAGTAATACACAAACTTTTTTTTTTGTGGCATTTTTATTATACATTTTTGACTGTCACAAGTCATCTTTACAATCATGTCTATACAATATATCCAACCTTCGTTCTCTCCCTCCCTGACCCGAATAAATAGCACATGCTTTCATCACTCAGCAAGGGCTTTGCACAGCAGCGCCCGCAGACAGACATACAGACAGACACTCTGATAACACACTCAGAGGAGGGAGAGATCACTGAGGCTGAAGGACAGGACAAAAATTAAATGGCCGGACAGAGGACATCAGTAACAGACCATCCAAATGAAATAATCAAACATAAAACAGAGAGAGAGAGAGAGAGAGAATATCAACTCAAAGTCTCTAGGTGAATCTCATCAAGCCTGTCAAGAATTTCAAAGTAAAATCAATAGAAAAAAATTATTATTTTGCATTTCTTTGCATTGTGACAATATATATATATTTTTATAATTTTCAATTACTTAAGATTATTAATATATTTGTACCACTTGAAAGTATGTTTTAATGCTTTTAAATGATGCTTATTTTTTATTATTTTGAAATAAAAATAAAATAAAAATAGTCTGGATAGGATTACTTTAATTTACAGTAAATGAGGGTGCGTAACTGTCAGGAAAATATATGTAATTGCTTATCTTTTCCTTTGATTATGAGGTGAAACACCTGGACATGTTCTTTGTGAGATTCGCCTACAGTGTTGAGTGAAATGTACGTCACAATACTCCTCCTGACCTTAAGTTCTGCTTGGTCCTAAACGCCCAGTCCCAGGAACGACTGAAGTTCTCCGATCTGTGTGTATGTTCAGCTGCTCGAGCTAACAGTAACTCTGAACAGTTCAAGTTTGATTCCAGTGAAACTCTAAAAGTTTCCCGACACCTCGACTACATGAAACAGCTTCTCTCACCCCTAAGTCATAAATACACAGGGATTTACCCAATTCAACTCTGCGACCCACCCCTGGCTCCAATATTGCATCATCATTCAATCATTCCAAATATGCTGCAGAGCTGAAGTGGTTAAAACAAAAAATAATAGCTAAAACATTAGGGAGAAAGAAGCAATGGTTAAAATTGTAACGGTGTGTAAAAACAATTGTCACTCTGATACTCTACCTTGAGTAACAGCTGGACATTTTACTTGTAGTTAACTTCTAATTGTCATTACGATTTTCCCAAGTGATTATTGCTAAAATGGGAATTGATATTCATACCACTCGTCCCACCTATTTCTACATTGGTCCTCGTTTGAGCAGAAACACATAATGACCTTAGACTGTAATTCAAGTCTATTAAATAAATACTGTAATGGTCTGACACACTTTCAACAAGTTTCAGTAACAGCTCTGAAATCATCAAAACGAGAAAATAACATTTCTCTTCCATGAAAACATAAAAATACGCTTATGAAATGACAGTTTGAGAGGTCCCTCGGAGCAGATTGGAGGTTGATTTCAGACCTCCTACAGAAGAGAAAGACACTTCCCTCTTTGAAATCTTTAACGCATCTCTCCAAAGCTCTTTTAGTTTTTTTTTAAAAAAAGGTCCATGATGAATTGCTCACATTGAGCTTCCTCAGACACTCCGTACGGACCAAAACGGCTCAAGATGCAGCACAGCTGAAAGTCACAGACGCTCCCGTACATGTGTGTTATTGCTTCAGACCCAGAGTTCATAATGTGTTCATATTGATAGAAGAGTTTGTTTGTAGTCCTGTAGCTGCTGATGGGACACTTGGGTAACCTAAAAGCTACCCATATCAATCCCAACGTTAATGTCACTGAGTTGAGCACCGTCCCCTGTCCATGATTTGCCCCCCTTTGTGGTCGCCTGTCACAGGGACCAGAGTGAGTAAACAGTTGGGTGAAGGGGTTACCGTATATGCCTTTCACTGATCCGTCAGTTTGTCTGGGTCTGGATCAGACTCCTGCTGCACCTCTGGTGTGATCATTCCTCTGTGGAGCTTCTCCAGAGACTGTTTCATCTACATTAGAGAGGGGAAGCGGCTTTAAAAACAATACTGAATCAAAATCAACCATTTTTACTTTCATAGAAAATGTCCCTTGTATTATTAGTACATTATTTATCATAAAAAAGCAAATATCCTAAGCCTAAACTGGTTTGTTGTCCCAGCCTTGGGCACTTCAGAGGGACATGGCAAGGCAACCATCTTAAACAAGATCCAGCAAAACCAGCTTAGACAGGTTTTTTTCAGCAGAATCTTTATAAGCTTTATGTGTTTTAGTAGCTTTCATTAAAATGTAGTATCCTCTACCTTTTATGCAATAAAGAACAGAACATTTACAAGCATAAAGACAATAAGCTAAATATTCTAAGATGGTTATACATTCTGAAATAAACTTTTTTATTTATGTGGTATATGGGTTTACATTGTAGTTTATGCGCATGTCTTCTTATTGAATAAAAAATGTATCCGCCTTGCCATTTCCATCCATTTTGTCAAAGACAATATTCGAAGGGCCCAATTTCTGGTGCTTATGCTGTAATGACAGTAATTTACAGAAACTAGGGCTGAATCCGAAATCGCCCCATAAACCCTCATTCACTATTCCATATGTTAGTCCACTATTAAAGTTCACTTGAAGGAGTGAATGAAAACGCGGGAGTGAATTCGGACAGCCGCTGTGTGTACACTTGTTATTGCAGTGGGATTGTGGGATAGAATGAGTGCACTCAATAACGTCCACTATGGTTTCGGACACCACTACAAATGGCTGTCCCCTCAAATAGTGCCCTAATTGAGGGTATAGGGGGCGATTTCAGATTCAGCCTAGGAGTGGAAATGTATTTTTTTATATACACATTTATATTTATTGAAGTAATAAAGATTTATTGAAGTTACATATATAAATAAAAGTATTGAAATAATTAAAATAATTCCATAACTGAATGTTCTGAGCTTACTCTTTTAATTACCAATGAATTCACATTTTATATTTCCATTCATATACCTTTTCTAGTCATTTGTGATTAAAGTTTTTTCTGCTCATAATTTGTACCCAATAAAATATTTGACATTGACATTACTAGAAAAATTATATTCATTATAAAAATTCCTTGACATTTTAATATTTTATAAATTTCCATGTTTTTTCCAAGTTTGAAAATCACAAATAGAAATGCACATTCATGTTTTCCAAGATCATGAGAATCCTGGTCCATAAATAAAAAATATCATGTCAGCTTACATCTTTATTTTTTCAGGGTTTTTAGCATAAAGCATATTTAGTTAAATTTTACATCAATTTAAAGTGCCCCATCATGGTTTTTCAAATATTCCCTTTCATGCAGTGTGTAATATAGCTATTTGTGAATGTAAATGCTCTGCAAAGTTGTAAAGTTGAAACTATGTGCATAATAAATAAAGTTAATGTCTCCCAAAAGAAAGAATCGACTCTGAACCGCCTAAACGAGTCAGGAATTCCAAATCTCAATCAGTTACGGATACACATCACTAGGTAACACATTTGCATAATGTCTGCCTATGTTCTACGTGGTCCACCCGCAAACTACTTGACCCGCCCTTCAACACGGGACTCGCAAAAGACTTGGGGTCTGTTCTTCATACGTCGCTAACTCAGTTAGCTGGATTTGATTGTTGACGATTTGGCATGATCTCGGATTGTTTGGTTCTTCGAAGCTTATCCTGGACTTGCTGTCATAGCAACAGGCCAGTAAACTCAAACCTGCTTGGGAGCAGCTTACTACATGTTAACAGGATTAGATTGCATCTTGAGGTGATACTTAATCTGTCCCAGCCACTGCAACTTTATTACAAGAGTTCATTACTGAACCAGGGGCAATAATAATTTTAAATAATAATAATAATAATATAAAAATTCACATAATGTTGTGTAAAATGTATATAATACTATACACACAGCCACTTGATTGAGAGATTTATTTGTGATGGAATAATTACTTTATAATTTTATTTAGTCTTACACACGTGCTTACAAACGTTACTCTGAGCAGTGCATTAATTTGAGTGGTGACGGCTATTATGGGATGGCTTGATGCAGTGCAGGAGAAGCAGATAACTTGATCTTTAATTAATGCTGTTACGTAATAAATCTGCTTCAAATTGACTTAAATTAAATGAATTGCTAATTACAACATTGAAATAAAAATGTAAAGGGTGTACAAATACTACAAAATTGTGAATATAAATAATTGGGAATCATTTATCATTTAATAATTTATCATTTATCTATTATAACTTTTATGATGGTTTGGTTGTTTCCTTATAAAGGTCCAGAAATTTGTGGGGTTTTTTGTGTAATTTGTACATTTTTTCACCAGGAGTCTTTTTTAATTATATGATGTCATTACGTTGCTGTCTTGCCGCCAGCCAATCGCTGCATTGCTGATCGTAGTTTCGAGTATCGATACATCTGCCCTCTTCAGGGAACACAGGAACAAGCAGTAATAAGCACATACTTCAAATTGACTTCAAGCTGTAGACCAATTGTAAAAGACTGGGCCGTCTGGCCAATCAGAGCAGAGTAAGCTGTCAGAAAGGAGGAATTCAGTCGTTTGACAATCATTGAAAAATGTGGTGATGTCCAATGTATATTATGAGAACATTAAATTATTATTTTTTGACCTTTGATGCATGTAAACCTATTGTAGGAGACCTCCAAAACAAAATTAGAAACCTTTACAAAAGCCTAATAGGGCACTTGCATAATAGCACACCCTGCACTTAGAAGTGCGCTGAGGCTCCCAAGTGGGCCCCAGATCCCTAGTTGAGAATCATTGATATAGATGCAGGACAAAATCTCAGAAAAAAGTAATAAGAGTAAATGTTCACTCACTGATAACCCTAATTTCTTTTCAGAAAAAAACAAACATTTTGGCTACATGCTAAAAGACCAGAACATCTGATGCTTAGCTCAGGAACACACCTGATCCAGAAGTGAGACAGAAGACTGTAAAATCTGCTGCCATTTGTTCATCTGGGCCTGGTGGAACTGCCTCTGGAGCTGCAGTACCTGCGCCCACTCTCCTGCTGACTGAGGCAGAGGGCTGCAGAGAGAGAGAGATTCTGGAATCGGCATGCTAAGAAGCAGCATGTGTGTATAGCCACTCGGTTAATTTGAATATACCTGTCAGTTAAAGAGTACGAGTGCCAGGTCTCGAGCGTATGTGCGGCCCGCTCCAGCGCCCAGAGTTTGTAGAACAACATCATGTTCAAAGCCACCAAAACCACCAGACTGGAGGAGGAAGATAGAAGACATAAATATAGTCGTCTGTACTTGTTTTTGGGTCATGAAAAATATGTGTTTTCCTTGAAGCACAAAGACAAAGGCTCTACCTGACACAGATCCTATACGCAGGAGGAAGCGAGGAAAGCAAGACGAGAAAGAGAAGAACAGCAAGGAGAGATATTAGTAGGCAAAAGAAGGGAGGAACAGAAAGAGAGAGAGAGACTCCTTAGGTGATATTGGTGTTATTATAAATGGGGTGCAATATTACTATGCACAGAAAAGTGTTAAAAGGGATAGTTTACTGAAATATTATTTGTAATATCATATACTCACCCTCATGTTGCATTGATTTTTGTCTTTAGCGGAATGTAAAAAGAGATATTTAGCAGCATGTCCGGGCTGCCCTTTTTATACAATGAAAGTGGATGGGGACTGGAGCTGTTGCTAAAAAAAAAAAAAAAAAAAAAGACTACAAAGTACCATTGAAGTTGTCTATATGACTATGTTCAACGTTTTCCGAAGCCATATGAAAGATTTATGTGAAAAATGTAAGTTAATATTTACGTTAAGTAAAAATTTAAGTTAATATTTATTGTATAACGAGCTTTAAAGCTCCAGTCCCCATCCACTTTCATTGTATGGAGAAAAAAATTCTATTGACACGAGGATGAGTAAACGATGACAGATCTTTAATTTCTGGACGATACAATTATATAAGCTTCACACAGATGCTAAAAATATACATGTATATCATAACGCGTTGTCCACCGTGTTACTTAATATGATACATTCAAATCTTCAGAAATCAGAGGAGAGTTTAAAGTGCTCATGAACAGAAAAGACACTGCCACTGTAATTATGACAACCTGACAGTCTCAATGAGCTCAGATTCAATTTTGTTCATCTAAAGGGAGTTTAATGACATTACACAAGTGCACACAGAGTGATATTTACAGAATGCCAAAGGTGAAAACACTCACATGAAGCTCACAATGAGCAGGATGGTGGAGATGCTGTTGTTGTTGCCACGCCACCTCTCTCCCAATTTCACATATTGTGCACCTGGAGAACATTTTGAATATTATTATTAAAAAAAGTTTTATTTCATTAAATTACAATTACACTAGTATTGAACAAATCACATTTGTTAGTAATATTAATAGTAAAATAAATATGAATATGGCTGTCTTCATTTAAAATTAAATAATATATATTATTATATATTAATAATATATAATATATAAAAACAAAGATTGTTTTGTGCTGTAAAAAATAACTCAAGCCGCAGGAATGCGATCAGCTACAAAAAGGAAGGAAAACCTGAATTCTTAATTATTATTAATTCTAAATATTATTTATATTTTATTAAATTATAAAATTATATAGAACAGTTATTTTAGCTGAAAATATTTATAATATCACGATTTTATGCAATTCATGTGGATCATACTTCTTAGGTTGGAAAATACGAAACCGTATAAATACGGAAAAAAAAAATCACATCCTTGTTTACTTTAGTAAAAGCATTCTTTAAAAGCATTCAAAAGTTATTCTTATTCTATTCTATAATATTTGATTATTATTACTCAAAATATTAGTTTTATTTAATTAAATTACAATTACATAATTATTAAACAAAATCAATAAAAACATTACTATTGCTAGTAATATTAATAGTGATGTACTGTATTTAAAGATAATAATAATATATAATAATTGTTTTAAAGAGCAACAGAAATTAATATTTATGTTTATGGCTGTATGCATTTAAAAACTATTACATTTTAAAATTATATAAAACATTTTACAAATCAATAAAGCTAGAATTGTACTGTAAAAAAATTGTTTTAATTAATAATAATAATAATTTATTGAAAAAACATTATTGAATAATAATTTATATTTATATTAATGGAATTTTCTTTCTTTCTCCATCATACTTCTGAGGTTGGAAACTATGGAAATCTGTATAAATACAGAAAAATCCTGTAAAAGCAATTCCATATTTAACCAGGAGATGTCAATGTGTTTCACATGGACTCACAGACCAGACTTGACAAAATTCAGTTCTCATTCACCCTCGGTCCTCGGTTTTGTCCTTGACAAAATTCAGTTCTCATTCACCCGTGTCAACTGACTCACCAGCTTCTCTCCTTTCGCGCTCATCTCCCATTCCTCGGTCGCCCCGCTCCCCACCTCCACCTCCCTCCCTTTCTCTGTCCCGGTCTCCTGCTCGTCTCGGACAGTTGCGCTTGCGTCTGCGCAGGCCGGGGGGCGTCTTGGCAGAGTCCGCGGAAGGCACTCCCCCAGAGCTCACTACGGAAACCTCCGACTGTAACAGCGTCTCCAGCTTACACACCTCCATTTCTGACGAGGAAAGCAGAAATCATTTTTAGCACCAATCCTGCAATAAAGGTTTACACTGAGATGAGAACCTGCTTACCCATGTGTCTGTAATACTCTTCAATGCCGCTCCAAGTGTTCTTCTCTATCAGAGCTTTCACAAGACTCCACGGTTGCTTCCTGTAGCAGATATCAGACGAGACCCTGCAGACACACACACAATGGGTCCGGTCCCTCAGCGGTGTTTGCTTTTGAAGCATAACAATACGTGCATACAATGGCCAGGAAGTTCTACCTGAGGCGGCTCTTGTGCTTGTTGACAGAGGTGAGGCAGTATCTGTGTACAGTGTAAAAGTAGTCCTGGTAGGGGATGCCTGAGGTTATGACCTCCGAGTCCACCACGTAACACTCCCCCCGGGTGCTGCTCTTGTGGAGAGTCTGCGCAACACGACAAAATACCACCTGCTTTAACCCATTATTAAAGGAAATTTTGGGGTTCTGTTGTCCCTCAATGTGTAAAAAAAATTTAGTTTACATTAGGAATAACATGTTTGTTATTTGAGCTGTAAAGGTGGATAAATCGTTTTTAGTGGTGGATTTACTGTTCTAAATAGATGAACTTCTAGTTATAAGTAAACATTGTAAATAAGGCTTAACATTAACCATATTAACTAGGGCTGAACATATTAAAAAAAAAAAATGTCCTGGCTAAGCCAAGCATTATAATGGCAGCCCAAAATTTGAAGCCCAAAAAAGTGCATCCATCCATTATGAAAGTAAATAATGGATGGATAACATTATCATTATTTTATAGTAATTTTGATGTATAAATAAAGTTTTTTGGATAAACGGTGCAGACTGCAGAACCACAAAAAGTGCAGCAAACCTGGAATTCTTTAAAAAAAAAATGCATTTTAAAAATCACTATTTTTGTCAGAAAGAGTTTTTTTTCGTCAAATTGTACAACCCTAATAATATTTGTGTTTCATCTCTTTCTGGTATCTTTACGTATATCACGAGAGCCAGATTTATCGGCTTTACATGACATGAGTTTAGAAAGCAATTTTAGTCTGATGTTGCAGATGCAAGTGTGTATTTTAATACTTAAAGTACAACGCATTTAGTGCATAGACTTTCATTGTAACTGCATCTCTATAAACAATTATTTTGTTAAAAGTAAAAAAAAAAAAAAAATAATAATAATAATAATAATAATAATAATAATAAACAAAAAGAACTGTCAATAGAGCTTAACTTGTATTTACCCTGCAAAATTGTGTTCATTATACTCTAGGATATAAAATAATAATAGTTTATTACATCAAAGTTCAGGGGTAAATTTTACTTTAATTGTATGCATTTTTGTGGCTATTTTCTTTCAAATGTAAAACAATTATTTTGTATTATCAAACTTAAAGGACTATTAAAATTTAACAGGCTTTACATTTTTTGTCTGAACTGTCCCTTTAATAAAAATAAGAGAGACTGAGGAACAGCTGAGAGAGATAAAGAAAAAGAGCTGTGTGGACCCACCTGTGTTTCCACCACAGGAGCGGTTTTTGGGCCCAGTGGGTTGTTGATGGCGATGGTGTAACTCAGAACTCTACTGCTGCTCCCACTGCTGCTGTCCTGCTGCCACTCGTGCACAGAGAGATCTGAACCAATCACACGAAAGAGAGAGAGAGCAGAAGCAGAAAAAGAACAGTTAGAGAAGAGGGAGAAAAAGGGTGTGTGATTACAGTCAGAGCACTTGCAGGGGCACAGAGAAGGGGGCAATTATCCATGCAGACAACACAGACAAAGAGCTCAGCATGAGAAAAAAACAATTCTCACACTGTGGTACCATCTCTTCATCAAGAATATTTTTGACATTATTTGCTGTACTAAGTAAATAAAATTACCAAGAGAGAAAAAAAGAACGAGACCACGGTACTTTGTCTTTATGCTATAGAACACAGCGTAACCAAACAGTCGAGTTCTCATTATCCACTCCAAAGGCCCCCTATAGGACAAACGGGGGACATGTGGGATCTGAAAACTGCAGGAAAAGGCAATAACAACACAGCAGAAATCAGCCATGCATAGAATAGTTAGCAACACAGTCAAAGATAAAATGCAAGCAGGAACTCTAGCCCATTAGGGGCAGCATTTCAATAAGTAAAGTATGCTAAAGGGCATGAGAGTGCCACAGTAGGGTTTTGGAAGGAAAAGACATGACATCCACAATCGTCACAGGGCAATCAATAGAGTGCTGCAGGTATGATATCACTTTGTAGGCCAAAACGCAAAAGCGAGTTAGCATTTCAGCACTTACAGTTCCCTCGTCCCAAAGTCAATAGGTTTTTTGAATGGGGTTTTGGTTAAAGGGCTGAAATAAGGTCTGTGGTGAACACAAGCTCAAGAGACTTTCACGTTTTATTCTACGACATAAAATACACCAGTGATTTTTTGAAAAAGACACACCGAAAAGGTAAGGTCAGTCTGCTTTTACAGCCTCATTATGCTCATAATTGTGCTCTTATAAACTATTCTAACTCAAACGTTCTGGGAAAATGAGTTGTCATAAGTTTAGTGATGGTGATGTTCAAATTACGGGACCGTGGTGTAGTCCGTTTATACCCTTCCTTTAGCTTTTTACTTCTGGCGACTGCATTTAGGGTTTAAAATTAATAAAATGTGTAATCATCTATGATAATTATCTTGATGGACAAAATGTGCAAGTATCGTAAATTTTGTTGATCACAGAGCTTGTTTTTTGCGATAATCCAAAGGATATGGGAAAATACTATTGTGTTTTTCTCGAGGGAACCAATGTGATGCTAACCTCTATAGAGTGGTGCAGGTATGATGTCAGAACCTGGAAGATTTTTTAGATTTGTGTGTAAAATAAAGCCTGTGGTAAACATACCTTGACTATACTTTGACATTTTGTTCTACAACGCAAATTACACACACCCATAGCGAAAACACAGTTATGTTAATTTTTTTAAGTATCTAGATAAGACAGCTTGGTTTGTGTGAGTGTGTGCGGTGTTGTAAAACAAAACGTCAAAGTATCAAGTTATGTTTACCACAGGCTTTATTTTACACATAAAATGAAGAAGAAGAAAAAAAAACCCATAGGAAAATCTCAAAGGAACCAGCAGCGAATTAGACTTCCGGGATCTGACGTCATACCTGCACCACTCTATTAAATATTTCAATCTAATTAAATACATGATATGCTTTGGAACTAAAATGTTTTACACTTTTAAAGACAGAAACATTTAAAAGACAAGGTTGTTTAACAATAACATATGCTTATGTAGAATCCAAGTGTGAATTTTACTTTTAATTTGCTTAAAGGCAGGGTAGGTGATTTGTTCCAGAAACATTTTTTGTTATGCTGGTTGAAAGTCTCATCCTGATAGCAATCACTAAGTTAAGTGGTCTAAATGCATTTATATATAGATCGTCTGTGGAAGGCGCAGGACCATAAAATGTTCCCCCAATCATTGTATTCGGTCCAAATGCAATGATTGGGCAGCAGCTGCCTTTTACATTCCTCCTGAACCAAAACAACAAGCTTATGCTCACATCACAACTACTGTATTTTGGAAGAGACTGAAACCTGTGACGTTATACTAGGAGCGGTTTGTGAATTTTCAGTGGCAACACTATCAACCCCAAAATGAGTCTGCAGCAGTCAGGTGGTACATGTCAGTTGTCTTTAATTTATTTATGTTCATTGTAACGTTATGTGCTTTGAGACATAATACAGGTTTAATGCCTTCTCTCGTTGGAGCTTGTTTGCTTCCTGCTGTACGCGTTCATATGTTTTAAAGGAGGTGTGGCTTTGGCTCTGAAGAGAGGGTGAGATATTATGCTTTCAAAGCTTGCTCGCTATTGTTAGCCTCTCGAAAATTACCTACTCTACCTTTAATTGCTGAACTTCTGAAGAGAGACCCACCAATCAAGTCGCTGTAATCATAGTAATGGGAACCTCTGTAAAGAGAGAATAGCTAATCCAGGTAGCTACCCTTTTAATGTTACAATAAGGTGGTACGTAAAAGCATAAAAGATAGCAGAGATGATCAGGAAACACATTAAAAGACACAAATCAAATTAATTTGATTATATAATTCACAATATTTTAATAATATCATTCATATTTACATTTTATATATTTATTTAATATACTTTATAATTTAGATGAATAGTTCATTTTATTCCTTGTCTTTTTAATTACATATTGTACTGTAGTGATTCACTTTCGGAAAATTAAAGTATGTAGAAGTAGTAAGAATGGAAAACTCAGCTTCAAAAAGTCTAAACTGACCAGTGAAGTGACGTTGTGAGAAGAGGTGCTGTATGAAGTGAGTGTCCGAGAACAGAAGGTCGTAGAGCTTGTCCACGCTCATGCGAACAACCGTGTTGATATGCAGTCGACCGTTGAGGTCCGGACAGAAAGACTCCACCTCACCTATGGAGAGTAAAAGTGTTCAAGTGAACCAGTCTGACTTTTTAAATCAAGGACATAGCTACTTAACACATATTTATCTACTCTGTACAGAGAAAGGTATCAAATCTTTAAAATCTTTTTAAGGTCACAGTTTGTTCTGAGAAACAAGGAAGACAAACACTCACTCTCTTCCTGAGTGTCAGAGGAATTGCTGGGGTCAGTTGGGAGCTCCTCATCATTGGTCATATCCAATGAGGAGAGGTTTCCCAAGCTGTGTGGGACACTGGGAGGCGACTGAAGTGACTGATTGGCTGATTCTGACTGGATGTCCCCACCTTCTTCCAGAATCTATAAAAGGAACAGAGAGGAAGAGAATAAACAAACACTCAACATAAGTGTTGTTAAATGATACCCCTGATCACAGCCTAACTCCACCCACTGGCAATATTTGAAAAAGGCTGGAAAAGTGGGCAGAGACAGAGGGGACGAACCGAGAGCGGGGCTGAGCAGGGGGCGTGCACCGGAGACCCGCAGTGACGGATTGATTGACAGCTGTCTTAACTCCCGATGCCAACGATGCTAGCGAAGCAGCCAGAAGTTACCATTTAAATGTTAAAACTAAAACCTGACCAAAATTACCTAAATTTGGTCACAATTAATTTTTACCAGTAAATTTCTATGACTTTTCAATCATTCAAACAGATTTACTAATGAATCATTAAGCACGTTTACATGCACACCAATACGCTGATAACTACCAAAAATCTGTTTATTGAAATAACCCGATTAACCGGTTTATATGCAAATCAATAACCTGGCAATGCAAATAAACTGCATTTACAAGACTGTATTAAAAAAAACTGGTTACTTCCTGGTGGTGACATCATAACGCAAGCACCCATGTATTTCACTCAGATTATTCTATATTCTTATTATGCAAGTTGTTATGTTAAAGCATTAAAAAACCCAAAGTATTTCAAAAAGTCAGCAGGAAACTTGACTCATTCTCCTCTCATATTTGAAGTTTCTACAACTGTATCACTTGTCCTTTGGCTACACCAGATGAAAGCACATTTTTTATATTTCTTGGTTCTTGGTGCAGAGTATGTAGGGTTCTCCCTACATACTCTGCACATACTCTTGGTGCAGAGTATTTCTTGGTGCAGAGTATGTAGGGTTCTCCCTACATACTCTGCACACAAGCAGTATATTTCTAAAATATGTTATAGCAGAAAACTTAACGCGTCACAGTGCATCAATGGATTTTTGCAACCTTTTGTGTATAAATCTTCCGTTGTGATGCTTTTTGAGCATAACCACACTGGCTGGTATTTCACAGTAGCTTGACACTTACGGTTGAGGACAGGGCAGGTCCAGTGTTTGTGGTGGGGGTTAGTGAGCTCTGGGAGCTGGGTGGACTGGGCTCAGGCTCAATGGTGGCCCGAGTAGACGGTACCTCCACAGGCTGGCAGGAAGAAGAAGAGGATGATGGAGGTGAAGATCCTGAAGCACAGGGAAGAATTGAGGCAGACAAGGGTGGAGAGGAGCCCACCGGAACCACCGGCACTGATCCCAGATCCAGCAGGTCAGTGACGGAGACCGGCTCCTCACCTGGCCTGCAGCACAGAGACAGTCAGACATAAGTGTCAGACTTGTTAAAGAGGACATTTTTTGGTACTAGACAGTCTAATGTACAGAACACCCTGATTATTTATTGAAGCCAAGCTGCAAAAATTTCTACATAATTCGATATTCATCAAATCGGCCAACCTTGATAAATGACAGTAAACTGCAAATACTGCAGATGTTAGCCAATCATAAGAGAGACTGAGAGAGACAATCATAAGAGAGACGTATAAGACTGAAAGGTACAGTTGCAAAAACATGTAAAACTAAAAGGCTTGTCTACTGGTATCAGAAAAATAAAATGTGAGTAATGTATATAATTTAACTAAAAACTATAAAATATAGATACAGGTACACTGCGACCTTCTGCCTTCCAACTTCCTTGTGTTTTAAGGTAAATCTGATAAATAACATTTTATAAAATAAAATCAATACAGGTACACTGTGACCAGTCTGTCCTTGTGTTCTATTGTAAATGTAATAAATACAATTTATTTAAAAAAATTATAATTCAAGACAAGTAATGTATATAACATGGCCTATTTGAACTAAACAAAAACATAGACGGATAGACAGACAGATAGATTAGATAGATATAATTATATTGTATATAAATGTGGCCTTTTTAACTAAAACATCGAACTAAAATAAAGATACAGGTACACTGTGACCTTCTGCCTGTCCTTGTGTTTATCAGGTAAATTTTATAAACAGATTTCTCACAGCAGGCCGTTCATATGTTCAGCAGTAGGGGAGACATAGTCATCATCTTCACTAGTGAGCCCCAGCTCAGTGCCGTAACACTGGTGAACGATGTGCCATAACTCCTTAGGAGACAGAGTCTGTGGAAGAGAAATATAATATCAGTACTTAAGGTAGAAACTCAGTATAGACACATTCGGGATAAAAACTGCTTCAATACCATTTCTGTGAGGCAGTAGAGGTGACGACCAATTAAAATGGTGTGAAATAGTACATTTTTACTAACTATTTTCAACTTGATTATATTTTAATAACATTATTTTAATTACAGATATTATTTAAATACTTCATTCATAATAAAGTATATTTATAATCAACATTTCCAATCACTCCATCTGGGATTTTAGCCAAGTTGGATGCAATGCATTCTGGTACTGATTTACTCATGTAAAATGCAGGCAATTTTGTGATGCCTAAAAATGCAGCCTAGGTAGGCAGCTTACTAGAGTTTGGAACAGAGCTTTTATCAAAAAAATAATAAAAGTACTTTTTTTATTTTACATTTGTGCATTTGTCAGATTTTAAACTGTATTTTTGACTAAAACTTACAGCAGAGGAAAACATTTCAGAAAATGTAGCTTTATTAAAATGTTAGTTGCAACAGTATAAGCTGTAATAGCTTCATATTATTGTTCAATTCTAACAGACAAGCTTGCAATGCATCTATAGTCACCACCTGCATCTTGCCATGTGCTAATTATTTTGGCCGATGGCCAAGTGGTTTTGGTTGCCGGCCATATGAAATCGTCCACGCTCTGACAAATACACAGCACATCTTCTGACAGGAGATTTCAGATGGTTTTGTCTTAAACACAAATAAAACTTCTTCTAAAAACTTGTGCGATTCTTACCTTATCCATCAGTGCATTCTGCCATAGTCTGAAGATCATCATGTAGCTGCGATCCCTTGCCCCAAATGATGTGAAGAAGTGCTGACAAAAGCAAGATCAGATTTTAAATCAAAGGTAGAGTATTTATTTGCTTAGGAGTTTCAAAATGTAGCTTACAAAAGAAATCCTTTAATGGCAATTTTAGCATGCATATCTGCAGCGCGATACCTTCTCGTGTTCAGTGCTAATCTGGATGGCGTTGGGAATAAGCTTTGCGGTCTTTTCCTTGGTCAGACTGGTCACATCTTTCAGCAGTATGGTTATCTGTTGATAAAAAGGAGGAGAAAGAATATTAAGGATTTACAAATGCAGTTTGCTTGAGCTAACTGTCCAAAGCAAAGGATGCACAAATGGTTTGTTCAACAAATAATTATGTTCATAATTGATTAATATGTTGATTATTTTTTCATTAATCGGATATTCCAAATATGTACATTTCAGTATATACACTACTGCTCACATTTAAATGAATACTTTTATTCAGCAAGGATGGATTAAATTGATCAAGTGTGACAGTAATGACATTTATAAATGTTACATTATGTAACATTTCCATTTCAAATAAATGTAGTTGTTTGAATATTTATTCTTATTCCACAAAAATATTAAACAGCACAAGTGTTTTCAATATTAATAAGAAATGATTCATGATCAGCAAATCATCATATTAGAATGATTCCTGAAGGATCATGTGACACTGACGACTGGCGTAATCATGCTGAAAATTCAGCTTCGCATCACAGGAATAAATTACATATATATATAAATATTTCACAATATTACAATTTTTAACATACAAGTCAATGCAGCCTTGGTGAGCATAAGAGACTTTTCAAAAACATTCAAAAATCTTACAAAACAGTACTGTATAATGTATACTATATATTGTGTGCAAAAGTTGATATGAAACATATATATGATACGTATTTTAATCATAATTTACATTGATCATGGAGTCCATTCTTCATACCTCACTTAAAGCATCTGTAAATGATTTGACAGATGCCAGATCTTCAAATTGTGAATTGATCTCTAGCTAATTTGGCTCTTCAAATTAACTTGCTGATTTGATTTAAAATATCTGGATTAAGTTGTCTGATATTACTGCCCGATTGGCAGACATCAAGACAACGATCATATAATTGAAAAAGGAAAACGGCATAACAGGCAAAATGACAAAAGTTCTAATAGATTAATTGTGTAAATTTGTTACATGACATTTTTTCACGGTAATTGTAATTCACCCTTCACTTGGCGTTTGAGTAACAGGCGATCTGACCAATCGTAATCCGCCACTACGTGAGATCATGATGTGTGGCGTGAGAGTGCCATGGCTTGTCAGATATAGCAACTAACTAAAGGGGGCGGGTCTTCGTGAACGGTCAATTAGCAATTAATTTCATTTTAAACAAATGTGAAATGGATTTTCTATAACATGTGTTTCTTAAGGGTCAAGAAAAATATTTCTAATGGCACACCAGACAGCATTTTTTACTTTGCTTTTTTTTTTTTTTAAGTTATCAGCATCTCCTGCACTGCATCAAGCCACCCCTTTCAAATTAATGCGCAGTTCATATGTCAAATCATCAACAGTAAAAAACTGAAAACTTGGTAATCTATGTACGAAGAACGGGCCCCAGGTCTGATTACTTACAGATTAATGTAAGAGAGTAGGGCTGACCGATAAAACGATAACGATATGTATCGCGATATGTAATCGTTATCAATAAAAAATGCGTTCGATAAAACGTTTGAAACATTTTTTTTTTCTTCGTCGGAAGAAACCAGAGGTTGCGAAGCAAGTTTGGTTACATGAACAAAGGCACTCACTCTCTGGTAACCTAGGAACGTAGGGAGTGACACGCTAACAGCCAATCATGTTTGGTTCAGTAACAGAACCGGCGTGGAGTGATGCGTGGAAAATGAGTGCCGCAGCGAGGAAATTGTTGATAAATCAAGAAAACAAGCCAGCTCGCCAGTATGGCAGTTTTTTTTTATTTTATAAGTCTAACCACAGTCAGACCAATGTCGTCTGCAAATTATGCTATTGGTCCCCACCAAGACTGGTAATACCACAAACTTGTTTTACCAAGCCTTTCGTCTGGCTCCGCAGTGTGAGGCTCCGTTGACTGCGCGTGCGCCTCGTCCGTTTAGGGAAGTGTTTATACTAGGCGTGCTCACCATTGTGCTATTCTTTGAAACGACAGGAGGGCAACTTGGAGTAATTGTTCTATAAAACATCAGGAAACTCATTTTTGCCGCACGCACCCTCGCACTCGTGCGGACTCGTGTTACATTTTAATTATTTGAGTGTTTTCCATAGCTGTGCTGACATTTCTGCCTTTATAACTGAGGGGATTATAATCAGAGGAAGGTTAAGTTAAAATGTTTAAATGTAATACATTTTTCTCCTGGTCCTTATTTTAAATAGGTCATAAAAAATAATCAATAATTATCGATATGAAACACTTATATCGTGGTACAGTTTTCAGCCATATCGCCCAGCCCTATAAGAGAGTAGTCTTTATTTCTAAGTAATGTTTATTGCTTAATTCCATTAAAACAATTGCGTTCACATAAACTATTACTGATCGCATTGCATATAGGATTTACATCAATTGAAGTTTCACTTCATTTGATGTTAAACAAATATTTATATATTTTTTTGCACTTCATTTGTCTGACATGCATGTGCTCTATGAAGTACTTGAAGTTTATCCACTAGGAAATTCTTAGTTGATTATTTTCACTGAGTAGTTGTTGCAGCACTAGCTAATGTTTTCAGAAATGTGAGGGTTACCGTGGTCTCCCATCGGAAGATATTACTATAGAAGCAGAGCCAGTTCTCAGACAGGTAGAGACGGCCCTGGAGCAGTATGTCCTTCTGCAGTGCGCATGAGTAGTCTAGACATAAAAATAAAAAGAACACAACCAGAGGCCATGTGAGGACTGTGCTGCACTTAAAATAATATAACTTATTACATTCTGCTTGCTTTACTCAATGAAACTCACCCACTATGAGACGCTCTGTATCAGGCAGCTTTTTAAAGAGTTTACGAAAGTCTTCATTCCTCTGTTTGTATGTGGGACTGAGCACCTATACATCAGAGAGAGAGATGTGAGCAGAGGGCACCAGCACTGTCAGCTAAAGTGCAAAACACTGAGGCATGAACTTCCGAAGACTCCAGGATACTTACATTATACCAGCTCTGCATTTTCTGAAACAAAGAGGAACAGATGAACCGGGGTCTTGACTTCCATTCTTTTTCTCAACAAAACAATCAAAATATGCTTTCTTTATAAATGTTTTGGTCTTATTGTGCACAATCCATCAGTGCATATTGAACATCGATAACAAGAAATGTTTCTTGAGCACCAAATCAGCATATTAGAATGATTTCTGAAACAGTTATTTATATTAAAGGGGGGGTCTAATGCTATTATTTCATGCATTCTGACTTATTTACACTGTTAAAGAGTTGGATTCTTATGCTAAACATGGCCAAAATATAAAAAAATGAGTTGGACGTATGATGGAGTATTTCTGTGCCAAATACACTCCTTCAGGATTCGAATAAGTTTCGGAAAGTTTTTTTCCAAATAAGGCCGAGTATGACTTCATAAAGGGCGGAATTGCTTGTATGTGCACTTCTCCCAGATGACCGTGTGCGCACATCAACCAGAGCGAGAGCAAGAGCACGCAAATCAACAAGCTTTTACAGAAGCCGCTCGGGTTACGGGAGCTGTACGCTGGCATTTTGTTTTTAGACCATGAAATCAACAATGTCACTAAAGAAGTGTGTTTCTGGTTGTGAGCGAAAGATAACCTTGTTCAGCTTCCCAAATAACCAAGTGTTGAGGAAACAGTGGATGCAGTTTGTTTGGACAGTGGATACAGTGGATGCAGTCGAAACCGCAGGTGGTGAGTGAAACCACATTAAATGTCTGTGTTTTGTTGGCAATAGGCGCGTAAGGGCATATAATGTAAACAATTATTAACATTATACTGTGTGTGTGTGTGTGTGTGTGTGTGTGTGTGTGTGTGTGTGTGTGTGTGTGTGTGTGTGTGTGTGTGTGTGTGTGTGTGCGCTTGTGACTCTTTAGCTCTGCCCACAGCACGCCTTCACAAGCTCGACTGTTTTCGGAAAGAATCGGTACAGCATATCTGTCTTTTATAAATATAATAAAACTAAAGAGTCATCCATGAAGGATGCAATACAGGTACTCAAGATTAACATGAGATAGGCAGAAACTGTGTTATATACCCTTTAACAATATTTCACAATATTACTGTTTTTACTGCATTTTTAATCAAATAAATGCAGACTTGGTGGGCACAAGAGACTTCTTTCAAAAACATTCAAAAATATAAATTATTTCAAACTTTTGACTGGTAGTGCATACTATCAAATCCTGCTCAGTGCTTCACTCAGAAATATGCCACATTACTGAAGCAAAATGAGTTCTGAATGTTGTTTTAGGTGCACGTTAACTAGAATCAGTTTAATTGATTTCTTTATCTTTAAGAACAATTTCTAAATAACTGTTAGCAACGAAAGCATTCTGCCTTATTCACTCCAAACAGGGCATGATACAGCACTCAGCATGTGGGTGGAAGAGCAAGCGCTCATCATACCAGACATGAGCGACAACCAGCAATCTCACTGGCCGAGAATGTGGCTTACCTTGGCATTGCGAGTGAAGTGTCGGGCCGTGAGCGGGTAGGAGGAGGTTGATGAGGAGGGAGTAGGAGGCAGGGGACTGTCTGAACCTCCAGCACTTCTGTCCCCAACTGTCTCCCCTTCGCTGACCCTGCCTCCCAGAACACGCCGGCGCAAGGAGGGCGAGCTGCCGGGAGTGCTGCGTGGAGAGTTGCTGGCTGTACTGCAGGCGGAGGAAAAGTAACATCAGAAAGGAGATACAGACAGTCATCTGGCATTTCAGCACTCCGCGTCAACCGCCCTTATGGGCAATCGGGTCATGCACAAGGAAACAACAAATAGGACAAGGTTTATCCACTATTTACCAAACAGCTTGTATTGATTTCAATTAACTGATTCTGGTTTACAACATACAGCATGTAAGTTAAGGTACGACTCTCTTTACGTCATAAAATACAATCAAGCTGTCATTCCGAAGAATTTTAGCCATCACACTCTGAACAAACTGAATCGTCTTGGATGGGTCCTAATATTACGAGTTCAGGTTGAAGCCCAGGAATAAAGAGTGTATTTATATTAATAACAATCGTTTCCATAGTAGCATTCCATTCCTGTTCCAGTAAAATAAAGGTAACAACACGGATAGAGGCTTCTGTACACAAACACAAAGCCTTATCTGTTCACCAGCATTTGATCAGCCTGATGAGACATTTAAATGGCAGACATATGAGACCTGTTTAGTCAAAGAAGTGCTGATAGTGGCTTTAAGGCATGTGAAATCAATCTTTAATACCAGTTGTTCTTACTAGGGTTGGGTGATGCAGCAAAAAAATAAATATAATATAATATATATAATGTTTTATTATGTGTGTGTGTGTGTGTCACAAAAAAATCATTAAGAATATATTGTGTATATTTAATAAAATCACCCAGTCCTACTTGCTACTACAAAAGCATGCAAAACATTTAAGATTCTGCCACTTGTTATATGTGTATTCTATGCTTGATAGCACTAATGAAAATAAACTGATTTAAAAGACATTTGAAATACCTAAAAATATATATTCTGGCAACCTTGACCACAAGTTTTCCTGTACGCATTGCATTTGAGTGGGGAGTTCAGTTATTAGTTTGAGCTGAATGTTCAGTGCAAGAAAAGTTTTGAAACCACCTTGAAAAACACCATAGAAATCCATAACAGACAGTCGCACTTCAGGACATCGATTAGACACGCCTGCTGCAAGATGAGAAGATGACGAGTCACAGAAGACAATGGCGTAACCCTTACAAAAAAAAAGCACTGTGGCATTATGCAAGGATGTAACCAAATACGTTTGGGAAGGACCAAATGTAATAATGTAAGAATCACAAATTAAAAAAGCCTATATTAAATCAACCACTAATCTGAACATTGCGTCACAGAAAATATAACAATATACCTGTTGATAGGCAAATAAATAATAACTGTTTAATTCAACTTCTCCTTTAGTATCTTTATCAAATCAAAGACCTTATAATAGGGTCTTATTGATTACTGTACTTTGACCTCTATCTGCTTGGATCCCAGTCTCGCGTGGGATCTGGGCTACAAATGTGAAATTTCAAATTTTAGAAAAACAGTCACACAGATTCCACAACAAAACAATAGAGAAGTAAAACGGTATGCAAGTTTAAGAAGATCCTAACAAAAGCCAGAATAAACCCCAAAAAGTAAAACTCTTTTGTAATTTTTTTTTTTAAACAGCAAGGCTCATTTCAAAGCAAATTACTTAAAGGAAGACTAATTTCAGTGAATTGGTAATTCATTTTAATAAACTGGTTAAAAAAAATTATTCAACCAGATTCTATTTCGTCATGACATCATTACAGATGTCATTGACACGCAAACTACTAATGTGATGGCTCCATTTCCCTTTTTTGCTTGTGGTTTCGTTTATGTCGTGGTTGATATTATGTGCGGTGTGCTTATTATTTTGTATATTACCATTCTCTGCAAAGTGTCCAATATATCAAGTAATAAAAAGTTGATTATCAGCACGTTAAATTTGTTGATATATGGGTATTAAAGCACTGTTTTAGTCCATTAGTTCAATCTTGTTCCACTCTAAATGCTATTTCTGTTCTCAGTTGAATGAATCAATTTGTTGAACCGCTTGGATTCAAAAGAACCGACTCAAATGAACGACTTGTCCACGAATCGCATCAGCAAATGTCAAGAGAATGAATGGAAGCTTTAATGCGAGCTTCAGTTACTGACATCGATACGGTGTAAACCAATGCAATTTACATAGACTTGAGAAGAAAACGCAATTTGCATGCACAACGTGAACAAAGTAGCCTAAAACTACAGCACGCGCCAGTCTAATCCTGTGCTGAACGTGCATTTGGGCACCCCGGGACTGATCAAACACAGAATGCCGATGTCATCAGAGCGGTTTGGGGATGCAATCGCAGTTAACGCCTTAACCTACTATTGCACTGTGATGCAAGAACAACTGATAACTGAATCGTCAAACAACATTAGCATACTGTTTTGTAGAAATACATCATTCGCATGCATTGCATAAAATAACTAACCCATTTGCTACTTACTCGAACATGTCATTGGGTGTTTTCTCAAATCAATGCGTGATGCCCACGTTTATTTTACAGTAGCCTCTCTACATGGCACTGCGCCGACACCACAGACGGTACATTTCGATTAACTAGCCGAATGCATTGGAAACACCGCGTCCTCTGTTCATCCGCAGCCCGTTCTAGTCCAACAGAACGCGATCGTTCATCATCCCCGTCCCAAATGAGGTACCAGACCCCTCTAAAACGCAACGACCACAGCGGTCTCCACCATAAGCGCCCCGGTTATCCTAAAGCAACCTACACACTGAGTAAGAGGGGGAGGGGGAGGAGAAAAGAGGATGTTCTGTGTGGAGGAGGGAATCAACGCCGTTTGAGGCAGTGGCCCTCTCTCACACCAGGGCCAACACATAGGGGATTACGCTTAGAGTTTATGTAGAAGCACTTGAGTCAATAAAACTGGATTGAAATGATGGCCTGGACACCAGGAGTTGGCAAGGACACAAAGTCATTCAAATTAAAGGAATTATTCTGATTATAAAAAACTAGGAAGTTGGTTAACCCAAACTGCACTCAGTTTGTATAGAGATAAAATAATGATCATAAAATTGCATAATAATCCTAAGCGGTCTGGCCATCTCCATAATCTGTTTTCCTGGGAGAGGCTGCCATAATCTCAGTAAGAAGGGTTAAGGGAAGCCAAGACACATATACATATATACATATATACACAAATACAGATTTCCATGTCCAAAAGCTCCAATTTATGATCCAAAATCATATGTAGCATTAAGTAGTCTTTTACTTGTATTACTATTTGCTATGGATTAAATATCTGCTAAATTAATACATGTTAAATCTAAGCATCTTCACTAATATCTTTTAAAAGTGTGTGTGTGTGTGGGGGGGTACTTCTACTGTGGGGTTACACTAAATACATTATACCATATTTTATATAATCAGAAATGTGTTGCGACTTTTATTCAAAGTGACTTGTATAATGCAGTAAACCCCAAGAAAAGCAAAACATGCACAAATTTGCATGGATACATGAGCAGTTTATTTGTATAGTGCATTTCCTACATGCACTGTAGTTTCATTTCAATAAATTTGTTTGTTTAATATTTTGTATGTTGTGGAGTGAGGGAAACTCAAATATATGTTTGTAAACATGTCGCTTTATTTACCGGTATTTTACATTTTTTAAGAATAAATGCTCACACAAAGAATGGCAACTATAGAAGATAACTGTTATGATATTAGCATCCGTCCACACCAGCGGACGATATTGTTTGGTTTATTATAAGCACGCTGCAGTTTTGTCATCTGCCGCTTTAAATGCTCAAGCTTTTTAAATCAGATTCTGATTGGCTGTCCATCTTTTTACTATATGTGAACGGGCCTTTATGCACTGATGTGACTCATCTGTGTTTTGTTTTCTCTCAACAGTGCAAATTTGACCATGCATGACTTATAGGCAGGTGAAACTTATTTTCTTGAAAAATATGATAGATTACAGATGCAAGTCAACAATGCACGACAAGTGTTCTGTCAACCTCAGGAAACAAGGGTGATCAATGTCACTTCTGAGACTTTAGTGGCATTGATCAAATACAGACAATGCTCTGTCTGTGCAATAATCCACTAGGATTGAGAGTTTAAAGCTCAAAGCAAGTCAATCTATTTCTGCAATCACATGTGTCTGTATAGGACACAGAGCTTTGAATGTGTGATCTGAGAAAAAGTCAACTCCTAAAAGGATCTCAACAAGTTTATAGGAACATATGGCACACAGGACAACAAGAACATCATGGCCAAAAAGGCCAAAGCACTCCAAAGAGGCTTAGGCAAACGAAATCTTCAGACTAAGAAGCATCCGATGTAAACAGAGTTAACTACAGGCAAGGAAGGAGAAATCAAAATGCATGGATTGCACAGTGTAACAGGCTTAAACTATAAACCTGATTATTTATGCCACATTAGGAGGCGATATAATATTTTTTTTAAACATAAACAATGTTATTTACAATTAATTGGAGCTGATGTTGCCTGGTGTTGTGCAAACGTACATGTCAGGGATCTGCATTGATTTCGGACAGAGAAACAACCTACAGACGTGGCTAAACAAACAATCCAATTCTACAGTCAGCGAAAACGATTCATGCAAGTGAGCAATAAACAAGCTTTACCTCTTGAACTTCAGATTAGCACAGATCTGTCTACAAATAAAGGAAGTATGTTTTCATCACATGTAAATGATTCATACTGCAATACTCATTCATGTCTATCGGAATCATTACAAGGGTTATAAATTATACCTATAATAATGTATTTTGTATTGTTTTCAGACTAATTGTGTTCAGAGTTGCTGGCTAATTGTATGGTTTAAGGTCCTAGTAAGCTACTAAATAAATAAACACTTGCTAAACAATATCCAGAACCTTGTAAAACATCACAATAGGCTCCAATTCAGAGTGAGTCTTCGAAATGGCTGAGCAACACAACAAAAAGAACTAGGTCAGTGAAACCGGTGGTAGATGAGAAGGACAAGGGCACAGCTGTTCATGTGGCATGCATAAAACACCTTTCGCTCACTAAGCTCGTCTTTTCACTGGCTGACAGTCTTCACTGCGGCATCAAAACACCGGCTTCTGATTGGGCAGCCGTGACATCACCCAGAACAGCATAACACTCCTACTGGGTAATAGTGATGTCATGTGTACGAGAGCCAGAAGGCTCAGATACAGCCCCGCCTCCATCTCTCCACTGCCAAGAGCACTCCTCCTCTCTTTCTGTCACTCTATAATCTTCCTGTTATCCATGGAAAGGACTCAAACCTCCCTTAAATGACAGTGTTTTAGGACTCTCTTTTTAATTTAGTCCCTGGAAATACTTCTGTTTTAACTGGACAATTTTACCATAATTATAACTAGCAAAGCAAGTATGGTGTTAATACATATGCATGAATGGATCCGTTACAGTAGATATACATTATAAACAGGAAAATTATGAAATTATCACAATTTAAAATAACTGTTCTCTATTAATATATTTTAAAATGTAATTTATTCCTGTGATGGCAAAGTGGAATTTTCAGCAGCCAATTATTATTGCAGTTCAATTATTAATTTATAGTTTTCATCAATTAAAATAATTTCTGATGGATCATGTGACACTGAAGACTGGAGTAAATCAGGAAGGCTGAAAATTCAGTTTTGCATCACAGGAATAAATTACATTTTAAAATATATCCAGATAGAAGATGGTAATTTTAAGTTGTAATAATATTTTACAATAATACAGTTAACAACTGTAGCCTTGGTGAGCACTGGAAGAGACTTCTTTCAAAAAAAGCTTTTGAACTAGATTAGATTAGATAGATAGATAGATAGATAGATAGATATAGATAGATAGATAGATAGATAGATAGATTAGATAGATAGATAGATAGATAGATAGATAGATAGATAGATAGATAGATAGATAGATAGATAGATAGATAGATAGATAGATAGATAGATAGATAGAGAGAGGGAAAGGGAGAGGATGGATTTTTGTAAGAAAAATATCCATATTTAAAACAATATAAAGTAAAATATCTAGCCTCCGGAGGACCGCCTTCCATATTCAACTTACGGAAAAAGCATAACTGGTGCAACAATGACGTAGTGTAAGCATTGTGAACTGCGAGAGGCGTTAAACTTTCTTTGTAAATTGAATACAGACATTTTTTAATATAACTCTGATTGTATTCATCTGAAAAAATGTCATATACACCTAGGATGGATTGAGGGCGAGTAAATTATGGGAAAATTTTAATTTTTGGGTGAACTATCCCTTTAAAAATGAGCTTCACCTTTTAAAGGCCTAAAATGCATGACCCATTACTTGCATAGTGTGTGCCTTACTTTAACCATGTTTCTTGTTTGCTTTATAAATTCAACTAAGGAACAAGTCAAATACAGTATTTTCTGTGGTAAATGGCAGTATGCGACAAATACATCTGACAGACCAGAAGTCGAACAAACACTTCTTTAAATCAAGAAACAAAATATCAAAAAATAAATAAATAAATTCAAACAAATTCAAATCACACACACACACAAATTTAAAAACATAAAACTCATAGTAATCATAATCAAATGAAAACGTCGCCTGCGTAACCAGATCTGTTTCTTAAAGAGTTTCTACTCTTATTGCATCTGCAGGGATATCCCTCGGAGCATCTAGCATGGCTGCACGTTTATTTTTTTAATGCCGTATAAGGGAATGCTGCTGACTGCGCAAGTGGGAGTGGGAAAACACACTGACCTGCTGCTGTCACAATCTGAATCCTTGCTGAGAAGGCTACGGATAGACCAGCGAGAGCGCCTGCTTAGGGAGGAGCTCCGTGACCATGAGCGAGATGGGGGTATGAGAAGCACAGAAGGGCTGCTCTGCTCTTCCTCTTCTACATTCGAAACCATTGGAGGCAACAGAGATGCATGTGATGGGCTTTGATTTCTATCTCTTTCCCCTTTCCCCTTATCCAAATGTTTCTTTGATGCGTCTGCCTGCTGTACTTCCTTGGCTCTCCTCTTCTCTCGGTTTCGGCTGCGTGAGTGGTACCGGTGTGGCCGTGGGCTCGGGGAGCAGGACCACGACTCCGTATCGGATGAAGGCGGAAGAATGTTCAGGGTTGGAATGGGAATGGGCTCAGCCATGGTGACTTCAGGTGGTGGTGTAACAGCCATCATCAACAGACTTTCATACATCACCTAGAACTTTCTGCATCAGGATAGTCTACAGTTTCATTGAGTACAAGTTTCATCACGCACAATCATTCGCTGAGAAGCGTCAGATATTTCCTATTCTCTAGTCTCTTCGTCTTCTACATGTGGTCTGGAAATTCCACTAAAGCCCAAAATAAACACTCCATTACAGAAATACAATCTGATGACATCTGGAAAGGTCTGCATCCATTTCAACTCGCTGTTCTGAAGAAAGTAGTCAGCAGTTCAGCTTCCTTTACAGATGTACAGCATATATACACAAGATCCTGCAGCAGGAACTGAAAAAACAGGGTGGAGCCATCACTGAATTCTAATATGCATAAAAGAGTGAGTGCAGCCATCTCTTGTGCATGTCATTTTTCAGGGGAAAAAAAAACAAAGCATCTGAGAAGTTGAATGTGCTTGGACCCAAGACTGCTTGATGTCAAATCCATCTTGTTCCGGTTTGTCTGCTGCTATTAAAGACTTCCTTCAAAAAAGGTCTCTGCCCCTTTTTCTTCCACAAGCACAGTTCTCAAAAAGTCTGCCTCGTCATTGCGTTTTGCACATCAGTATAAGATCAAGTGGCTGAAAAGAGGAACACTATATTTGTCTTTAACTATTTCAAGCTGCAGACTGAAAACAATATTTTATTTGAGCTACTTTATATTATTATTTTACACAAAACATATCTTTACAGATCAATTGTATAATATGGTGTTTCATAATATATCAGGGATGCACATACAGTATTAATATCATATAACACTTTTAATGCATTTGTGAGTCAGTTTTATTTTAACAGTTTGGACAAATGTCAAAGAGATTCAAAGACTCAAAAGTACATGCATAAGAAATATAAATCATAAAATGATATATGTATACTACCATTCAGTTTGGAGTCGGTAAGATATTTAAAATGTTTTTGAAAGAAGTCTGACGCCCATCAAAGCTGCATTTATTTGATAAGAAATACAATAAAAACATTTTAATATATTTTAAAATCTGATACATTTCTGTGATGGAATTACTCAAGTTTTAGGCGACACATGATCCTTCAAAAAGTTCAACAATTTTCTATTTTAATATGCTGACTTGGTGCTCAAAACCAATTCTTATCATTCAATATTGAAAACAAGAGGTGCTGCTGGAAAGATGAATGTGTATTTAAATTGGGTAATTTATGTAGTAGAAATGTCTAATTATTTTTGAATTTGGTGCCTTCTAGACTGAGAAAAGCCAGAAAATGTATTTTTGGCTCATGTGGATGAAAGACAACTCCTGCCAGAATGCACTTGCTTCGCTGCCCTACGAGGCCACTCCCAAAGCCACTGCTACTGGATCACTTGCCCACCGCGGCACCGCCCCTACCGTTTTTCATAATAATACAATCATTTAGTTCAGTTAGAAAACACACTACAATTAAAAACTGAACGTGTCTGTTCAATATAATATAATGTGAGTGAGCCAACGAGTGTCACAGCACAAACGCAGCAGGAGTCAGATTACATTCATTACGAGAGCGAAGAGCTGAGGTAAGCACGGGTGCGGCATACATTCATGGCGCGTGTTCAGATTATGCCTGTGGAGCTTAACTTTCATAGGAATTCATTTGAAAAGTTGAAGCACTCACTTTGTTCCACCGCCCCGTTTACATGAATGCCCGCAGCTGCCCGAGCCGACAGCCGAGCGCTGTGAGTGAGATCCCACCCCCCATGGGCGGGTTGATAACATGGGGAGCACGATCATTTGAATATACTACCGGATTTCTAGACTGATACAAAGCTTAATGCTAATCACTGAAGTATCCCTTTAATGTTTTTGCATTTAAAAAAAAAAACAATCTTACTGACCCCAAACTGTTAACAGTAGTTTCCTTGAAATGGTCATTGTATTGCATTCCTAATATATTTCCACATATTTATAAAACCTTGTTTTATTATAAATAAATAAATAAATTCCATGTTGTTTAGCAGTGTCAATGGTTTTGTTGGACTATATTCTCCCATATTCGTATGGTATAACTCCTCTAAATGAGATCCGAGATTGACGGAGCAGATCCAGAGAACACAAATATAAAATCATACAACAACAACCTGTATACCCGACTAAGTGGTGTTTAATACATGTAAGCTGTTATCAATGTATGGGTGGAGTAACCGTTGGCTGTTTACAGTACAATGAATGTAGCCATCATCACTCTGTGATTGTTTGTCATTTACCACCTTAATGCTTTGAAAAACACCTCTATTTAACCAGGCTGTTAACATGAAGATTGCAGACTAATTAAAAAAAAGAGGTGAACCAAAACCTGCACTTTTTATGGTTTAGTTAGTTCTTACGCAAGCTACTGCCTTCAATTAATCTTGAGTGTAAAACTTCATCGGCTTAACCCAATAGAAAACAATGAAATGCCTAGTGAATTTTGAACAGCTGCTAAGTGTTTATAGACTTATTACTGTATTATTTGATTTTATCATGTTGCTGAACTTGTTTCAAATGGAACATCACGTTTTGTTCATGCGATGGCAAGGCACATGTAAATAGAAAACCTGTTTTCTTTCCTCACCTGACGATCAGCTTTTTTACGTTTTATCTTGTAACATTTGTGCACATATCTGTGGGTGAAGAAGAAAAGGTTCCCACAACCAAGCACTGTTTCAAGCAGAGCTCTAGGTCTTTTTTTTTCTTCTGTCAGTGGTACCACAAGCTGGTGAGCCATGCTGAGACAAATCAACCACAACAATACAAGAGCTACACAGTGTGTCCTCTTTATTGTTCACTTTCTTTCAGAGCAAAGATGCCTTCCTGAACTCAAAGAAATTACCATAAGAATCAAGCAATTCGCAAAAGAAAAAGAAACACTTTTAAAATAAATTTTAAAAAAGCGAAACAAAATATTAGCAGCATATTCTATCACACCAAGGGATTGACAAAATAACAAAATCAGCAGTTATAAAACCTGACCTTTATAATGACTGTTAAGAAATTGTGTAAAACTTACTGGTTGTTCGCAGATTAATACAAATTCCTCTGAAAACCTCCTACTGAAGAGTTTCATCATAGGCTTCAGAACAAGACTGACAGCCATTTATCAAAGGCAGGGACAAGATCTACCACTTTATTTACTTTCTTGTTTGAACAAGCTAAATCATGTCTAGGTTTTGTTTGAACAAATCAAACTAGAGCTATTGACACTTTCACTTACACACAAGTGTAAAAACCACCACAGTGCAATAAATAAAAGTGATTTTAAAGTCAAATTAAGTACCTCAATGACAGATACTTTATGAACCCAATAAAAGGCAAATAAGTCTAACAATAAGTCTAATAATAATAATAATAATAATAATTCCTACCTTCCATTGGACGAATTACCCCCATTGTTTTTTTCCTGTTCGGCCTCATACACCAGACGGGCGACAGTACGAGGGGTGATGTTAAAATCCACTTTTTCGCAAGAACACATCAGCACCCCTAATTTAGCCGGCAAGCTAACAAAAAAGTAGCTTTCGTCGCCAGTTTTCAAATTAAGCCGCTGTTTTCTAATTATTTATTTCTGTTTAACTATTTGGGGTCAACATAACATACGCTGAAATGCGTACATGTCAAACCACACTGCAGTAAACAAACCATGATAGGCGTTAGCAGTGCTAACGAACCGGTCAGCTGTACTAGTCAGACAGTTGGGGAGAATACTAGTTGCTAGTTGGCTAGCATGCTAATGATACCGGTGGGAGAGAAAACGGTCCTGTTTACTTTTTCCTTATCCGTTAAATCGCCTTTCCGCCATTCCAAAATCCTACTCACAGGACTAAGTGATGATCTCATAGTTTGGTCTAAAACATGCCTCTTAAAATTATGTATCTATAACATTTTAAGTATACGAACTTTCCCTAAGTTTAAATGCTACGCGAAGAGATAGTAAGACAGAGAACAGTTTCCAATGCGACGGGCAAAACGTTGACAGGGGTAGATTCAGACCCCAAGACAAGTGCAATGACGCTTTGTGACTTAAGTACGTTAAAGTTTGAACTCACATGATGAAAATACAGCTTATTAACATCGTCGATATTAAAACACGGCTCGAAGCGGAGGATAATAATGAATGAAAATTACACTTAATTACATACACCCCCTCCCGGTTTACTTAATGGTACAGTCGAGAGAGAATCCATCAAAAGGCTCTTCAGCGTGCGCAGACAAAAAGTAACGGGTGTTTTGGCGTTGTGTACTAACAGGCCTGTACCCAAATAATTAATTTTAAACAGCTTTAGAATGTTTTAAAACATAAATTAATATGGAATAAGACGGTTCACATTACCAACGCCTTATTAAGAGAAATACAAATGACCAATTCATCAAAAATCCAATAAAATGTATAGGCTTCAATTAGCATATAAGCTAATGAGGATAAAATATAAAATAGTCCTATACTATAGCTCATTTAATCAAATGAGTATCTGACATTGATGTTCAATTAAAACTAATATTTTCCAGGCTGACCTGATTTATTTGCTTACTGCTCCCTCTCCAGGATATTAAGTGTAGCGCGTTTAACATCAACTCAAAAAGAGGAGGAATACCTTAATAATATGGGAGTCCAACAATGACGGTTTAAAACATTTAGATTGGTAACAATATAGCAGGAATTCTACAAGATATGTCCGCTTACCTTGAATGCTCGCTTCACGGCCTTTATTGATCATTATTCGGGACTCGAGCACTGATGAGTTTGGAATTGGTATAGTTTTGTTCTTTCGGCCCGTTTCTCGCCAAGAACATGCTTTAAAGAAAAACACAGACACTTTACACAGCACATAGTGTAACCTTACCTGAATATAGGCTACAGGGTATATTGTTCAAAATCGTATAAAAACAAAAACAACTTTCCCTCATTTACGTCATTAGGCTACAAATGCCTCCGTGTGGATTAATTGATGTGTGTGTGTGTGTGTGTGTGTGTGTGTGTGTGTATATACATACACTATGCTATTGATATTCCAGAACAACTTTTCCTGTCAATATGGTTTCCGCGGGAACGTCTCGTTTATAGAATATGAAATAACCTTGACTCACCTCTCAATTCGAATGTGGCAGGGTTTCAACACTTCGTGACCTTTTAACAGTGTATGGTCGTGACTCGTGCCGGGTGCCTGTGAGGCGTCTGAGTTTATGAGTTGTGTTGCTGTGCGTCTGCTGGCAGTGAATGGGCATCTGGAAACTCGAGCGGTGCTAAATATAAAAGTTCACCAGCCCGTGGGAGTCGGTAAGGAAATCCAGTGGGACGCTTTGCGTGCTGTGGTTGTTGTGTTTGGGGAGGGTGCGCTTGACGCTCGGGGGGCCAAAACAACCTTCACTCCGTAGTAGTTTGTCAGTTACTCAGTAAACCTCTGACGCAATCTGACATTACATGACATGTCAGTGTATTTTACCTTAACACACGTGCCAGATCTGAAGGACAATGGTTTGAGAAAGGAAAAAAAAACTGAATTCATTATCTTTGTGATTTAGCCTATTTATTAAACATTTGATGTCAGAACAAAAGTATATATATATATATATATATATAAACGTTTCTAATAATAGATAGTGAAATTATCATTTAGAAGTAGGGAAGATTTTGCTAACCTTGCTCTCCAGTGAAATGTCCTTGTGCTCCAGACTAAGTAAACTGACACTACATCAGTGCCATGACAAGAAAACAGAGGAGTTGCCTGATAAACCATAGGAAAATAAAGCTGCTTCACTACATAAACACAGCATTTTAACATTTTAAAACTTCAACAATTGCAATATAAAATCCTATACGTCTTTATTTTTATTTATTTTTTATGAATATTATAGTGAAAGTGTTAGTAAAACTGTGAATAATATCCTACAGTAGCTGTCAAAAGTTTGGAAACATTACATTTTTCAGTGTTTCTGAATTAAGTTTATTATGCTCACCAAGGCTGCATTTATTTAATAATAATAATAATAATAATAATAAACAGTTAAAATGGTAATATTGTGAAATATTATTACAATTTAAAATAATAGTTTTTGATTTTAATAAATATTTAAAAAGTGAGAAATGAACAGGATGCATTAAATCGATCAAAAGTCACAGTGAAGATGTATAATGTTACAGAAAATTTCTATTTGACACATGCACATAGGCTAAATGCTGTTCTTTTGAACTTTCTATTCATCAAAGAATCCTGAAAAATATTTAGCAGCTGTTTTCAACATCAATAATAACAAGAAATGTTTCTTCAGCATCATAATATTAGAATATGTTGACACTGAAGAAAAATTCAGCTTTGCCATCACAGCAATAAGTTATATTTTAAAATATATTCAAATAAAACAGTTCTTTTAATAATTTTTTAAAATAAAATAATAATAATATTTCACAATATTACTGTTTTTACTGTATTTTTAACATTTTAAATAAATGCAACCTTGGTGAGCGTAAGAGACTTGTTTAAAAACATTAAAATATTAATGTTTCCAAACTTTTGACAGGTATACTGTATATATTAGGTATATACAAAAATGTATAGACCAACATTTCCTCAGGGAGAATCATTTAAGCTTTAATTTTTACAGCTCTCCTTTTATAGAATAGACTTTAGCCTTTCTGAGCCCTTCACTCATTTGTCAGTCAAATTCTGCGGAAATTTAAGCAGAACTCTTTTGCATGTCGACTCTGTTGTATGTCCCCTGTGACATCACAAAAAAAGCTATATCCATCTTTACTCACTTACACTTTATTACAAAAAATTACAAAATAAATTAAATGTTCTTATGATTTCACATGAAAGCTGTTATAATAAACACATTTGTGTTAGAACGTTGTAATTGTGGTGTGCATCTGCGGTTGTCCAACAAAGGAGGAGTATGCAAATGTTTTCCAAGCATAATTTAGAATGGAGATTTTATATGAGAGGAGCTATAGGCTATTATAATCAGTTTCTACATATAGCCTACGTGTTAATTTTCAAGAGCACTAACCACAACAAGGGCTAGATCTCATTAATGTCCTTGACTACAGGCTTATGGTCCCTGAAATTGTCTCATTATAAGCTACAACATAAGTACTAACTTGTTTATTTTGTATATTTCATGGTCACTCTTTAGGTCTAACTAAAAATATAAAGATGATTTCTGAGAATTTTGACATTCAAAAACAAGTTATAGGCCCCTGTGCTGATTTAATGTGGCAAGCCATGTCAACACTTAATTCTTAAAAGGATAGTTCACCCAAAAATGAAACTTATCCCATGATTTCTGCACCCTCAAGCCACCCTAGGTGTATATGACATTCTTCTTTCAGACGAATACTATCAGAGTCATATAAAAAATTGTCCTGATCCAAGCATTATAATGGCAGCCCAAAAAAAGTGCATCCATCCATTATAAAAGTAATCCACACAGCTCCGGGGGTTAATAAAGGCCTGTAATAAAGGGTTAATAAATACTGGAGCAATATCAGAAAAGAGTTTCTCAGAGAAAAACTGCAAAGAGTTTGAAGTTGTCATTATCTACAGTGCATAATATTATCCAAAGATTCAGAGAATCTGGAACAATCTCTGTGCGTAAGGGTCAAGGCCGGAAAACCATACTGGATGCCCGTGATCTTCGGGCCCTTAGACGGCACTGCATCACATACAGGAATGCTACTGTAATGGAAATCACAACATGGGCTCAGGAATACTTCCAGAAAACATTGTCGGTGAACACAATCCACCGTGCCATTCACCGTTGCCGGCTAAAACTCTATAGGCCAAAAAAGAAGCCATATCTAAACATGATCCAGAAGCGCAGGCGTTTTCTCTGGGCCAAGGCTCATTTAAAATGGACTGTGGCAAAGGGGAAAACTGTTCTGTGGTCAGACGAATCAAAATTTGAAGTTCTTTTTGGAAAACTGGGACACCATGTCATCCGGACTAAAGAGGACAAGGACAACCCAAGTTGTTATCAGCCCTCAGTTCAGAAGCCTGCATCTCTGATGGTATGGGGTTGCATGAGTGCGTGTGGCATGGGCAGCTTACACATCTGGAAAGGCACCATCAATGCTGAAAGGTATATCCAAGTTCTAGAACAACATATGCTCCCATCCAGACGTCGTCTCTTTCAGGGAACACCTTGCATTTTCCAACATGACAATGCCAGACCACATACTGCATCAATTACAACATCATGGCTGCGTAGAAGAAGGATCCGGGTACTGAAATGGCCAGCCTGCAGTCCAGATCTTTCACCCATAGAAAATATTTGGCGTGTCATAAAGAGGAAGATGAGACAAAGAAGACCTAAGACAGTTGAGCAACTAGAAGCCTGTATTAGACAAGAATGGGACAACATTCATATTCCTAAACTTGAGCACCTTGTCTCCTCAGTCCCCAGACGTTTGCAGACTGTTATAAAAAGAAGAGGGGATGCCACACAGTGGGAAACATGGCCTTGTCCCAACTTTTTTGAGATGTGTTGATGCCATGAAATTTAAAATCAACTTATGTTTCCCTTAAAATGATACATTTTCTCAGTTTAAACATTTGATATGTCATCTATGTTGTATTCTGAATAAAATATAGAAATTTGAAACTTCCACATCATTTCATTCTGTTTTTATTCACAATTTACACTATGTCCCAACTTTTTTGGAATCGGGTTTGTGTATATATATATATATATATATATATATATATATATATATATATATATATATATATATATATATATATATATATATATATATATATATATAACTTTGATTGTATTTGTCTGTAACTATCCCTTTAAGATGATTTTTTTGTTACTAGTACTTTTGTACAATGTTTCACTTGTAACAATTTATTATAGAAACTACTAGATATTAATTACTTATTAGGGCCTACTATTTCAATTGGTTTATAGCGAACTACTAACTGGACTGGAGCCATTCTTATGCCGAGTTCGTACTGCACAATTTTCAAAGTCGTCAGATCACTGTTCTTTTCACCCTGCAGGACTATCTGGGGAAGCATTCAGTCATTGCTGTGTGCACTTTGCACAATGGATCGGTGACAGGGGGTTTCACATTGCATGACCTTGATGTGATTGTCACTCGGGGAACGAGCAACGAGTCGCCTCCAATTTTGAGCATTTGTCTGCAATTTCACAAAACCTGAAATCACAAAAATCTGGGCTAAAATCGTCCAGTGTGAACTCGCCATTAGTCATTAAAGGCTAGGCAGTTTCGGAGAGGCTAGCAATAGCAAGCTAGCTTTGAAAGTATGAGATCCCAACCTCTGCTAAGCGGTGTATAGCCTACCATTACAATAATAATGAACGTAAACAACTTAAAGAGCACTGTACCGCCTGATAGCTGCAGATTCATTTTGCCATTAGTGTTACCATTTAGAAGCACATAATTCAGAGTCCAAGAACGTAGAACGTCATCTCGTAGTTATGGTTACGACATAATGTGAATGCAGCATGAGCTCATTGTTTTGGTTCAGGAGGAATTGTTAACTGTCTATTAGCATTTTATAAATATGTAGGTCTACTAGTATTTAATAGGCCTAAATACTTACCAGTGTTTTTGGAATAGCTATTCATAATTCAATGCAATTTGTAGACCTAACTGAATATGAACTATTGGATTTGCTGCTAGTCTTAAATGGCAAGTAGAAACATAAAATAGAAAATAGTTGAAGGGACTAAATGTTAAAACGGCATGCCATGTGATTATTCGGTGATCGTAGAGCAACTGGACGCCGCTCGTCCGAATCTCACTTCTCAAATTCCGTGCTGAGTTGCAAGCACAAGGATTCACACGGTCTATACTTAGCTCTTCCAAACTTTAAAGTCAGCCGCAAGACACGATCTGTTTTTTAGTGTGACGTTATATAATTAAAAAACGTGAAATGCTTTTCTTAAAAATCATTTGAAGGCTGAAGCATTATGTTTAAATGTAATGTTTTAGGATAATTAATTGAAGAGCGCAAATGCGATGTGTTTTGGATTTAAACTGAGAGGAAATGGGGCTGTTGAGCACATAATGTTTAAGAAACTGTGATACTAAAGAAGAAAATAGAAACGTGGGACACGCTATCTCAAGGAAGCAATTTATTAATCCATTAATTCATACTGCGTGAACCGTGGAAATGTCCCTGGGAATGATTTCAGTTTTGGCTTTCTGCGTCTTTTTAATTCAAGGTAAGTAAGTTAACATGGTAGTTATACTACCTTGGTAGTTAAAAAATTATAGATCATTTTATGATACATGATACATCATATCATGGTAGTTAAAAAAATGATACAATTATTTAGAGGGCATTATAATAATCATTATATAATTCTTGGGTGGATTATAGCCATCAGATGTTCCTTATTTGTCATTATTTATTAGGCTGCATTAATAACATCCCCCGATGCGAATGTTCACTGTAAACCGCATAACACTCAACATAATTAATTGGTTTGAGTAGTCAACTCAAATTAAACAAATTAGTTCAAACAAATTAACTGTAGAACTTTATTTTGAGTTCTCAATACTGACACATTTCTGAATTGTTTAATTGTTTTGAGTTTTACGAACATGTTTCTTTTAATTTAGACGAACTTAAATTTAACTGAAACTGGGCTGGGAGTTCTATTTCCCAGCATGCTTTGCCATGACACTCAAAAGGGACAGTAAATGCCAAAACTAAGTGTTATATATTATAGGGGTTGGGGTTGTGCAAGATTAACGTTAAGTTGGAGATTTAGTAGTGTTCAATGTTTTGCTATGCTAGTTTAGAAGAGTTTCTGTTATGTTGGGTTTTTTTTGTAGTGTTACCATCAAGGTGACGAGTGGAACATGAGCTTGGTTTGAGAACAGATATATGTTAAATGTTTTATATTGCTGTCCTCATTCAGCCAGTGCTATGCTATGATAAATGCTACCAAAGCGTTGTGTAAACAATTAGCAAGGTGGCATTCATTAAATTAACAAGTTAAAGCTAGTCAGGTTTCCACTACTAAAAATTTGAGATTGCATTTAGGTTAATTGTACTAATTAGCTTACTCAAATATTTCAAATTCAGAGCAATCGTATGATTACAAAATAAAGGTTCTGCTTATACTTGAACTTTAAATTTCTTAACTTGGTTTCAGGTTTACAGTGTAGTGTTCCTGTACATTTATCTTTAGAAAACGTAACATTTTCAATATTTAAATTGAAGATGCATGATAAGCAAATAATAATTTATTTAAAAAAAAAAAAAAAAAACGACTTTTGCACTTTCTTCTAGTCTTGATAATGACCCACTGCCATATGTCACCTTTGCTTCTGATCTGAACTATAATAATCGTGCATGTTTTTCTCGCTTATCTCGTTTTAGTGCCACAGGGCCAAAGTGGATGTGCTGAAGTGGATTCCATGACAGAGGCTGTGGCTGGAGAAAGCTTTCTGTTGGGTTGCATTTCCTGCAAAAGAAGAGAAGAAGTGCCAGGTTCTGCTACTGTGGACTGGCACTTCAAACCAGCTGGAACTGAGGAGTTTATCCATGTTAGTACAAAGATTATATGGATCAGAAAGCCTGTTGTCAGCTTAACATACAGTATACAGATCTTCAGTAAATGCTTTACACTCTTAAAAATAAAGGTTCCAAAAGGGGGGCTTCACAGCAGTGCCATAGAATAACCATTTTTGGTTCCTCATAGAACCTTTCAGCTGAAGAGTTCTTAAAAGAACCAATGGAAAGGTTCCATCAATGCCAATAAAGCATCTTTATTTTTAAGAGTGTCATTATTCAAGAGAACATTATTCAATTTAAATGAACTGAAAAGATCTTTAAAGACATGTCTAATGCCATTAATATCAACACAATATCTCTGTCCCTCTCAGATTTTCCAGTATAAATATCCTTACCCCACTATTCTTCATGAAAATTTTGAGGGAAGATTAGAGTGGCAAGGGACTCTGTGGACAAAGGATGTGCAAATTGGCGCCATCTCAATTCACAATGTCACATATAATGACACTGGGACTTACCTCTGTACCTTCCACCGCACACTGTACCTTTCTATACACAAGGAGCATGTGATAATAAGCAAAGAGGTGGAACTCACAGTTGTGGAAAAAGGTGAGACTCATTCAAGTCCCACTCACAGGTGACAAATTTGCATTTTTACTAGTAATTTGAATCTCTGAATTTGTTGCTCCCCCAGCCAACCCTGAGCTGACGGCTGTAATCTCGGAGATCATGATGTACGTGTTGATCGTAGTCCTGCAGTTGTGGATGATTGGAGTGCTGATTTACTGCTATAAGAAAATCTATGATGAGAACGAAGCTCGAGAGGCCAGAAAAGCCGCACGCTCTAAAAACAAGTAAGGCTTACTTTTTTGCACCAGTTTATTTCACACAACATATACACTGGCAGTCAAAAGTTTGGAATAATTTAGATGGTTTTTAATGTTTTTGAAAGTCTCTTATACTCACCAAGGCATTTATTTGATAAAAATACAGTAAAACAGTAATATTGTGAAATATTATTATCTGTTTTCTGAAATTCCTGTGATGGCAGCTGAATTTCCAGCATCATTACCCCAGTCTTCAGTGTCACATGATCCTTCAGAAATCATTCTAATATGATGATTTGGTGCTCAAGAAATATTACTTATTATCGATGTTCAAAAAGGTTGTGATGCTTCATATTTTTGTGGAAACTGTGATACACACACTACCATTAAAAGCTTGGGGTAAGTATGAACTTAAAAAAAAAAAATTAATTAATTATTTTATTCATCGAGGACAGTAAATTTATTCAAGTGACAGTAAATAATATATCTTATCAAATTTTTTTTTTTAAATGCTGTTCTTTTGAACTTTCATTTCATCAAAGAATCCTATCAGAGGTTCCACAAAAATAAGTTTGTTCCGCAAAAACTGTTTGATATTAAGAACCATTATTAATAATTGAGCAAGAATAATAAGTGAGCACTTAATCAGCATATTAAAATGATTTCTGAAGGATCATGTGACACTGAAGACTGGAGTTATGATGCTGAAAATTCAGCTTTGTATCACAGGAATAAAATACATTTTTAAAATACACTCACCTAAAGGATTATTAGGAACACCTGTTCAATTTCTCATTAATGCAATTATCTAATCAACCAATCACATGGCAGTTGCTTCAATGCATTTAGGGGTGTGGTCCTGGTCAAGACAATCTCCTGAACTCCAAACTGAATGTCAGAATGGGAAAGAAAGGTGATTTAAGCAATTTAGAGCGTGGCATGATTGTTAGTGCCAGACGGGCCGGTCTGAGTATTTCACAGTCTGCTCAGTTACTGGGATTTTCACGCAGAACCATTTCTAGGGCTTACAAAGAATGGTGTGAAAAGGGAAAAACATCCAGTATGCGGCAGTCCTGTGGGCGAAAATGTCTTGTTGATGCTAGAGGTCAGAGGAGAATGGGCCGACTGATTCAAGCTGATAGAAGAGAAACTTTGACTGAAATAACCACTCGTTACAACCGAGGTATGCAGCAAAGCATTTGTGAAGCCACAACACGCACAACCTTGAGGCGGATGGGCTACAACAGCAGAAGACCCCACCGGGTACCACTCATCTCCACTACAAATAGGAAAAAGAGCTTAGAATTTGCACAAGCTCACCAAAATTGGACAGTTGAAGACTTGAAAAATGTTGCCTGGTTTGATGAGTCTCGATTTCTGTTGAGACATTCAGATGGTAGAGTCAGAATTTGGCATAAACAGAATGAGAACATGGATCCATCATGCCTTGTTACCACTGTGCAGGCTGCTGGTGGTGGTGTAATGGTGTGGGGGATGTTTTCTCGGCACACTTTAGGCCCCTTAGTGCCAATTGGGCATTGTTTAAATGCCACGGCCTACCTGAGCATTGTTTCTGACCATGTCCATCCCTTTATGACCACCATGTACCCATTCTCTGATGGCTACTTCCAGCAGGATAATGCACCATGTCACAAAGCTCGAATCATTTCAAATTGGTTTCTTGAACATGAACAGTGAATGAGTTCACTGTACTAAAATGGCCCCCACAGTCACCAGATCTCAACCCAATAGAGCATCTTTGGGATGTGGTGGAACGGGAGCTTCGTTCCCTGGATGTGCATCCCACAAATCTCCATCAACTGCAAGATGCTATCCTATCAATATGGGCCAACATTTCTAAAGAATGCTTTCAGCACCTTGTTGAATCAATGCCACGTAGAATTAAGGCAGTTCTGAAGGCGAAAGGGGGTCAAACACAGTATTAGTATGGTGTTCCTAATAATCCTTTAGGTGAGTGTATAATAAAATAGAAAACATTTATTTTAAAATGTAATAATATTTCATAATGTTGCTGTTATTTTTTATTTATTTATCAGCTCAAGTTTTGGAGAGCAGAAGAGACTTCTTTCAAAACATTTAAATTTGACTACCAGTGTAAGTTATTTATACCTTTCTTTTTTTTTCATCTTTTGTTTTCACAGACTTATTGACTCGAAGGACCCTTGTGATGGTGTGTATTTGGAATAACTACAGTTTTGGTTAGATGGCTTATTAATTTTACAGTGAATAGACATTGTATTGTATTTGATACATAACTCTATATATTGTTACAAACCTCTGGGTATTTCTAGTGACATGTCTATAGCATCGCATTGACTAAGCTAATGCAGAATGATTAATAAACCACATGCCAATAAAACAGGTTCAACACTGTATCAACAAGATTTTATATGCAAAGTTAAATCAGGAATATAAAGAGTCTGAATTAACTTCTGAAGACACTAAAAGGGTTTGTAGAAAAGAAACAAACATCTGGTTTCTTGACTTTTTTATTGACTGGAGATTAAAAAATATAAGTAAGCAAAGATAATTAAAAAAAAAAAAATTTTTTTTTTTTTTAAATTTTTAGATGTTCTACTCATGATTTTGTGACATGTTGCCTGCTTGGAAAAACCAATAAACAAAGCAGGGGAAACAACATTCAAACTTAGCCGGTTGAAAATTCATTGTTTCCCAGTGCATCCCATATACTAGTAAAAAAAAAGTATTTTTTCTTAAAAACATCCAGTGTAATGGAATTCATTTTCACTGAGCCCCAAGGTCTTGCATTAGTAACAACTGTGTCTCCATGAGAGCTTCATATAATGCATCTTTCCCTTTAGTGCCAGCAGATCTAATTGGGCCTGTTAATAACGCTCTCATCTTTTGTTGTGTGGTTTTCTCAGCACGAATGACACTGTAATCCTCGTCTGTAATGACTGTCTTCTGTTGAAGTTCATCTAGGATGGCGTCCACGTTATTAACTCGATTGATCAGCTCTTTCCAATGAATGTCGATGAAGTGCTCTATGAAAGAGATTTAAGGAATAATTGTCAGATTGCGAGGATACTGATGATGGAGCTCATATTAAAGCTGCTGTCCGTAACTTTTTTTGTGTTGGAGATTTACAAAAATTATATAATGAGGATGTACAACATAATTCCATTTTCCAAACCGTGTTTTTGTCTTACTCTGATTCATTATGGTTCACTTATAATAAGTGTTTATATTGGGACTGTTTCACACCGGTCTGGTAGGAACCGTCGCGGAGGAGCACAGTCCCTGCGTGACTCGCCATAGACATAAACAGAGAGAAGTTGCTCCGGCTGCAATGTTCTTCCGCAAGACGCATGCAGTTCTGTTTATTAACCGCTTGGAGCACAAAAAGTTACGGACTGCAGCTTTAATATGGTCTATGTATTGTGACTATTTTCTTATTAGGTTATATATGAAGTTATGAATGCACTCATGGTATTCACTAAAGAGTGAAGAGATTTAAAACCAACATTAAAAACAGCAGACTTACTAGCTGGAGCACTCGAGCCTGGTTGAGCTGCTGAAAAACAAGATGATTACTGCAAATTTCCATGTTCCACATTCAAACCTCAACAACAAAAACTCATGAACTGGGATATTAATAAAGAATTCAGCTGCAATTGTTATTGACATTTCCCCTAACAAAAGACTAATTAGCCTACTATTCTTCTCTTCTATTCTCCTCCGCACAAGTGTTTAATGGGCGTTACAAAAGGAAATTGAAAGTAAAATTGAGTTCAAGTCTAGAGTAGCTACAATTAGAAATAGAAATCGTTAATAATTTAACGATTCAGCTATCGACTCTGACTCTTAACGAATGTTTTAGTAGCCTAATTTTGGGGAACACTTAATGCTTAAAAAAAAGAGAGAGAGAGAAAAAGAAAGAAAGAAATAATCTTCCTATATTCCTGTGGTGGCAAAGCTGAATTTTCAGCATCATTACTCATCATTATACATCATTACTTAGTCTTCAGCGTCACATGATCCTTCAGAAATCGTTGATTGAATTTCATATTTTTGTGGAAACTGTTATTTAATAATTTTTTTTTTTAAATGCTGTTCTTTTGAGCTTTCTATTCATCAAAGACTCCTATCGGAGGTTCCACAAAAATAAGCAGCAAAAACTGTTTGATATTAAGAACCATTATTAATAATCGAGCAACAATAATAAGTGAGCACTTAATCAGCATATCAGAATGATTTCTGAAGGATCATGTGACACTGAAGACTGGAGTAATGATGCTGAAAATTCAGCTTTACCATCACAGAAATAGGGTAAATTATATTTTAAAATATATATAAAATAAAAAAACATATATTTTAAAATGTAATCATATTTCATAAATTGGGCATATTTCATCAATTTTGTGTGGTTTTCTCTTATGTTACTGTAATCCTCGTCTGTAATGAAGTAATGTTCTGATGAAGTTCATCTAGGATGGCGTCCACGTTATTAACTCGTTCTATCAGTTTTTTCCCCCCAATTCCTATCGATGAAGTGCTCTATGAAAGGGATGCAAATGCGCCTGTGGTCAGACTGTGATGATGGAGTTCATATTAATACGTTCTATGTATTGTGCTTTTTTTATATAAGGTTATATTTGAAGTTATATACCAAAGAGGGAATAGATTTAAAACCTACATTAAAAACAGCAGCCTTACTCACCAGCAGATGGAGGCCTCGAGCCGGGCTGAGGAACAACTGGAGCTACTGAAAAAAAAACAAGATGATTATCTTACTGCAAATTTCACATTCAAAACTCAATGTGCAATAAAGAATTCAGCTGCAATTGTCATTATATAACTGACCTTTCCCCGAACTAAAGATTATATTCTCCACTTCAAAATATTGCAGTGTTTAATGGGCGTTACACGGAGGTCAAATGAAACTGAAAGTAAAATTGAGTTCAAGTCTAGAGTACAATTCATGGAACTTTTAAATGGAACCGGTTCTAAATCCTGAAGATCTGGTTTTGGGCTCCAACTAGACCCATTTATAGACTAATTATTCAAACATGAAAGATAACGTCGATAAATGTGCACTCTTCTCCCATGTTTGGTCTCTTAAGATTCAGGCAGTTTCTTCAGAAGAACGAGAGAAACTTTCTGTCTAGTCTTTGTCATGTAAACGCCTTCCTTCAGAAATGACTTTTGTATTTGTATTCTTTCATAATGATTTCCTTACCGTACTCTGTGTTTTCCCTGAGCTCCTTTGCCAGTTCATTGCAGCCAATAACCTCTAAAATCTCGAGTGTCACAGTCACAGCGCCTGTCGACGTGAAAGTGTTCACCATTAAATCGGCGAGATCTAGAGCGTCTTGAACTTTTTCGATTGTAGCTTGTCGTACGCGCGGTTCTTCCTTACGATCGCGCAGTTTGATTTTAAACTTCCTTAGATGTCCCTCCGGCAGATCCTCAAAAGTATTCTCCAGGTGTTCCTTAATAGTTTTCCCCATGGTTCCTCAACGTGTCGTGGCTCTTCTAGAGGCTTTTGACACGCGGAGGATGAACCGCTGCAAAAGAGACCTCCTATCTTTTGAGCCGAGATGGAGGAGTGGTCTTTAAACATTCAACCTCGAAACATTTCCTTCCTTATTTCCAATCCACTTTCTTGTAAATACTGATGTACAAGAGAGTGCACTTTGGTATGTTTTAACTAGAGGTTTGAAATATAATGCTTGCACCATTTGTAATGTATGCTGTAGGCTGCTATGACATAATTATGACATTGGTAACTCTCTGGCAAAAAGCTAGATTTGCTGTTACTGAAGCAGCAATAGACCTTTGTACCTCAGAGAAAGACATAATTTTCCTTTGCCATTCTGCATTGTTCATGATCAAAAAAAAAAAAAGAAAAAAAAGAAAGAAAGATGATTCAATGAAACAATGAAAACTATATCACATGGCACATGCACAGAGTACTTTTATGACCAAAAGTATGGCTAATTCATTTTCAGTTAAAGACTTGAGGTTTTCTCTGTGATCCACCCTCCTAAAGCCACTGTTTCACACTACTGTTGGAAACTAACGCAGCAGCTTTACTTCCTCAATGCCAAGTCAGTCAACAACTTGTTGTTGTTGTTCTTCACAGGTAGCTTTTTTTTTTTTTGTAACAATGTACTTTGTAACCAAACAGTATCCAATGTTTTTTGAAAGGTGTGCCTGTGCTGTCCTTATTATTATCTAATGCAATGCGTTTATTATAGCTGTTATAAAAAGTAAATATTGCTGATTTATCATAAAAAAGTGAAGTATGGCTCCTAACCCAAGTTTCTCCAATCCAGGAAGTGTTATATATGTAATATAAAAGTTATGTTTAAAAATCAGTAAAGATTTCATAGCAAAAGGACACATGTACCACGAACTGAAGGGGAATGTTTTCAGAATTAGACTAAAAGGTCTTTTACTTGCTAAAAAAGTATAAACAATCATATAAATCAGACGACAGAAGGCATGCGATTGTGTAAAGCAGGTTTTTCAGCAACGTTTTGATCATGTTGATAATTCAGGAGTCTTAAAAATTTGCTTGTCAAATATGATACAGTATAGGGTTAAAGTTAAACTTATTTAAAAGCATTTAAAACACTTCAGGCAACAAATGGTTGCGGATACAGACACACAAGTCTTTCAACACCTTATAGATTTTTAGAGGGTGTGTCTGGTGTGTTCATTCATATGGCACAAATCAAGAAATGTTTGTGAGAAAATGGACTATTATGTATCAGAACAGGTTTTCTCTTCAGAGGAAATGCGACGCCACTTAATTCATTTGGGAAAAAGTTGTTTAATAAATGTTTTTCCTTTTTTGAGGAAACTATTTTTTCACTCATCTGGAAATATTTTTCAGGATTTGCTGCAGATGCAAAGGCACATAAGTTCTACAGAATTCACAGATAAGGAGAGAAACGCATGTACAACTTGGCTTTCAGATTCCAGGGAACAGGTAGAAAAACTTTGCCAGCGATGCTCTGTCTTTACATGCCATTTGCCTGTAGCTCCCGCCAATATCCGAGCTGTCAAAACGTCTAATAACCTGTAAAAGGAGAACACAATAAACATCTGTGGCATGAAACGAACGTCTGAATGGCAGTGCACACACAGGAAAATACTTTTGACCTTTTCAAAGGAACATAATTCCATTTGATTTACCTTCCTGAACAATTCCTCAATGTGATCCTCGTGTGCATGCTTTGTGAACACATCCACTATGTATTGGACATAAAACGTTCCATTTTGAACATGCCTGTAAGATTTGGTTTCTGTAGAAAGATTTCAGACGTGGCGTTAGGACCTTTCAGACTTTCCTCAATAATGAAATGGATATTGTGAATAGTATGTAGTGGTGGAACTTATTCATAAATAAGTGGGCCGTGCAAAATATTTTTGGTTGGTTGTGATTCCATGGCGTTAAGATCCATTAAAAAAGTGAACTGGTTTAACACTGAGAAACGTTTTCTACTAATAATAAATGAAGTTCAGTTGAATACAACTTATTTAATATAAAATAATTTTCACTCTTACACACTCTAAATATCCACTCTTAGAAAAAAACGGTGCACTTTACCCGGGGTGCAGGACATCAGAGAAATGAAGTCTTTCTCCTTGTGCACAAAGTCATCACCCTCTATTTCCATTGGATCCTCAGGCTCACCGTCACTGGCCCACACTCGCCCATGCTCCCCTGAACAAAGATTTGGTTAAGAGTGAGTAAGACTTTTTCAAATGGGACTACAATCAATGGTGAGTTAATAATATACAATGACGTCTTAAAAAAATTCAACAGTGAACAATCGTATTTCTTAGTCAGTTTCATACCTCCCCTGCAGGCTTGGATTAGAATAACCTTTGGTTTGTTACGCAGAGCTGGACAATTCTCAGAGTTCAGTTGACAGTAGATATCATCAACAGGGAAAGTATCAGTGGGGTTGTCTGTTTTATGATAATGGACACCCAAAATGGCATCCCTCTTTCCGTGGGACATTATAACCACAAAGGTGCTGTCTGAATCTGCATGTTCCTTACGTAGAGCAAAGTTCTTGACAGCTTGCTTCATTTCCTGCCAATCAAATAAACTCCATTAAATGAATCAAGTACAATTACAATTAGACAAACATTTTAGCTGTAACGTCTGGATCATTTTCTCTAAATGCAGTAAAAAACTGATAATATGTGTCTTCAAATGACAGTTTTTCTTATGCACCTGTGCAGAGAGATTTTTGTACTTGACAACTTGATAATCCAGCTCCGTTAACAGCCATTCCATGTTCTCTTCATCTTTCTCTGCACCTTTCCTGGTCATAGCCTTCTCATCAAAATCTCTGTTGTTGATAAGCAGGGCAAGACGTTTTCTTACCAACTTGTCTTTTGCTTCATAAATCTAAGAAAAAACAACCAAGAGATTAATTTAACCACAGCCAATACTATAGCAATACAGCAAATGTCATTCAAGCTACAGTAACATTAGCATCGTATCATTAGAAAAACTACAGATGTGTGTTATTTACATGATTAACATGAACAATTAGATTTTTTCCCTGAAACGTTTGATGAATAGAATAATACTTGATTAATACTTGCCTCCTGTCCCTTTTCTTTAAGTATTTTGTTTTTAAAATATTGGCTGCATGGAGTAACCTGCAAATCTCTCTGCCAATCATCTGACTGAGCAAGGTCAACATTCAGGCCCTGACCTCTTGTGTCTACATCGACACGTGGCTGAGAAACAGGTAAGCCTAGAAAACAGAACACAGCTCATGAGCACATCATTAATCATATTCCAGCATGTCCTTTTTCACTCCTATGTTTTGACATTCCAACCTGAAACCTAAGATTACAAGTCCCTGTATGCACAGAAGTTGAGGATATATTTGTGCTTTGTGACACCTTTGTAGAAAACTCAAATTGTGTATTGGAAGTTTTTTTTTGTTGTTTTTTTTATTAGGTCATATATGAACGCTCATTGTCTTCACCGAAGAGTGAAGAGATTTAAAAACTACTTTACCAACCCAGATTTACTCACCAACAGATGGAGCCCTCCAGCCTTGTTGAGGAACAACTGGAGCTGCTGAAAAACAAATGGAAGTTAATGATTATCTTCCTGCAAATTTCCACGCACAACAAACTATAGCCTATATGGATTGGGATGTTAATAAGGAATTATTTGGTTAATTAATAAGGTTAATTGTTATTATTATTACTGATTATATAATTGGCCTTTCGCCTTCCTTAAGATTAATATTATCCTCTTTAAAATATTTTATATATATATATATGTGTGTGTGTGTGTGTGTGTGTGACCCCTCCTGTTCGAACCGTCCTGCTCTAAGCGGGACTCAAACCCGGGTCCGCCGCCATGAGAGTCGTACGCTCTAACAAGGAGGCTGCAACCTCTAGCGTCAGTCACTAGAGCGTCTCTTGAGATCAGAGGAGTGAGGTTTACTCGCACAGCGACTACTGGCTGGCCTCCGTTACACTCACCCCCCCAAACCTCACTCCCATCCGGGTCACGGCACCAAATGCAACCCCTCCTGTTCGAACCACCCGCTCCAAGCGGGACTCAAACCCGGGTCCGCCACCATGAGAGTCAGACGCTCTAACAAGGAGGCTAAAGGCTGCAACCTCTAGCGTCAGTCGCTAGAGCGTCTCTTGAGATCCGAGGAGTGAGGTTTACATATCGGTTTTTATAATCTGTGAGGTTTTTTTATATTCCAGCCAAATACCGTGGATGGGCAGAAATGCGCAGAAGAGGAATAGTGGACGTGCCATGACAGTCAGTTCTTCATGGACTTCCGGAAAGAACAGGGCTGGTCGACTCCGGAGTTGCCCAGTCCTAAACTGGATATGTCGCTTTTACACTAAACAATTTTAGCCCTGATAAAAATATATATAGTTAAAAAATGCAATTCGCATTAAAATCCTTTCACTTTTAAATGGAACCGGTTCTAAATCCTGAAGATCTGGTTTTGGGCTCCAACTAGACCCATTTATAGACTAATTATTCAAACATGAAAGATAACGTCGATAAATGTGCACTCTTCTCCCATGTTTGGTCTCTTAAGATTCAGGCAGTTTCTTCAGAAGAACGAGAGAAACTTTCTGTCTAGTCTTTGTCATGTAAACGCCTTCCTTCAGAAATGACTTTTGTATTTGTATTCTTTCATAATGATTTCCTTACCGTACTCTGTGTTTTCCCTGAGCTCCTTTGCCAGTTCATTGCAGCCAATAACCTCTAAAATCTCGAGTGTCACAGTCACAGCGCCTGTCGACGTGAAAGTGTTCACCATTAAATCGGCGAGATCTAGAGCGTCTTGAACTTTTCGATTGTAGCTTGTCGTACGCGCGGTTCTTCCTTACGATCGCGCAGTTTGATTTTAAACTTCCTTAGATGTCCCTCCGGCAGATCCTCAAAAGTATTCTCCAGGTGTTCCTTAATAGTTTTCCCCATGGTTCCTCAACGTGTCGTGGCTCTTCTAGAGGCTTTTGACACGCGGAGGATGAACCGCTGCAAAAGAGACCTCCTATCTTTTGAGCCGAGATGGAGGAGTGGTCTTTAAACATTCAACCTCGAAACATTTCCTTCCTTATTTCCAATCCACTTTCTTGTAAATACTGATGTACAAGAGAGTGCACTTTGGTATGTTTTAACTAGAGGTTTGAAATATAATGCTTGCACCATTTGTAATGTATGCTGTAGGCTGCTATGACATAATTATGACATTGGTAACTCTCTGGCAAAAAGCTAGATTTGCTGTTACTGAAGCAGCAATAGACCTTTGTACCTCAGAGAAAGACATAATTTGCAGGAATAGGAGGCACCTGCTTCTCCTATCCCATTCTGCATTGTTTATCACATGCACACAGCAATTACTTTTATGACTAAAAATAAATAATTTTCAGGAGCTGACTTGAGGTCTGTGATCCACCCTCCTAAAGCCACTGTTTCACACTACTGTTGGAAACTAACGCAGCAGCTTTACTTCCTCAATGCCAAGTCAGTCAACAACTTCACAGGCAGTGTTTTAGTAAGAAGGGACTTAGTAACTAAACCGGTTTCCAAGGTACTGTAACACCTAATACAAATGTTTGAACATTTTCCTGTGCTATCCTTATTTTATTATCCAATGCAATAACATTTATTATAACTATAGCTGTTTACAAAAGGATGAACATTAGCGAAACCATTTATTTTACAGTTTTTCTCATTGTAACTGTTTGTGAGAATATTCCTGAAGTAATATATTTGTTACTCACAATTTAACATGATTTTTCCCCTTCTTCTTCTAAGAAGTGATGTATGGATCCCTACTCAAGTTCCTTCAGTCCAGGAAGTGTTCATCTTAAAATATTACTAACAATATAACAGTTTTAGAGGGGGTGTTGGGTGTGTTCATGGTTTCATATTGCACACAACAAAATCAATTAATTGTTGTGTGAAAATTGTCTATTATGTATCAGAACAGGTTTTCTCTTCAGAGGAAGTGCAACAAAGCCTTTTAAATCAATTCATTTGGGCAAGAGTTGTTTAATAAAGGTTTTTCTTTCTTTTTAAAGAACTATTTTTTCAGACATCTGGAAAAACTTCAGGATTTGCTGGAGATGCAAAGGCACACGAGAGCCTATAGAAATCACAGAGAGAAAAGCATGTACAACTTGGACAATCCAGGGAACAGGTAGAACAACTTTGCCAGCGATGCTACAGCGATTACATGCCATTTGTCAGTAGCTCCCGGTCATATCTGACCTGTCAAAATGTCGAACAACCTGTAAAAGGAGAACAAGCCCAGGAGTGCTTGGTGACAAGGGGCCCATGGCAAGGTGGTGCTTAGGGACCACCAAACTGGCCATGGCATGACGGATCGCTTGGGTCATAGTGGCGCACAGGGCGAGGTTGGTCACGCATTGCAGCTTTTTGAAGGTTGCAGGAGTCAGGACCAATCTCATCCATGGCCCGGAGAAGCTTGGCCTGGTAGACTTGAAGGACCACAATTGTATGTAGGGTGGATCCAGCTTGAGCATATGCTTTGGCCGCGATGGCAGACGTAGTTCTGCACAGCTTATAGAGGGACAGGCAGCTTTAATATTCCAGCCAAATACCGTGGGTGGGCAGAGATGGCTCTTCCAATGGGGAAGTTTGGTGTACCCTTTTTCCTCTGCTCTATCAACCGAAGTGAAGGCAGAAGAGGAATAGTGGACGTGCCATGACTTCATGGACTTCCGGAAAGAACAGGGCTGGTCGTTGATGGGGTGGGGGTGGGGGGCCTTCATAAGGATGCGGATGAGCTCCGAGCCCTGCTGAGGCCTCGCTGTGTCCGTGTCTTAGGCGGCAGGGGGAGGAGTCATCACCGGAGTTGCCCAATCCTAAACTAGATATGTCGCTTTTACACTACACAATTTTAGCCCTGAATTCCACTCACGCAATCAGTTAATGGAGATTGTCGACAAAAGCCCTAAATCAGAGCAAATAGGTGATAAACACCATGTAAGAATTTCAAAGATTTAGCAGGTTAAAAATCTACTAGATACTAGTTTTAGATATTTATTTTCCAGACATATTACTATACCTAGACTAGAAGACTAACCCTAACCCTATCCAGACTAAATATCTAGACCTAGACTACATAGTCTTGCAGTGCGAAATGTGTTTTAACTGGAAAGGACATCAGCGAGACAGCGACCACAGTTGTGTGAAAAGTCGCATTACACAACAACACTGAACTGGAAGTGCGTTCTGACTTTTCACTTTCATATAATATTAGCATGTTATGCTGTAGACTTGCTTACTGAATACTGACTGAGAATATTACCACATTTTTGTTCAGTATTACATCTTTTATGTAGTAATATTGTATTGCATTAATCACTTAAAAAAAAAAAAAAAAAAAAAAAGGTCTAAATAATTTTGGTAAACACACCTTTGAAAGAATCGTTTTGAAATTCTGATTTAGGCTATCTATTCTGGTAACATTTTTATTTGAATTAGTGTACTAGCTATATTTTAATTCGCTAATGTTTCTTATTTTATATTTTGTATTTCTAAGAGATTTTATATGGTACTAAATTATATTTATGCAGTAATTATAATCCACTTATAAGCATCTACTTTTGAGCATAGACAGTTTAAAAAAATTGTGAACATAAAAACGTTTTAAATTAAATGTTGTTTATTGTTATGAAAAATGCACAAAATAACATTTTACTTTAAAACTAAACAAGTTGTGTTCCAAATGTATGGGCTTGATGATGTGCTTCATTAAGATTGTTTGGTCGCAGTACTAAAAGTTTCCACGGCTTCCATTTATTTCCAAAAATACACGTTTTTTTTTAGTTTTTTTAATGTATTTATTTTTTTGTGTGCGTTCACATAGTAAATAGCAAAACCTTTATCCAGTTTTGTACCATTCCGATGAAGTAAAAAATTATTTAAAAAAAACAAATCTGTCAAAAATGACCAAAGAGCACCAGAGGGGTAAATATATTGAGCAATGTACAAGTCGAATACCATAAATACTCATTCACACTTCACCCGTAGCTGACGTGCTTGTCAGCCGAATTGAACTATGTTTGCATCAGTGAATTGTTATTTTCCTGTTGATCACTGTAAAGATGCTTTATTGTATCTGTATTGTATAAAGCGCTATAAAAAAATAAAGGTGACTTGACTAAACGAAACTGAATGTTACAGTATGTCTTTTCACAAAAATGCTCAATTTATTTACAAGAATTCACAATCTGATGTCAAAACATCAGTTTACTTAAGAAAAAAAAAAAACATTTACAAGATTAGTGTTCCAACGTCAAGAGGTAGCTAACAATGTTTTCTAAAGGCACCTAACTGCATTTGATGGCTGATTTCAGATCTGATTTCAGATCTGCACATTCAGAATATTGCTCGTTCGAAAGTCCAAATCAGTTTAAAGTACATATCTTTGAACGGAACAGTCAGTCAGTCATTTCTTTGTCGTTACTATTTCCAGGGCATGGTTTTACAGTTCTTTTCAATCACTATAGGCATTTGAAAATGTTCTCCTCTAATGTGCCCAGGACTCTGTGTTTTCCTCCGGTCTGGTTGTGCTTACAGATTGTGGAGATGCTGCATTTGGTGGTGAGATGTTTAGACTTGCAAAGACCTCGTGTGCTGTTTTTCCAAGCATGCCTTGCACATCACAGACAAAGCGGTAGACGTAGCGCTTCCCTGCTGTTTTGTGAATGATGTTTTTGTGGTAGTAGTAACGCAGACCACGACTTAACTTCTCGTAGTTCATTTTGGGCTTGTTCTTACACTGGCCCCATCGCTTTGCCACCTGGAGGATACGAGGGAGATGTTAAGCCAATCTTTATCTTTAGTACAACTGAGAGAATGTGTTCTGCCAGATGTAAAGATGACAGATGCTCTTTTTCTTACATCGTCAAGATGTTTTGAGACTCTATGTGTTGTGTTTTGGTTGAGGTATGACTCTTACCTCTGCAGGATCTGACATTTTAAACTCCCAGCCATCCCCAGTCCAGCTAATGAAAGTGTGGCAAGCAGAATCCAGCAGAAGTTCCAGTAAAAACTGCCAAAGCTGTATAGGCCCAGATCCTGATGGAGAACAAAGAGTACTATATCAGTCATATACCCTGACAAGACTGAATGATTCTCATTTTCTGTTATGAAAAATATTTGTTTGCTCACCTGGGTAGGCGGACATGGGTGTCATTTCACCTTCTCTGTCTGATCTTTGAGATGGTGCGCTACGTCTTTTGACCACGCGGGGGCAGAATTGTTCAGAGGATTGAGTAACTGGAGGTGATGAAGAGGATGCCGGCTGGCCAAGCATGGAAGTGCAGTAACTGGGTGATGGGTATTCGGACCAATATGAAGGCCTGCTTTGCTGCTCTGCTTCATACAAGGCATATGGTCTCTCTGTATCACCTACACAAGAAAAACACCAATTAATATTTCATTTGCAATATTTTAGCTTATTTTGAATAAAAATAAATCAATAATAATAATTTACATTATATACACATACACGTCAAATCTGGGGCGGTCAAATCGATTAATCGTGATTAATCACATCTAACAAAAGTATGTGAATAATATGTGTATGTGTGATATCTATCTATCTACACACACACACACACACACACACACACACACACACACACACACACACACACACACACACACACACACACACACATTATTCACAAACTAAAAGTGTGTATATATATATATATATATATATATATACACACACACTGTATATAATGTGTGTGTATATATATACATATATATATATATATATATATATATATATATATATATATATATATATATATATATATATATATATATATATATATATATACACACACACACACACACACATATATATACACACACTGTGTACATGTATGTATATATACGTGTGTGTATATATTATATACATACATACATATATACAGTGTGTGTATATATATATATGTGTGTGTGTGTGTGTGTGTGTGTGTGTGTGTGTGTGTATATATATATTATTATATATATATTATTATTATACACACACACACACACACAATATATATACAGACAATATAAACACAACACTGACAGCACTAATATATATAAGTATTATATATATTTAATGCATATAATCATATGTTGATCTTGTCATCAATAACACTAATAGATAAATAAATAACACACGCACACGCGCACACACACACACACACACACACACACACACACACACACACACACACACACACACACACACACACACACACACAGACAATCTTCTATTTGTATTTTTCATATTTCTCTTTCTATTTAGCTTTGCCTGAAAATGCATGATATATTTTAAACGATATTTATCTCTCAAATGCCTACCCAGATGGTCCAGATTGACGGTACCGGTTGCTCCTCTGTGACTCGGACCTTTCCCAGGTTGGTAATGGCTGCTGGTGTCCATCCCTGGGCTGAATGAGCTGCTTTGTGCTGGAGTGCATAAAGGGACGAGGTTCTGGTAGGTTTGAGTAGATTCCTGAAAGGCAACCTGCTGCCTGTCTGCTACCATTCCTTCTGGAACTATGGAAAAATGACATAGTATGAGGCCAGGCCACTTAAAAGACATTGTACATGTAAATATATCTTTGATACTTACTATTAGTGTATGATGCCCAGCAGCTAAATTCAGGGAAGGAGTCCAGATTAAACAGTCCAGAGTCTACAAGAGTATGACCTGTTCAGTGAAAACACACATACATGTTTGTAATCATTAAAATACTTCTTTGTGTTATGATATTAATAATAATAATATGATATTAATGTTAATAATGTCCAGGAATATGTGCATCATGAGATGCTTACCTTTAGCGCTGTGCAAATGCTCCTTCTGGGGCTCTGAATAGGTTTCTGGATACTGCTGTTGGGCAGGTCCTTTGCTGTCTAATAAAAAGGACAGGTCTTCACCACTGCAGTCTGGAGGTACATTATCAAAGATGTGAAATGAATGAGAGCCAGGAGGAGAAATAGTGTATTCTAGAATTAACAATGGCTCAATGTATACAAGCTCCCATAAAGTTTTCCCCACCTAGTCTGAACTGTGCTAGGAATAAAAGAGGCTGTGACAGAGTGATGAAGAAGGGTGTAGGAGAGGGGGTGCTAAATCTGTTTGAGGAGGAAGTCTGGAGGAAAGGATTAGGAAGGGAGGGAGGGAGGGAGCAGAAGAAAAAAAAAAACGGTGTATCTTTAACCCAACCATCCCTTTTTTTCTACATCCCTGGTTCGGACATTCCTAAATCTCAGAGCATGCATAGCCTGACATCCCCTTTTCCTGATGAGCTTTGAATTAGTGCACACAAACAAAATGTCAAGGTCTAATTTTTAGGGTTTTGACAGGGGTGTTGCAATTCTGGCTTCGCAGCTCAAGGACAACGGAAATGTTTTGCACGGACATTCAGGAAACAAAGCTGGAGAAATACTAAATCCCACAATATCTGACAGATTTTTTCCCTTGAGGGCAAACTGAACGTGACAACTGCAAACACGGGCTTTGCCGTTGTCATGTATGCACTGAGAGACAGAACAGGAGATTTGTGAATAGAAATGTGTTGAAATAAGATTTTACCATATGAACTGAAGTCAAAGCCACCAGGAACCTCCTGAGTTCTGAAGTCTTCTGTATAAAATCCAGCTTGATACATTTCCATATCTAAAGAAAAAACAGCATGATTTAAATATTTAAACTAATACAGAATGTGCATTTGCTTCACTGGGCTAGTTTTGATTGGTCGGCCTAATTATTCCATTAAAAACTCTTATTCTCAATTCCTTTAGTAGAATTCATTAAACATGAGTGGGTATAAATAGTCCATTATTTGTAATGCCAGTCAGTGATTCAAACCCTGGTGATGCGGATTAATAACAGCAGATCACAATCACCAGAGGCGAATCTAACTGAATAGAAAGCCTTACCTTAGAGTTCTCACAGAGTCCTTATTCCAGATTTTACGAATTTGCTACAGCCTCACGCGCTGCCTTACAATCTTGTTGACTGTTGGCGCTTCACCGGGGCCGTTATAAAGAGGCCGTGCGCGGTGGGGCGTGTCCGCGCGTCTTGTGAAGGAATGCGTCGTGACTGCGGTTCCCTCCTTTTACTAATCGTGACGTCAGACAGGAGTCACGACCACAGATTTGTTACCCTTCCATTCATAGAAAGAGGTGTCTATGGGGGAGCAGAAAAAAACATCACTAGACAGGTTTGACTGACATGTCCCTTCCCAATTATTTTTCCAAATAGGCTGACACGACGATAGACGCCATATAGTTTCGCGAATTAAATTACAGTAGGCTAGGTAACTGTTACATCAGTGTTCATTAAATGTTTATCCATCAGCTGGACGAAACATTGATATATATGTATATATATATATATATATATATATATATATATATATATATATATATATATATATATATATATATATATATATATATATTATATATACATAAATATAAACTGGTGACACGATACCTATTGAAAATATAGGCCTACCCAAAACAGTTCCTGGTGAATGAAACTGTGGAATACAAAATGTGACACTCACGAGACGGTGCAAACTACTGAACCCGCTCGTCCCTCACATCCTTCAGTCAGGAAAAAATAAAAATGGGATCTTTCATGAATTACGTCCATATAAGGTGTTTCAAACTCTAATAAGTCTTTTTTTTTTATTTGCTATACTGCTAGTCATAAATAATAATAATAATAATAATAATAATAATAATAATAATAATAATAAGCAAGACAATTACTATTATAAATTATGATTCGACAGAATATATTTACTAAAAAATAAAAATAAGGTAACACTTTATTTTACAGTGTCCTTGTTACTGTAGTAATAACTATAAATTATGCATGATTACATGCAACTAACACTAAACCAACCCTAACCATATATTTAGTAGGCTATAAGTAATTATTATTAGTCTGGCTACTTAAAGGGACAGTTCACCCAAAGATGAAAGTTCCGTCGTCATTTACTCACCCCTAACTTTTTCCAAACCAGTACAGATTTCTTTGTTCTGCTGAACACAACAGAAGATATTTTGAAGGACATGGGGAACTTAACAGTTGATGGACCCCATTGATTTCCACAGGGAAATAGAAGTCAATGGGGTCCACGGGCTGTTTGATTACTGACATTCCTCAAAATATATACATTTTGTTTGTTTGTTTGTTTGAATGTGTGTGTGTTCAGCAGAACAAAGAAATTCATAGAGGTTTGAAACGACTTGACTGCTGATAGAATTTTCAGTTTTGGGTGAACTATCCCTTTAAATGTATAATTAGCTTCACTGTAACACGAACACAAAGTGCAATTATAAAATGTAGTAGATTAGCTACAAAAGCAGCGTTTTCGTGGTCTAGTGGCATGGCTTGTTTTAAGTCAGGATTTAGGGTACGACATATGTAAGAATATAAATGATATATACAACTGAAATGCATTACCTAATGTTTGTGAATATAGCAATAGGCCTAGCTGAAACTACAACAAGCAAAGAGCATTTGCTGGGGTCTACTATCAAACCCATCTAAATACATCATTATAAAGTTACCAGAGGAGAAATGTTCTAACTGGAAGTTAGAAATAAGATCAATCAGAACCAGCAACTTCGACTTTAATGAGGCGTCCGTATCTTTAAAAGCCATTCAAGAGAACAATGGTCTGTAAAATTCCGAGTCGAGGAGGCCTGAAATCACGGCGTGAGTGCTTTGGACAGATAAGACCAACCCAAGGGTCTTGTATAAACAAACACCTCAGGCCATTTTCCTCCGGCGTGCAGAAAAAATACATCTGGAAAAGTAAGTTGCCAAATCGTGCAAGGGGCTGAGTCGTGATTGAAGGAGCTGCTCACTGAAGAGGATACAATCAGTGTCACATTCCCATGGCACCTCCACACGCGCGTCCCGAAATCCTCCCAATGCCGTTCAAATACTTACGTTTAAAATGTTAAACTAGACACGGTCTGCTTTTTACTCTTACACGAAGGCAACGGCGTGTACACAAGCTATCTGTTCGCAACGCAACCGATTACTCCAGTTGTGCGTTGTGCGTTTTGGAGAGCTTTATATGCAAGCTGTTGATTCGTGATACTGATATGGCGTTTCATATCAAACTTAAGTCGAGATTTAGCCTATAGTGAACTTGGGATGTTTGGGAAAACATTTATTAATAGGCTAATGCATATGAATAACACAAATACGACATGCTATGTTCTTATCAAACTGTTATTTTGTGCTTTTGTTTTTCTTTCTGATTACTGATCTTTGTCTTTATGTTCTGCTTATTATTATTTCTAGACTTGTATTGGTCTACTCTGTAGTGGAAAGGGCTTTATAAATAAATTAGACTTGAAAAAGTTCAATTGGACTAAACCATTGGCATGTAAAAACAAAGATTTAGGTAAAAAAATGCCATGCAACTCACATATATAAATTAAGTTTTTCACTGCAAATGAAGATGGCAAAAAAAAAAAAAAAGTAAATAGATGAACAAACATGATTTTAAATTCTCATTGTGATCAGTGGGGTTTCTGAGGAGTCGGTGCAATAAGAGTTCACCAATAAGGAACAGAGCTAGATGCTTTTGTGTGACTTCACTTCCCAATTTTAGAAAGGAGAGCTCAAAAAAAAAAAAAAAAAAAAAAAAAAAAAAACCTTGCCATCCGGTTATGGTCTAAGCGAAAATAGTATGGTTTGCGCCGATGACTAAATGCGCCTGTGCACACAAGTCGATGCGTTTCAGCTGGGCTATCAAAGTACCCAGGTTTACACAGCTTAAGTTTACCAAAGTATTTTCTTCATGAACTCCACCGAAGTCTGCCATGGACTGTACTATTAAGGTAGGCGTTTGATCTGGTTTTTTTGTCTGTTCTGAAAATGAGTGGCGAGTGCGCAGCCACCCACACGGTTAGCGCGACTACTGGTGAGAGAGCAAGGCGGTGATGCAGGTCCCCACTCTTTCCTTCTTGTACAAAATTTCCTCTTCCTTCCCGTTCGTGGTTGAATGTCGGCTCTTTAATAACACAAGAAACCGCTAGAACATTTAGACTCAGATAAAAAACGAAATGGTGTCCAGAGCGCGCGCGAGAGGGTATGCACAAATTTGTTCTTCCATTTGTTTTTGTTTTTGGGATTTTTGAAGAGTTATTTTTGAACGGTCACATTTAATGATCTTTCCCAGGCGGTAGGGTACACATAAGGTAACTGCTTTTTTCAATTGCCAACTACGAAAACTCGAGAAAATGCCAACTGGAAAACAATATACCGAATTTCACATATGGCACAATTATGGCGGGGCGCTCTGGAGGCAGGTGGCTTTATGGCGCCAACAACAAGGTACACTGTGGATGCTTTCAAAATCACGGAACGAATAGCGTCTGATATTGTTATTATGCATTCTCATGACACAGAGCAAATGCACGAACTGACTGAACTGCTTTAGATTTTATTGGGATGATAACGGTATGACAGAAAATGGTGGCAAGCAACGGCTCACGTTATTATTAATATATTACGTGGCTAAGTGTTTTATTCGTTTGGAAAACTATTTAGATCACTAACTAACCAACCACACGCTTGAGTTTTTATTTTAGAAAATCGATTAATTTAGGGAGGAAGTTTAATCCACTTGTACACTCAAAAAAAAAATAAAAAAATAAAATGATGAAACGACGCTAACATTGCTACAAATCCCATGCATATTGAAATTCATTTTAAAATATTGAAATAATTACTATCGTCAATAGCCTACGTTATTGTTTGCTAGTTGTTTTCTTATTTAGCTAGCATCAAAACAGCTATATTTCGTTTTGAATCGACTTGAAACAAGAGTGAAAAATGCGCTATTTAATTAGGGAAAATAGCATCGCTAATATTCTAACTTAACGCCGCTTTTTTTTTCAATTTGAATGTGACGCATTTTAAAGTCAGTCAGAGTTGTAGTTTTTTTTTTTAAGTGTTAATTCTGTTAGCGAAAATTGTGTTGATTCAACTTGCGGACTTTACGCAACCGCACATCCCCTTTGTACCAGAGCAGAGAGCTATTGCGACAATTCCTCCAGCCATTCCACGCCTGATTTAGTTCAAGGAATAATTTATAGCGAAGTGCTGGGCTTGTCAGGTGTCGTTATCAGAACTCGGCAGGCTTCCTGTCTCAAACCTCAGACTTTCCGCACACACTTCCGCAGTCTCCATTCGAAAAAGAAAAAAAAAAGACAACAAAGACTGACAAAACATAATTGATTCGATAGATGGGCGATGCCAGTGCATTGTTCTACGTTTCAATTAAATGGTCTTAATAAACTGAAGCATAATCGAGCTCGAGCAAACGCAGGCTCTCCTCAGAAACGCGCCCCCATCTTTACTTGCAAGATGCTGATTAAAACTTGTGAAAACCGCAAAAAGTGTTTTTGCAGCTCCGAGCGCAGCTGCGTGTCTCTTTGCAAAATCAGCATGCCTTAACGTCAACTTCTGCTTTCTTTCCTCTCGTAAAATGAACACGACTAACGTAACTGTGAAAGCAGCTCATGCTCGCTGTAGATTATGATTCATGAATTCTCATACATTGTTACAGCTCTTAAAATATGAAGGAATACACATTACTAGCCTATTATAATCACATTATAAATTATATTTCTATATTATTATTATTAGTGTAGGCCTATTAATATTTATATTACTGGTGTTTATATTTTAAATTATAGTAATTTATATAGGCTATACATTATTATTTGTAAATCATTTTACTAAATTGACAAATCCTCGGATAATGTAGTTATTATGCCAGTAATTAAAAGACCAGACGAAAGAAATCAGACGCTTTATTCCCTCAGTCGTGACAGTCCCCGCTGTTAAGAAGCATCAGAGCTGTTTTGGGTTTCGCTGAATGTCCTGACTGCGGAGTGAAGTCAGTCAAATGAGATGCAAACGAAAAGTGATGGGGTAGGTGAGAGACCGGGGCTGTTTGGCACATTTTTCATTCTTTGCTAAATATCTCTGGCGAAACATGCAGCAGGACAAAACAAAAACCCTTGGATTAATAACAGATTTAAAAAAATAAAAATAAACCTCAGGTTGTGGGGATGGTTTGCCCACTATTAAAGTCAACAACAACAACAACAACAACAACAACAATAATAATAATAATAAATAAATAAACAGAAATTATATTTAAAAAAAGGTTATTTTAAACCAAACTAACACCACTTAACACATTGTATAATATATATATATTTTTAATGATTAATATACTGTAATTTAGGGTCCAATTCTTACTATTAACTAGTTGTGTGTGTACCTCTATGAATGTTTAATTTTTCTGATTTTGTATACTAAAACTGATAAATTATGCTACTTGCCTAAAAAAAAAAAAAAAAAAAAAAAAAAAAAGCATAAATGGTTTCTATATCTGTTTGTTCTAAATCAACATGGATCAACTAGCACTGATATATTTGAAATATCTTTCTAGAAGTTATTTTATGGACATGATTCCAAAAGGTTAAATGGCCCTGAAAAATAGTCACACTTGGAAATGAATGGGAGACAAATTTCACCTAGTGGAAACCTTTGGTACTGCACCCAAGCAATCTTACTGAAAGCACATTTTTGAGATATCAAGCTCAAATTTGAAACGGAACGTTACATTTACGGCATTTATGTATTTATTTATTTATTTATTTATTTTCAGTTTTAGAGTAAAACATGTTTTGCAAAATACACATTTCATTTAAAATTTAAAAATAGCATTTTTGAGCAGTTTTAATAATAAACAATCTTCTATTACGTTTTCACTTCAGCGATATCTACCAAGTGTCTTCTTTAAAAATAGACCAAACATTTATTTTCAGGTCTCTGCTCAAAAAGTGGTTAACGGTAATAAATAGATCATAACTATTCCATAAATATAATCTAGTACCATGAAATCCCATAAAACTACAAAATATTAAATAATAATAAAAAAACAAAATATAGTACATTTATTTAATTGATTTTTTTTTTTTAATTGGTTGTTTTTGACCACCATGCAAGCAGCACCAGAGCAGAGGGTTAAATATTTTTAAGCATAAACTATATTACAACATGCATTTAAGGAATTATCTCATTTAAAATGCTGATCATAATAAATTGAGATAATTGTCATGCATGACTACATGGTATACAGTGCATACACTTTTACTATAACAATACTGTATTAGTGTAACCTGGGACATTTTTTGAATGTCTAAATTCTGCAATTTACTGTGAGTTTCACCCTAACAAATTATACTTAACACAACAAACCAGCTAGAATATGACAATGCTAACAGTCTTGCTTGTGATGGAGAAAGAAATATACACATCAGACTTTAGATGTCCCATATTACAATGTCCCATTGAACATTTCATAACCCACTTTCATAACCAAAGATTGACCACAGTGCTCTTCTTCCAGTTGCATGCATCAGATAGTACAGGTCTGATAAACGAGTCTAATTGCTGTTAACTAGTAGTAATCTAGTAAATCTGTTTGCAATGAGTTCCACCCTTTTGAGGGTGATTTACTGTGTGATTAGTTTCTGTGCAAAACCTCCAAAACTTAAAAGCACTGAGCACGTCTCCATGCAGTGCAGCTCTACCACAAGCTTTGTTGTGACAGAATTTCTTTCACAAGCCCAAATGGAGGTCTGTTGCAATTGGCTTGAAAACACTGCACGCATGTCATGGGCACCCAGCGGCTCCAAGGACAGCACAACAATAGCATGACAGTTTATGTGCATCTCTCTTTGTTTTTGATGCGAGATGCACATTAATCTCACTGACCTTGACTTCGACATTTTGCACAAAGCATGCAGTTTGTGTGTGCTAAAATATTGTGTTTGGTTTCTAAGCAAAAGAGACTGATATGAAACTCATTGAACAGGAAGTCAGTTGTGGCATTGGTGGCCAGGGTAGAGTATGTTTATGTTCATCACTTTGTAGGAGAGAGAGCAGTAAGATGTATGTGGTTGTGGTTTAAAAGGTGCATAGGTGCAGAATAATTTTAAATGCAGTATGAAATACCAGCTGCTCCACTAGCTCAGTTAAAGCTGGCTGCAAAAGTGGCTGGGTATCAATTGTTGTGTTTTAAGATGCAGAATGACGTGAATACATCAGTTATCCAACTAGCACATTTGCTCCAGGCTGTTTGCGCTTGTATACTGATCCAAATAAACCGTTTTAAATCCACCTCCACCTTTTCAAATGGTGTTGGACAATGCAAAAGTTGCTGCACATACATTTTAGTGCATGTCACCTCTCCTACACAGATCCTACACTTTGTTCGTTGTTGTTGTACATCTGTACACAAGACTGACGCTAACAAATGCACACAGACTAGATGGTGAAAACAGTTTGAGCTCTCAGCTTGGCCTGGTTTTGAGCTTGCTTTCACTTCTCTACTAGAGCAGAGATCACAATGCGTCTGATAGCTAGTGCTACTCACATCTAGTTCAATAAGAGAATTGTAAAAAAACAAGAGCAAGATTTGTGGCACTATTTATATATATATATATATATATATATATATATATATATATATATATATATATATATATATATATATATATATATATATATATATATATATATACAGAGAGAGAGAGAGAGAGAGAGAGAGAGAGAGATTCTTGCGTTATTGTTTATGCCCTGTTATTTTCCTGACTATGGACATTGCTAAGCTTTATGTTTGTGTAATCAATGGCGGAATTGGTAAATCAATAAGAGAATTGTAAAAAAAAAAAAACAAGAGCAAGATTTGTGGTACTATTTAGATAGACAGATAGACGGATAGCATCTATCTACCCATCCAATTTTGATTTGACAACAAACCCAACAACAGAAGATGGTGTTGGATGGAAACGTATAGATAACATTCTTCCCCAGTAGACTTAAAGGGTTAATTAACCCAAAAATGTAAATTCTGTCATTCATGCCATTCCCAACCCGTAAGACCTTCATCTTTGGAACACAAAATAAGATATTTTTGATGAAATCCGAGATGTTTAACGTAATTGCAACTTTCAAGACCCAGAAAGGGCGAAAAAAAACAAAACAAAAATAACGACTTTATTCAACAATCTCTTCAGCATCATTCTCCTATGCTATTCATGTACTAAACACAGTACAGCGTTTCCAGGTTCTACATCAGAACACTGGCTCATTATTGGCTAGCTCCTGCATCAGCATCACACGCATGTGTTGTGGTGCTCACGTAAACAGCATCGACCAATGGTAAGCCGGCATTCTGACGTAGAAGCTGGAAGCACTGCACTGTGGAAAAGAAGAGAGAAGACATTGTTGAATGAAGGTGTTTATTCCAAAGATGAATGAAGGTCTCACGGGTTTGGAACGACATGAGGGTGAGTAATTAATGACAGAATTTTTGGGTGAACTAACCTTCTAACCTGTAATATAACATTATGCATAATGTAACATTTCACCAAAAAGCAATTTTATAGGTAAACCATGCTTTCACAATCACTTTATCAAACCGAAAACCGAAACAGCTTCTCACAGCAAATTTGCAAAACTTCAGGTCAGGTGAAAGCACTCTCCAGTGCTGCCTCCTCCCTGTTTGGTGACCCTCAACCTCTCAGCATTCAGAACAAATTTGTTTTTCAGCTTTAAATGACCCACATTTCTACCACTCCTCTGTTTCCTATCTCATGCCCCATGCCAAAAGGTTTCACTGCACATGGGGGCCAGATTTCCTGTGAGCCACCGAAAAAGCTCAGTGCTGACGTATGTCAGCTCTAAAGACAATACTAAAGCCTTCTAAACAAGCTCCCTGAATTCATCTATAACACAAACATTTATTCACACACAAACACTTACATACATTTGAATGTTTAAAACGTCTTTTTGAAGTTTCAAACGGACACACCTACTGTATACCAGAGCTATTCAGTGCAGACTACCAACATTAAACACAGGAAGAAAAGGCACAGATGTTGCAATTTCTAATTTGACTCATAACTAATTTGACTCTTGTGCCAAGTCATATATACCTGGAAGTCAAAAAACGCCCTATACTATTCCGATAAACTTTTTTTTAAAGTTTCAAAATTAATATCCCACTGCTGAACATTAAGAGGGCATAAGTAATTAGCACAAAATGTTTTAGGTAGTATTTCTTTCAGTCAAAAGACTTAATTCATTTCGAAAAACTCAAAAATTGTCCAGATAACCCTTAACGAGTTCATGCCTCAATTCTTATGACATCAGTCACTGATTAGAAAGTCACAGAATAGCGATAGCAGCGGAAACCCGTAACATCCGTGTTCTTGAACTACTGATGAAATAATATACAGTTATTTCTATCCTTATGCAATGATTTCTTATTCACCTAAATTAAGTGGTTGGACAAATTTGTTTTTCGTTTACATAACCATTGTGCATTGTATACGTCACAGGAAGCTCTATCGGTGGTGAGTGAAGACCAGTCCATATTCGAGTCGCCCTTCGGCCGTCCTCAGGCCATTCACATGAAGGGAGAGATCACCTCGCCTGCAGTGTTCAGACAGGGTTCTGAAGACAGCGTAGAACCGACTGAGCCAGACTGGACCGGATCAGCCGCACAGAACCCTGCCAAGAGAGTAGAACACATCAACGGAACCAGGTGGGGCACCAAACACTGATGTCAGAATACCAGAGTCTCCATTTATAGAGCTCAACATTTTTTATTTTGGCATCATTCACTCACCTTCATGTCATTCCAAACCTATATGGCTGGCTTTCTTCTGGGAACACAAAAAGAGAAGTTTAACAGAATGTCCAAGCTGCTCTTTTCCACACAATGACAGCAGACCGTGACCACAGGCTGTCAAGCACCATAAGTAGTCCATATGGGTCATATATATGTGACATTTGAATCACTAATTTCAAACCGGTCACAAAGCATTTTCAGGAGACATATTTGATTTTTGGGGGCTAAACTGTTCCTTTAACGTCATAACTGTGCGCATTTAGAACAAAAACATTTAGACTGAGGCGTTTCATATTTTCTCTCCTCCATGCCACAGCCGCGAATCCCCAGTGGACTGCAGTGTTACTAAAAGGGCCCGACACATGAGTAACAATGATGGGGGGCCACTGGCCTACCAGGCCTCTTATCCAGAGCCACGGAGTAGCCCACAGACTGCCACCCCACCCAGCAGCGTCACAGATGAGAAGAGGGTGATTGTACCAGCAGGTGAGATCTGTAGTTTACACATAAGAGTAAATGTTTATACAGGAAGTTAAAAAAAAACAAGAAGTAATACTTCTATTCAGCAAGGATGCATTGATCAAAAGTGACAGTAAAGACATTTCTAATGTAACAAAAGATTTCGATTTCAAATAAAATGCTGTTCTTTTGAACTTTCTATTAATGAAAGAATAAAAAAGTATCACATTTTCTATAAGAAAATAAGCAGCTCAGCTGTTTTCAACACTGATAAGAAGAGATGTTTAAAATCAGCATATTAGAATGATTTCTGAAGGATCATGCGACACTGAAGACTGCATCACAGGAATAAAATACATTTTAAAACATATTCAAATTAGAATACAGTTATTTTAAATTGCAATAATATTTCACAATATTACTGTTTTTACTGTATTTTCAATCAAATAAATGCAACCTTGGTGAGAGACTTCTTTCAAAAACATTAAAAATCATTCCAACCCCATTTTGAATGGTTGTGTACGTAAGAGTGAAAAAGTATATTGGAAAAAATATATATATATTTCAATTTTGACTTCATGTCTACTGTTGTTGTTAGAAAACATTACAAATCATTTTTGGTAATTGAAATTAAGCTAAAATAAAATAAAACAGCAATATTAGAATTCACTAAAGTAAACTTAGCTTTTATTTTTATATTTTAAATTTAAATTGAATTTAAAATATTAATAAATACTATAATAGTATATAAATAATACTCTAACACTGGTTGAGTGTAATGTTTTGTAAAGGGAAGAATTTGAGCACTCGACAGATTTAGTCTGGCGTTGACCAATTTCTAATGTCTAAACAAAGATATGTGGTAATTATGCAGTGACCACAGGGTCTTGCATCAATTAGGAACTTGTGCTTTGTGGGGAAAAAGGCAGGTTTGTAGCAAAAGAAAAAAACAAACACACCGATGCCCGCCCTTCTAGTAGATCCCTGTAACCCAGCAGACTAAACTAAAAATGATCGCACAGATTCCAACAGAGATAATCACTTTTTACTCACAAACCAATTAGGATGCGGCGTTCTCTTCAGGGAGGTGTTTTGAAGGTCGTCATAACATTAATAAAAGGGCAGAATGGTGGAGTCGCTCCATGCATTGTGCGACAGTGAGTGTATGGGATGCCTCCTCATGAGTCACCCAGACCAAACAATTATAAAGATCATAATACTCGGATATGACGTCATATTTCAAGGACAAATAAGGGAGTATGGTGGCTTATAACAGGAGGTCTATAATACCTGGAGAGAGATATCCATTAGCATTCCGATTCATCTCAATGGAAGCTGCTCCAGAAAGATAAAATAAATTAAATTAAATAGCTTTTTGAACCAGATGATGTAGTTATGACATATACCACGAGGGGCTAACTGAGTCACGTTAACCATGACCGACAATAACCCCATGGCTTTTAACTTTACAAAACCCTTAGTCAAGTACAAAAAACATCAGCACTATCTTAGTGAGAGTAAGACTCTGACCAGTCCTGCTACAGCTGAAACACTTGTTCCTCATTTCATTCTTGCTTCTCTCTTGCTTTAGACCCAGAAGTATGGACACAAGACCATGTGCGGCAGTGGGTAGACTGGGCAATAAAGGAATACGGCCTATCCGATGTGGACGTGTCCCTCTTCCATACCCTGGATGGAAAAGCACTCTGCAAAATGACCAAAGAGGACATGATGCGTCTCACTTCCGCATACAATACAGACATCCTGCTTTCCCACTTAAACTACCTCCGGGAGAGTAAGGAACTTCTCCTATATTTCCATATGAATAATCCATTACTAGTTGTTGATTCGGGCAAGAAAACAACAGGAAAAACTATAAAATGACTTTAATCATTCTGGAAATGTTTGTGCCCATTTATTTATACACAGTAGATTAAAGCTTGTTTTCTTTACTACTGTTCACTCAGGTAGTCCCACGTTTTCCTACCCAACAACCCCTACCAATACACAACCACAGCCTAGACTACAGGTGAAAGCTGGTAAGAAAAACCTATTTGCCATGTTTTTTATATATATATATATATATATATATATATATATATATATATATATATATATATATATATATATATATATATATATATATATATATATATATATATATATAAATTTACACTATTTTGCCAAAAGTGCAATCACTTCCATGGCCACAGGTGTATAAAATCAAGCACCTAGACATGCAGATGCTTCTACAAACATTTGTGAAAGAATGGGTCGCTCTCAGGAGCTCAGTGAATTCAAGTGTGGTACCATGATAGGTTGCCACCTGTGCAATAAGTCCCTTCGTGAAATTTCCTTACTACTAAAAATTCCACGCTCAATTGTTAGTGGTATTATAACAAAGTGCAACAACAGCAACTCAGTTACGAAGTGGTAGGCCACGTAAAATTACAGCGGGTGCATAAGTCAGCAACTTTCTGCAGAGTCAATAGCTACAGACCTCCAAACTTCATGTGGCCTTCAGATTAGCTCAAGAATAGTGTATAGAGAGCTTCATGGAATGGCATTTCCATGGCCGAGCAGCTCATCCAAGCCTTACATCACCAAGTGTAATGCAAAGTGTGGGATGTGGTGGTGTAAAGCACGCCGCCACTGGACTCTAGAGCAGTGGAAACGTGTTCTCTGGAGTGACGAATCACACTTCTCTGTCAGGCAATCCGATAGAGGAGTCTAGGTTTGGCGGTTGCCAGGAGAACAGTACTTACCTGACTGCATTGTGCCAAGTGTAAAGTTTGGTGGATGGGGGATTATGGTGTGGGGCTGTTTTTCAGGGATTGGGCTTGGCCCCTTAGTTGCAGTGAAAGGAACTCTTAATGCTTCAGCATACCAAGACATTTTTGACAATTTCTTTGTGGGAACAGTTTGGGGACGGCCCTTTCCTGTTCTAACATGACTGCACACCAGTGCACAAAGCAAGGTCCTTAAAGACATGGATGAGCGAGTCTGGTGTGGAGTCCTGACCTCAACACGATAGAACACCTTTGGGATGAATTAGAGCAGAGACTGCGAGCCAGGCCTTCACATCCAACATCAGTGCCTGACCTCACAAATACGCTTCTAGAAGAATGATCAAAATTTCCCACAAACAGACTCCTAAACCTTGTGGAAAGCCTTCCCAGAAGAGTTGAAGCTGTTAGAGCTGCAAAGGGTGGGCCAACTCCATATTAAACCCGACGGATTAAGAATGGGATGTCATCTAAGTTCATGTGCATGTAAAGGCAGGCGTCCTAAAACTTTTGGCAATATAGTGTAGTTCTGATCGCAAATGATGATTGAATGAGCTCGATTTGGAGCCTATGTAAAAACTTACACTATATTTTATATTAATATAGCTTATTTTATGGAATTCTACATATGATCATACTGTAGTTTCTTCCCTTCGATATGTCACAATGTTCCCTCTAAGCTTCGTGCCTGAAGAATAAAATGCTGCACAGAGGACAGACGTGAAATGTGTGGGGATTGGGGAAAATCCATTTGATTGTAATCTAAATGAAAAATAACTGCAGTGCTCTGGTCAGCCGCTATAGAGCTCGTATCGCTATAGAGTTAGAACCGGTTTACAGGTTTCATAGAAAGAGAATGATGTGAGCCAAAAGAAATCACGTTTTTGAAAATATTTAGCTATTAGATCGGTTTAAATGCTTCAGTTTGTTTTGATATTATAAAAATATAATATAATATTAAAACAAATTGAAGAGTTTAAATGATATTATATCAGTATAAATACTTCAATTCGTTTTATATTATATTATATTCCTAATAAATAATTGATATCGCATTGAATATTTTAGGGCTCCTTGCCATTAAAAAGTTTGAAAACCCCTGACAGACAATCTTCAAGCAAATTCATAAGCAATTTTGATGGTTTAATACTGTCTGTTGCCAATAATTGACCGTATAAAAAACCCCATTATGGCTGTCGTAAACCATCTCGTTGTAACGGCTTCATTTTTATATTATATTACATTACATTATATTTATTTATAAATTCAACTGTTCTGCTTGAGATTTGTAAATTTAGTGACTTCTTAATGAAATATTATTTAATATTACCAAGGGTAAAATCAAATAGAAATTGTACATTAAATTTAAAAGTTACAACTGCATGATGTAACCACTTTTTGTGCTTACGTACTTTGTACAGGTCTGGTATATAAAGTATGTTTTTGCTCAGCAAGGAAACATTGGTCACATGGTTATTTTAGTTTTACACTCTTAAAAACAGTCCTTACCAAAGCTAAAAATACTGTAAAGCATTGCCTCTGGGGATTTACTTGTTTAATTTAACTAAATAATATAGTTAAGATGTACTGAAGTTATTATAGTGAAATAATTCCATTGGCTAAGGTTAGAGGTGCTATAAGAACTGTGGTTTGTTTCTTCAATGAATTGTGCCCCAAGTGTTGCAAGGTTTTTGAATTGTTGCGTCTTAAGACAGGAAGCAGCTGCATCAGGACAGGAAGTAAGGGGTGTAGAGCTCAGGTTAGGACACAATTGACTATTCTGTGGTAAAGAGAATCAGTTAGAACAAAAGGACAACCCCCCTCAGGAATTGTGTGCCATCTTCAGGCCTTCTTACCGTTTTGCTTCTGGCTTTGTTCTGCCCTGCGTTTCTCCTTTGGGATCTTTAATGCAGGGTTTCCTTCCTTCTGCGGCTGCCCTTCTCCTTACTCTTTAAAGCCATCCTTTCCTGTAAAATCTCCCTTTTGTTAACTGCTCCTATCTGACTTTGTCTCCGCACAGAAAACAGCTTTGAGGAGATCGGTAGAAGGAACAGTTGGTCCTCAAGCGCCTTGCCAGCTGTCCCAAAAGGTACGGTTACTCTGTGTTCACAAAAAAATCATGAAGTTACAAAATATTATACAAATATGGAATCGTTCACCATAACCACATAAAAAAATAAAAAAAACCCTCACCTTTTAAAAAAAAAAAAAAAAATCACAGGTTCTCCAATCGAACATCAGCACAACACCAGAATTACAGAGCCTCCACCAAGACTTGGACAAGGTCAACAAGTGCCCCTTTAATTCAATACTCAATGAAACTGCTTATCTTTTTGTTACACTACACCTTGAAATATCGAATTAGCATTGTATATTTTCCATCTTTGCAGACCCCTACCAAGCATTAGGTCCCATTAGCAGCCGTCTTGCAAATCCAGGTGAGAAATAATCATGAATTTGTAAATGCATCACTGTCAAATTAACAACAAATGTGGCCTTTTAGAATATGTAACCTTTGGATGAACAGTTTTGGCACAAAGTTATGCCCTTTCATAAATAATAACTGATGATAGATGAGACCATATACTTGGGTTTAGTTATATAACTGAATATTCCTAATGTTAATATAACCTGGACAAATTTAACATATCTAAGACAATAAAATGATATACATTTTTATACATAACATAATTTTAAAAACAAGAAATATTTTATATATATATTATACACATACACACACACACATACAGACACTAATGTTCAAGCGTTTGGGGTCAGGAAGATTTTTCTTGACAGAAATTAGAACTTTTATTCAGCAAGGACACTAAATTGATCAAAAGTGACAGTAAAGACTTAAATAATAAAGACAAAAATAAATGGTGTTCATCAAAGAATCCTAAAACAAAATGTCACAGTTTCCACAAAAACATTAAGCAGCACAACAAGTTTTCAACAAATATAAGAAATATTTATTGTATTATCAGCACAAGACATATTTCTTTTCTAATTCAGCTTTTCCATCACAGAACTAAATTATATTTTAAAATACATTACAATAGAAAATAGTAATTTTAAATTGTAGAAATATCATTTCACAATATTACTATTTTTACTGTATTTTTGCTCAAAGTGCAGTTTTCAAGAGACTTCTAGAAATCCAGCCAGCCCCAAACCTTTGAACACAAGAATATATATAAACGTTTTTTAATGTTAAGACCTGAAGGCCTAAAACAAAATTAAATTACAAACCAAGCACATCATGATTAGTATGACTCTGTTTGCCCGACCTTCTTCACACAGAAATGAAACCATTCCACACCAAGATCCGAACGACCAAACAAAATTCTAACAACCTGCCCGTCACCAGCACTGACAGGACTGTGGGTAGGTGTCTGACCGACCCACATTCTGTTTCTGTGTACAACATACTAAAAAGGTCACATTTGGAGAAAAAACAAATCTGCCTTAAAAGGCCCTTCAGTCCTCTATTAAACATCTGATGCTTTTATTTCCACGCAGGCTCTGGTCAGATCCAGCTGTGGCAGTTCTTGCTGGAGCTTCTGTCTGACAGCAACAATGCCACCATCATCACCTGGGAGGGCACAAACGGAGAATTCAAGATGACCGATCCAGATGAGGTGGCCAAGCGCTGGGGTGAGCGGAAAAGCAAGCCTAACATGAACTATGACAAGCTCAGCCGTGCCCTCCGTTACTACTACGACAAGAACATCATGACCAAGGTGCACGGCAAGCGTTATGCATACAAATTCGATTTCCAGGGCATCTCCCAAGCCCACCAAAACCATCCTCCAGAAGGAGGCGTGCTCAAATACCAGGGCGACGTGCCATATGTGCAGAGCTACCACAGCCACCAGCCAAAAATGAACTTCATGGGCACTCATTCAACCCCTATGCCTGTTTCCTCTGGGAATTTCTTTGGGCCTCCAACCACCTACTGGAACTCAGCAACAGGGGTGGTCTATCCCAGCTCACCCATGCCACGACATCCCAGCACTCACTCTCATTTGAACTCTTATTACTAAAACTTTTTTTTTTTTCACGATGCGATAAGTTGCTGAAGAGAACCGTGTATAACAGAATAATCATCAAACTGGCAACTTTTTGGGAATCCTTATCCGATCCATAAAACCACTGTAGCAATTTCAAACATCAAGTTCTCCATCTCATGGCATTTTTTGTACAGTATATGCATAATCGAACACAGCTGTACGTCTTTGGGGCTAAACTGTAAATATGTTTTGCATGTTTCATATAAGGCTTCGAAAAGACTGCTCTGACATCCCCAAAAAGCATAATCATCTCTAATGTTTTAAATGTAATATGCCTTTGTATGCAAGTGCCTTAGTTTGTACATACATTTTTTTAATCAAATAACGTCACTCCTCTATGTGTAACATTATATTTCAAACCAATAAAACATGTAGCTCACTTAATGCATCTGTGAATTTTGTTACATTACCCATCTATTCATGAAAAATAGCCCTTAACAAAATTTGTGTGCTCAATACGTTCGATATTAGTTCATTTAATTTATATAATGATTTTCAAAATGGCTTTTGCTCTAAAGCATCTTTACGAAGAAAGAAGTATTTGCATTACACTAAAATTTGTAAACCTATAAAATGCCATATGAAAAGAATGCATACATACATACATACATAAATATAAATAAAAACTACCTAGTGGTTGCTTTATTAACTACACTTCACATGCTAATGCAAAAAACAAACAAACATAAGAACCTTACGGAGACCCATACATGACATGCAGGAAGAAACTATGTATATCATGTCCACAAATTAACCATTCGTTCCCAGCTTCCCACAACTTTACGCTTGCATGCTTTAATAATTTGTTTTCTTATTTTACTAAACCGTGGCCACGCTCTAATAATTAGTTCCCTTGTTAAATCAAAAGGAGGGAAAGATTTATTATATCAAAGATTATCAAAAGTAAATCAAAGAATTCTTAATTCATATTTTTGTCCACGTCATGCATGTCTCCATATTATGTTCCCCTTGGTTATTGATTTGTCCTATTGGAATGGATTTAAGATTCCTACGAACAACATGACTTTCAGTAAAATGCGCAAATGCAACGCAGCGATCCACTCCTACCAGATGAGAACAGGAAGCTGAAAATATGCTGGACATGCGATCAAAACTGAGTGACTGAATAGGGTGACCTGGCAATTTCTGGTGCAACATCAAGATAATGGAACCATAATTTGTCGCAAGCAGCAAGAACTCATGGGCTCGTTTAAAAATAAATGCAGCTTAATTTCTTTTTAAATGAAGACAAATTGTTACATTTAAAATTACCGTCTTACACCATATCTACGTTTCCATCCAATCTTGCAAATTTAACCCAAAACAAGAATGTCACATTAAACATTTGCAAATAAAGCAGCAATCCATCCCACGTGTTTAAGAAAACAAAATCGACATTTCCTGGGAAATTGCCGCAAAATATCTGTAATAAAAATGGAAGTTGCTGCATTCAGGAAAGCCACTGTAGATCTTTTTTCATACATTAATGACTTGTGAATCAGAGTGCACAGATGGTACGTTCGGACGCCTGGGGTCTGTTCTTCATACGTCGCTAACTCAGTTAGCTGGATTTGATTGTTGACGATTTGGCATGATCTCGGATTGTTTAGTTCTTCGAAGCTTATCCTGGACTTGCTGTCATAGCAACAGGCCCATAAACTCAAACCTGCTCAGGAGCAGCTTATTTCATGTAAACAGGATTAGATTGCATCTTTTTAAGTGGTGTTGATAGTTAAAATCTGTTCCTTACTGAACATGGGGCAATAATAATTTTAAATAATAATAGTAATAATAATAATTTTTACTTGAAAATAATATTATTATAATGTTGTGTATACTATAGACACTTGATTGAGAGATTTATTTGTGATAGAATAATTACTTTATAATTTTATTGGAGCCTTACACACGTTGTACAGTTAATCTGAGCCGTGCATTAATTTGAGTGATGACGGATATTATGGGATGGCTTGATGCAGCGCAAGACATGCAGATAACTTGATCTTGACCCTTAAGAAACTTTAATACTGTCACGTAACAAATCTGCTTCAAACTGAATTAATTAAATTAATTGCCAATTACAACCTTGAAATAATGTAAAGGGTGTACAAATACTATAAAATTGGGAATATAAATAATTGGGAATCATGCAAATCATTTAATTTGTCTATCATAATTTTAACTTATTTTGGTTGTTTCCTTATAAGGTCCAGAAATTCAGCGTTTTTTTTCCCGTACATTTTTTCACCAGGTGTCTTTTTTAATTATATGATGTCATCACGTTGCTGTCTTGCCGCCAGCCAATCGCTGCATTGCTGATCATAGTTTCGAGTATCGATACATCTGCCCTCTTCAGGGAACACCGGAACGAGCAGTAATCTTAGATACCATAATCCAGATATTTTGATCCAATCCGCAAATTCGTTTGAAGAACCAATTAAAACCAAATCATTCTGATGACAGACTTTGGCTCAGACATTTTAGAATGAAAGTCTTGTGAGATTGTATTGAGAATTGAGGTATTTATTCGGTAAATGCGTTTCCACTGTAGTTTATGCACATCTTCTTATTGGATAAATGTTTTTTTATCCACCTCAATTGAGCTCTTAAGTTTTTTTTTATGTGCATTTTTAGAATTTATGCATATCTTGGCATTATTGGCAATATCCAAAATGTGCAAAAAAAAAAATAAATAGGTGGATGGAATCATTAAACTTTACATCCTACATAAAATAAAACTTTAAAAAAAACATGCAAATTTCAAAAGTGTGTGTCATGTATTTATTAACATTTCAAATGCAAATAAGCTGTGAAAACTCTAAATCAAAATGTCCTCTGTGTTTAATCCAAACCAAATACCTCCTCAAATATTCTGTGAGGCTCCACAAATTTGTCTTCTTTCTCCACCACCATGGTCGAGACTGGCACAAAATGACGTGGTCCAATCTCAGCTGCCGGTGTGGTTATTACTTGAACAAAGCCTGTTCCCACCTCCTCTGACACAAATGTAGTTGTTTGCGCTTCCTTGACTATGTTCAAATCAGACTCCATGATCCAGGGCTCACTGGTGATCATCTTACTGGACACTGTACATGGATTCATGAAAAATGGCTTGATGTGAAATCTTGTTACTTCCATGATGTGGGGCAAGACTTTTACAGTCATTATAGCATTTACCCTCAATGCTATGAAAAGATCTACACCGATCAGGCATAACATTATGACCACTGACAGGTGAAGTGAATAACACTGATTATCTGTTCATCACGGCACCTGTTAGTGGGTGGATATATTAGGCAGCAAGTGAACATTTTGTCTTCAAAGTTGATGTGTTAGAAGCAGGAAAAACTGGCAAGTGTAAGGATTTGAACGAGTTTAAAAAAGGCCAAATTGTGATGGCTAGATGACTGGGTCAGAGCATCTCCAAAACTGCAGCTCTTGTGGGGTGTTCCCAGTCTGCAGTGGTCAGTATCTATCAAAAGTGCTCCAAGGAAGGAACAGTGGTGACCCGGTGACAGGGTCATGGGTGGCCAAGGCTCATTGATGCACGTGGAGAGCGAAGGCTGGCCCATGTGGTCCGATTAAACAGGCGAGCTACTGTAGCTCAAATTGCTCAAGAAGTTAATGCTGGTTCTGATAGAAAGGTGTCAGAATACACAGTGCATCGCAGTTTGTTGCGTATAGGGCTGTATAGCCGCAGACCAGTCAGGGTGCCCATGCTGACCCCTGTCCACCGCCGAAAACACCAACAGTGGGCATGTGAGCATCAGAACTGGACCACGGAGCAATGGAAGAAGGTGGCCTGGTCTGATGAATCACGTTTGTTTACATCACGTGGATGGCCGGGTGCGGACTGCTTACCTGGGGAACACATGGCACCAGGATGCACTATGGGAAGAAGGCAAGCCGGCGGAGGCAGTGTGATGCTTTGGGCAATGCTCTGCTGATAGGTGCCAGATACCACAGCACACCTTCAGGGGTCAAGTGGAGTCCATGCCTCGATGGGTCAGGGCTGTTTTGGCAGCAAAAGTGGGACCAACACAATATTAGGAAGGTGGTCATAATGTTATGCCTGATCGGTGTATATACCAACAACGTACTTCATGAAAGTTAATTAAAAGTAGGATCACTTGGAAGTTTCTCACCAGAGAGGTCAGAAGACAGACATTTGGAGTCGCAGCAGAGGCACACAGCATTTGAACTGTATAATTCTTCCCATCTGAAGAAGAAATGATCTGAATCAGTACCAATTCAGGCTTGAATGATCACAATACAACCAAAACTCAATATACCGTTTTGTTGACTGGTTGTAAGTGCAGGACTTTGCATTTGCCGTTGGATTTAGACTTCCGACAGATATTTCACAGTGCATGTAAAGATGCTGAGAATAAAAAGAACAGGCAACCTCAATACAGATAACAACAGACTCAACTGTTATTCTGATTAAAAAAACAACAACATGAGCCTGACCCTCTTAATCATAGAAGCATGCAACATTTTTCTGAAGATGTATGACATTAGCATGCCATTTTGGCTTATTATTTTACCTTTCCCAATATTCCATGAAATAGAAATGCATCCAATGAGAAGCGCACAACATTCCTTTGTCCGCTTTGTATGAATCTGGACCTCATACTGCTCATGCTATCAATCATACACCTGAAATAAAAAATAAATAAAAAAAAGTGCATAAATTGTGTGTCAAGTTTTGTCTTCAATTTCCCCCTAACCCTAAAGTTGGGCATATGTAATAACATCCCTCTGATACTGATACTCAGTTCTTTGCCGAGTATCATGTTGATACATTAGGCTTTGTTACGTACATTACGGCTCATATAGCATGATATAGGGGAATGTGGAGCTCATACTCGAGGAGGAAAAATAAAACACCTCAATTTCATCCAAAGGCCCAAACTGAGCAAATAATCTGCAATTTGATGCAGTTGCTGAGATTTACATGGCCAAAGAGTAAAATGAAATTCTGAGTCTTTATAAAAGTATAGCAGACTACTTGCATAAAATGCACATAAATATCAATTGCCACTCTATATATCCTAATAATAATTCTTAGATGATATTTAAATGCTTAGTTTTATGATCAATACATAACGCAATGCAATACAATGTTTGAGGGATGTGCAAATATACATTCCTCAAAAGCCTGAATTTCACAAATTTTCTAAACAAACTGCTGTATGGATAATCAAGCCAACCTAATTTGCTAAATGATTTCACAGAAAAAAAAGACATGTACCACAACCTGAAGGGGGAGGTATTAGAATAACACTACACGCTTTGCTTGCTAAAAAAGTATAAACTATCAATCAGACGACAGAAGGCATGTAGTAGATTGTTTACAGGTTTTTCAGCAAAGGATCATGTTGATACAAATATGACACAGAAGACTTTATAGGGAAATGAACCAAAGGTTACCCGTAGTTTTCAATGACTGTAAATCGTGGCTTGGAAAAATGAGAACTGTTGATGGACACATAACATGAATCCACAAACAGCCTCTCGTCCTCAGTAAGACGGGGTCCGTCTGCCTGAAAGTACATGGGGTGACCAAGGGTGTACTCTTCTGTGGGGGATAATCTTCTCCACAGCTCTAAAAGACAGAGAGGTGATGATTCATTGACAAACAAGAGTACTAATTTCATTACTCAAACCTTATTTACCATCACGGGGGGTTAGTACAACGCTGTCCACAGTTCTCAAGGGCTTGAAGTGGTTCTGAGGTCTGATTTGTGGTATGTAACCAATTTTGTATGAGTAATGATATCTGGGGGGAAAAAAGATCACGGGTGTTTGCTTGTTAAAATAAAATGCACGATTAACAGATACACAAAATAGACAAGTTTAGATGGAACATACAGTACTGTGCAAAAGTCTCAGGCACGTTAGTATTTTTACCCCCCAAAAAATGGTTAAGCCAGTTATTTACACCGATAGGTGAAGTGAATAACACTGATTATCTCTTCATCACAGCACCTGTTAGTGGGTGGGATATATTAGGCAGCAAGTGAACATTTTGTCCTCAAAGTTGATGTGTTAGAAGCAGGAAAAATGGGCAAGAGTAAGGATTTGAGTGAGTTTGACAAGGGCCAAATTGTGATGGCTAGACGACTGGGTCAGAGCATCTCCAAAACTGCAGCTCTTGTGGGGTGTTCCCGGTCTGCAGTGCTCAGTATCTATCAAAAGTGCTCCAAGGAAGGAACAGTGGTGACCCGGTGACAGGGCCAAGTCTCATTGATGCACGTGGGGAGCGAAGGCTGGCCCGTGTGGTCCGATCAAACAGACCACCTACTGTAGTTCAAATTGCTCAAGAAGTTAATGCTGGTTCTGATAGAAAGGTGTCAGAATAGACAGTGCATCGCAGTTTGTTGCGTATGGGGCTACACAGCCGCAGACCAGTCAGGGCGCCCATGCTGACCCCTGTCCACCGCCGAAAGCACCAACAGTGTTCCCTGGTGGCTGTGGCCTCTTTCAGCAGGTTTGAGGAGCACAAGTTTGAGGTGATGACTTGGCCTCCACATTCCCCAGATCTCAATCCAAACGAGCCTCTGAGGGATGTGCTAAACAAACAAGTCCGATCCATGGAGGCCCCACCTCACAACTTACAGGATTTAAAAGACCTGCTGCTAACATCTTGGTGCACTTTCAGGGGTCTAGTGGAGTCCATGCCTCGACGGGTCATGGCTGTTTTTTGCAGCAAAAGGGGGACCAACACAAAATATTAGGCATAATGTTATGCATGATCGGTGTATATCCTTTGCAGTAGTGTGTCAGTGGGAAATATCCGTTTATATTTCCAAGCATTCCTTTTGACATTAATTGTAATAATCCAGTGAGATTTTTGTATGCACAAGGAGTCTGACAACAGCTGGTATGATCCACATGGAGATCTGATGCCACCATCATAGAGTTCATCTGGGATTACATGAAGGAACAAAATCCAGAAGAACTGTGACAACGTCTCCAAGACGCTTGAAGAAACCTTCCAACAAAGCAAAAGTTTTAGGCACTTGTGTTTTTTATCAATTAACTTCTATGGACTAAATCAAATATTTAGTGTGACCACCCTTTGCCTTTAAAACTTAAAGCTTTTGTCCTAGGTACACTTGCACATAGTTTTTCAGGAAGATTTACGGGCAGGTTTCTTCAAGCGTTTTGGAGACGTGTCCGCAGTTCTTCTGGATTTAGTCTGTCTCCATTTTTTTGTTCCTTCATGGAATCCCAGATGAACTCAATGATGGTGACATCAGATCTCTGTGTGGATCATACCAGCTGTTGTCAGAATCTCACTGGATTATTACAATTAATGTCAAAAGGAATGCTTGGAAATATAAAGGGATATTTCCTACTGACACACCAGAGCAAAAGATAAAAATAACTGGCTTAAAACCTTTTTTTTCTGTGTGGAAAATACTAACATGACTAAGACTTCTGCCTGTATTTACAATCGACACATATCTGGTACAACTAAAGACACATCGATTTACCTGTTAAAGTGACACTCAACAGGGAGCGAGAAAGGCATGGCACGGCGGATTGGCCCCTGATCCACCACTGGAGAGTAGCTCAGTATGTTGGAATATGTTATTCTATTGTTTATTAACTGCATTAAAGAAGACAAAGACAATTTCACAGCAAAGTTTATCAAGTGAATATGGAGGCCCTGAGTTCAATTTTGTGAGTGTCTGTTTCCTTTATTTTTTCAACTGTATTTTTGCCAGACCATTTGTTTTGTAATTATATTATATTATATTTATATATATATATATATATATATATATATATATATATATATATATATATATATATATATATATATATATATATTATATGGCTGTAACATATATTAGTTTACATAATGTTTGCAAAAGCCTTATTGTTAAGTTATCCAATTAAAAAGTAAACTAATAGACAAAAATACATTAAGATACCTACACAAGTATCCCTTTAATTATGGAGAAAATTAAACAACAAAGAAAAAGAAAAAAACCCCATCAAAGCACACCTGTCTTTTACTGGCACACTGGTCCATGTCGTAAATAAACACATGATAGTGCGTTGTAGTCTTGGTGATGTCACACGTTCCCAGTTTTAGCTCGGATCGCAAGCCAACGGGTCCTAAAATCTGTTTGTTGACCTTAACGATCATTTTCTTCATTTGACAAACAACATCTACTCCGTGTGATCGACCGCGGCCTCGGGAGCTCCCGTGTAGTGTGGCGCGCGGGATGAGGACTTCTCTCGTCTCTTTGGGCAATTGTTCACGACCTGATGATGAGCGCACTGGGGAAAACTGCGCTTTGTCCAAAAGGGGGATTCTAGAATGCTGGAAAACGGGAAGTTGCAAATATGGCGAGCCAAGACGCTTGACAGCATATCCGTCAAAATCTTCTCCAGTGTCCAGTTCTGACTCTGAGGTCTCGTGCTTACGCCCAGCTCGTAACGCGTACACATATGTGGATAAAAAGACCACTAAAGTAAATAATACTGGGAAGTAGAGCTTCATATCCCCAAATAGCATCAAAGTAATAGCCACAATCTCACTCAAACAGTGTTGGTAACCTTGGCATATTTCACATAACCGAGATGGGTAATTAAAGCACCTGGAGTACTGTTGTCCGATTCATTTCCACGAACCGGTTCTCCCGAGCAGGTCTCAAAATAGAGTCTGAGGTTCTTTTACCTAATCACGTGATCCCTGGCTGGCATCCAGGTTAATTATTTTATTTTATTTTAATTTAGTTTTTAACTTTCTGATTGTTATTTATACATCCAAATAGGTCGGATTGTTGGAATCGATCCCTCACTGTTGTTTTCGATTCTTCCTTTTTAGCTTTATGATTTGAAAAGTTCACTCCTTTTTTTAGTCTATGCGTAAACCCAAGTTGTTAGAAATACGTTAGTGACATCATTACGCGGTCATCCTTACGCAAAAGAACCGCTGATGTTTTTGAACTGGTTCATTGAAACGAACTGTCCAAAAGAAACTTTTGCAGAACTGTATTTCCAATCACTATTAGTGAGCGAAAGACAAATTAAAGATTAACTCTTGTTAACTAAAAAGGGCTCTTAAAGAGGAGTCGATTCCCCTTGTTGGAATCGACTCTCGATTCCCATCGCCTTGGAATCGATTATTTTTGGAATTCCCAGCCCTAATAAAAAATATAGTAGTTTTAATACTATACACACTAATGATAATAGTTTTTTATTGTTAATTTACATTCTTGTTATCATTATTATTATTTTGGACAGACTGTACTGCTCAAATGTGGGGTATGTAAGTAGCCATAGCAACTCACTCTGAACATAACCTGCTCCAGAGCAGCTCTTGTTCCAGGGTCAGTTTGCTTAAGAGTTATTCAGATACGTGTTGTTATATAGTTACAGTTATAATATACAATATTATATATTAATTCTAAAGCACTATTATAACAAGGTAATGTTTAAATGTTAATTAAATTAAAATGTATTTTATTGTCATCTCACACACGGATCTGTATTCAATTAATTAGCATCAAACAAACAATATAATCCTTATTCTCAGTGAATAAAGAATACTTATTAAACGAAAAGGTCGAAAAAATGAATGCACAACCACCACAATGAAATCGCCATTAAACAAAAGGAGGAAGTAGAATGGCGGGCTTTTTCTTAGCGTCTGTTTCCATGGTGAATCATCGATGCAAGGTTTGGGTTAATCAACCCGGAGTTCAAGGTATATACGTGACGGTAAGTTAACCTTGCTTTCTGGAATACCCAGATCCATGTGTGAGATGACAATAAAATAAATATATTTGAATTCAATTAACATTTAAACTTTACCTTGTTATAATAGTGCTCTAGAAGTAATATATACTATTGTATAACTGTAACTCTATAACAAATTTGGTTATTATATAACACATATCTGAATCTTAAGCAAACCGACCCTGGAACAAGAGCTGCTCCAGAGCAGGTTATGTTCAGAGAGTGAGTTGCTATGGCTACTTACATATCCTGAAAGTTACCTCTGTTTTTGGAACCGAAAGTTGAGGTTATCCGCTTACTTACCCTTAAACATACTCAGGTATGTCACATAACCTGCTTTCTGGAATACACCCCAGGTCACATAAATAGAGTTATATACCAAAATATGTCTCCTTCACACAAAATGGCTTTAATGTTATCCAAATTCACTCTAGTAATGCCTAATCTCCATTGTTCCATAAAGTATTTTGGTCTGATGTGACTAGACGCACAGCATGGTCAATGAATCTGACAGTACATTAAAGATTTCTGTGTTACTGTTCTTTATTCTTAAATAGGTCTATATTGTTCACAAGTGTCATTCAGATGAGGTCTAATCTTTTGTCATCTTCTAGGGGGTTTATGGCCATGTTTAGGTGGAGAATCTGACACTGATAGCCCTCTTTAAGTTACAACTGACATCACCAGCAATAATATAAAACCGCTCAAACTCTTCAGATGCTACCTTGTTGCAGGTTGCATAGAACTTGATACATTTTCTCAGCCGATTTTCACCTTATTTAAATACCTTTACATATTCCTCCTAAGAATTTAGTTTTAATTCCATAAAAGTTGCATAGGTTATATTAATTATATCATTACCAAAGGTTAATAAATGCTGTGTGCAAATGTTACTGTACAATGTTACCAATATCTCATTACTGTGCTGTAAGTGTTTAGACATGTTTTCATTAATTTTAAAATCAGCTTCAAATACAGTACAAACACCACTAAAATAAAGACAAAGGGAAAAAAAAAAAAAAAAAAAAATCCTAATGGTCATATACATTTGCTTAATTTTCTTTATGCATTTCTTAAATTGTTCATTCAATGAGAGGCATCAAAAGGTCACATCAAATCAAAGTGTTTTTAATATTCTGACGACAGTACAATAAATAATTTCATAACACCTGGGTGTCATGTTGAAGCAGTCGAATCCATGACCACAACACTGACTTTAAGAAAGTATGCAGAGATCTTTTGCTCCACAGATGCAAGTCCAAAACAGGTCCATCAAGGATCCTAAAACACAAATGAATGAAACCAAATATAAAAGATCTCTTATAAAGTGCAGCTAAACTCAGAATAAATGAATTAAACATCATACCTTTAAGAACGATCTCAAACATCTCCCATTTCTCTCTCCCTGGGTAAGTTAGTGTTCATCTTTATCCACTCTGTTGGTTCTTGTTCGGCATTTAAAAATATTTCTTCATTCATCACCATGTGTGAGGGTACTGAGCTTTTTACATGCATGTTCTTAAAACCTTCAGGCTGCATTTCATCTTTGGACAGTTCTTCTCTGGTAATGTCAATCAGTTCCTTTTGTCCACTCTTGCTGAACCCTTTGTCATCATTACCATCTTCCAAAAGGTCCATCAAATGAACACTAGACCGTTTGGTTCTCCCATCATCCTCAATCTCTACAACCCCATCCATCGGTTCCCCAACAAACATTACTTTTCTAGAATGATCCAAGTCATCATTTAACTCTATAGCAGTTGTTTCTTCTGTCCCAACAATTACCTCTACATCCTCATTCAAGTCTTTCATGGGCATATTTCTATTTCCCTCTTTTGATTCCATGTGTTTTTCAGCATCAGTCACAATCTCCACAGTATCATCATCTTCACCAATTTCTTCTGTGCCCATCACCACCTCTGTGTCCCCCTGAACACCGACCAATACTTCCTTAGTCGCTGTAAACGGTCGTTTGTTCTTGTCCCAAATCCAGGGTAGACTCGTTATCGGAGATTGTGTCATATGGGGCAAAGAAGCTGTTGCGAAAGCAACAAAAAAAACATTTATGTATAGTGCTTTCATTTGAAGTAATATCTGATGCCTTCAACTTACAAGTTGCTTTAATTTCACATGTTGAATCACAACAAGCACAAATGGATGCATCAGTGTAGAGTTCATACCACCTGTTGATACAGGATAAGATCAAAGATTGAATCAAGGTTCTCTGCATTTACACAGTACGCATGTTGCACATACAATTATTCACCTGCTCTCTGCATTGTTATAGGTACAGGACTTTGCTGTGGCACTTGTGGCATTGTGAATCGATACTGTGCAATGCAGGTAAAATTGCTGTAAAAATTAGGACAAATACAAATCAACATACATTCATATATAAAGTGTAGACAGATAGATGGGCAACTTCTCATGTTTTATATGCTGTAATTTCTAATACAATAAAATTCAGCCAATTTATGGATTTGATAATTTTGTTCATTAACTTTTCCATTTTTGCCATTTAATTTCAGCAATAACAAATGGCAATTTGATTTGTTTTTCATGTTTAGCTGAAAAGGCCATCAAATATCCTGATTTGTTTTGGAAGATGCTTTTATTTTAGATAAATATTCTGGAATTGATTCTTCTCCAATGAATGTCAATAAACAGCAGGTTTCCTTTTATGACAGCTTGCTCCATATAGTGTGACAAAATGACCCATACCTGTAGGTCAATGTGTTTTAAATCAGTTAATTGCTCCCTGAGCAATAACAGAAATGTTCAATATTCCATCCAAATATTTATAGTCCCCATGAAATCAAAATGGACCATAATTATGTAATTTGTAGTGTTTATTATAAAAGGATTTATCTGTGCACTTTATTTATTTTATTTTTTTATTTTATTTTTTTATTTATGTACCCTCATAATCTTTAATCAAAAACGTCCCCCCTCGAAACAACTCTTCCTGTCATGTGCCATTGCGTGGGGGTGGGGCTATCGCGGTCTGTCTAGTTGCTACCTCCATTTTTGTTAGCAATGCCAAACTTCCAATGATTCAGTCAATTCCCGAAGATGGGGGAGAGAGAGAGAAAAAAAAAAAAAAAAAAAAAGCAACTTCTATTTCATGCCAACTTTAATATTCCACAATTTATTTGCAGTCAAGACTTCAAGTATTGGAACTACGAATAAACTGAATTTCAAAGCCAACCCCACCCTACAAATAACAAAGTCCCTTTAAGACAAGTCATTTCACTTGGCAGCCATCTTTGAAATGCCTCTCCTATCTCTTTGAATGGGGAAACTACACTCACCTAAAGGATTATTAGGAACACCTGTTAATTCTCATTAATGCAATTATCTAATCACCCAATCACATGGCAGTTGCGTCAATGCATTTAGGGGTGTGGTCCTGGTCAAGACAATCTCCTGAACTCCAAACTGAATGTCAGAATGGGAAAGAAAGGTGATTTAAGCAATTGAGTGTGGCATGGTTGTTGGTGCCAGGCGGGCTGGTCTGAGTATTTCACAATCTGCTCAGTTACTGGGATTTTCACGCACAACCATTTCTAGGGTTTACAAAGAATGGTGTTAAAAGGGAAAAACATTCAGTATGCGGCAGTCCTGTGGGCGTAAATGCCTTGTTGATGCTAGAGGTCAGAGGAGAATGGGCAGACTGATTCAAGCTGATAGAAGAGCAACTTTGACTGAAGTAACCACTCGTTACAACCGAGGTATGCAGCAAAGCATTTGTGAAGCCACAACACGCTCAACCTTGAGGCAGATGGGCTACAACAGCAGAAGACCCCACCGTGTACCACTCATCTCCACTACAAATAGGAAAAAGAGGCTACAATTTGCACAAGCTCACCAAAATTGGACAGTTGAAGACTGGAAAAATGTTGCCTGGTCTGATGAGTCTCGATTTCTGTTGAGACATTCAGATGGTAGAGTCAGAATTTGCCGTAAACAGAATGAGAACATGGATCCATCATGCCTTGTTACCACTGTGCAGGCTGGTGGTGGTGGTGTAATGGTGTGGGGGATGTTTTCTTGGCACACTTTAGGCCCCTTAGTGCCAATTGGGCATCGTTTAAATGCCACGGCCTACCTGAGCATTGTTTCTGACCATGTCCATCCCTTTATGACCACCATGTACCCATTCACTGATGGCTACTTCCAGCAGGATAATGCACCATGTCACAAAGCTCGAATCATTTCAAATTGGTTTCTTGAACATGACAATGAGTTCACTGTACTAAAATGGCCCCCACAGTCACCAGATCTCAACCAAATAGAGCATCTTTGGGATGTGGTGGAACAGGAGCTTCGTGCCCTGGATGTGCATCCCACAAATCTCCAACTGCAAGATGCTATCCTATCAATATGGGCCAACATTTCTAAAGAATGCTTTCAGCACCTTGTTGAATCAATGCAACGTAGAATTAAAGCAGTTCTGAAGGCGAAAGGGGGTCAAACAGTATTAGTATAGTGTTCCTAATAATCCTTTAGGTGAGTGCAAATCGCCAAAACTGTTTGCCATGCTTGTGATTACATTTCTTATTTGAAATAACCAATGAAATCTGACAACAACTGTCTCAAATTGTTTCTAAACGCTTGAATCATGGCCAAAAACCCCCCCAGAATTTCTCAGCCTGGACAAACCTAATGTGCATGCACAGTCCTAAACGCGCATCTCAGAACACTGCTTGTTTCTATAGCTTCTAACGGCAGCTGCAGAGATATAATGACTTTACTAATCAACGATTGGCTCTTTCATTTAGAAGGAGGGGCTTATTCACCATATTGGGCGTTGCGCTCTCTCCCATTCATAAGTAATCTGAGTGCACGGTCTTTATCTATATAAAAAGACTTTGCAAATAATCTCTAGAGTTAAAAAAGGTGACAACTAGACCCGATCTCCCCTGTATATACACACACAGTATAAGACCCATTAAAGAATGAAAACATTACCGTGCCAGTAACTTGGGGGAATAAAAAGGCATCAACTGAAAACCTTATAATCTTTGCCTGTCTTTGGTGAAAGCGGGAGAAACTTCCTTGTCTTCTGCTGTCCTCCATACACCTGAAAATGAGGTTTGGTGTTTATTTTTTTATTTCTCTTTATTCACTGTCTGTGAAACCAGGCCTTAGAATAAGCCAGGATTAGGCATAGTTTAATTAGGACATTAAAGTAGTTTTTTTTCTTTTTATAAACGTACCTCATTTAAAAAAATAAATAAATAAAAAATTAAAAAAACACTTCACAAAATGCCACTGACATTTTAGATATATCAGTGCTAGTTGCTTTGGGTTAAAACAGCTCAAACATGCATTTTAGTCTGGGACTAGGTTTAAGATAGTTCACCCAAAATTACAATTACCCCATGATTTACTCACCCTCAAATCAAGCCATCCTAGGTGTATGACATTCTTCTTTCAGACAAGTACAACGGAGTTATAAATGAAAAAAATAAATGTCCTAGCTCATCCAAGCTTCATAATGGCAGCCCAAAATTTAAAGCCTTAAATTTAAAATGTAATAAAGGCCTCCTGAAGCGAAGCAATGCATTTTAAGACAAACATCCATATTTAAAACTTTATAAATAGCTGCTTCCAGACCACCTTCCGTATTAAATTTACGAAGAAAATGTAATGCCTCTCGCAGTACAGAACACTTGCGCTACGTAACGCCATACATGGATGGATGCACTTTTTTGGGCTTCAAATTTAGGGCTGCCATTTACTTCCACTATAAAGCTTAGATTAACCAGGAGGACGTTTTATATTATAACTCGTTTGTATTCATCTGAAAGAAATGTCATAGACAACTAGGATGGCTTGAGGGGGGAGTAAATCATTTTTGGGTGAAGCCTTGTCTGTGAAACGGGGGGTAAACATGTCTTTGTTAAATAAAAGCAGTGTGTACCAAACAGCTTACCCATAGTTACAAATAACACTGTGTTGTGGAGTGGACTTTGGGTCTTTGGATGCTGTTGCATAGCAGGAGTCAACAAAAATCCTTTCGTCTTTGGACGTATGAGCAGCACTGACTTCAAAATACATGGGCTTCCCAAGCACAAAACTCCCACTTTCCTCAAGTTTTTCCCAGCGTTCTAAAGTTCACACACAGACCGGTGGGCACCAACATCATATTAAGGGGGTCAAACAAAACAAAATTATATAGAAGGAGAGGAAAAGCTTACCATTACACACAAAAATACTAAACTTGGCCCTGCGCTCAAAAATCTTGTGAAACATGCTCTCCCTCGGCACAGGCAGGAAGCCTATCTTGTAGGAATAATGGAATCTAGAAATTGGAAAAAACAAACAGATGAGGTGCATTTCATTTCCAAGTCCAGAAACCTCTTCAGATTGACAGTTTACCTGTTGTACAGGCACTGGATGTTTAACGTAAGGGGCACTGCTCGGATGACTGTCCCCTGAGGCTCTGGTGTAAAATGCACTGCGTTAGAATACATGATCTGGCCGTTCATCATCTGAGGACGATCAAACATCGGTAGATAAAAATCAAGGTGAACACATTAAAGTCACCATGAATTCAAAACCTTTGAAGGAATATTGCAGTATTTATTACAAGTTATCCATGCACGTCACTATTTATTTTTTGTGTTCAATTCATGTGCACTCGTAATCTTTAAACCAAAATAACCATCTTAAAAAATAAAAAAATTGAAGAAAAACCTGCGTATGTGCATTTTAATGTTTTATACATACACATTCTACTACATGCCTTCTGTTGTGTAATTGATGGTTTATAATTTTTAGCAATTACATTACAACCTATCAGAGATTTAACTTTTTGCCCAAACGATCATCAACAGCTGCACAAACTGCATCATTTTATGTCTGGGCCTCTGAATAATTTGGTTTCTTGAGTAAAGCTTCATATTCTCCTATATCATAACATGAACAAGCCTGAAGTATCAAAGCCTACTCAAAAAATAATGCTAACTTTTAAGATTACCACAAGAGGATTTGACACCATTTAGAGGATTTTACATTATCATATAGGCGGTCTAATCCCCCCCCCTCCCTCCTGACAACAAAGACACCATCCTTTCAAATGAATATTTCACTGATATTTTGCACACATTTATGAATTTTAACACTATAAATACAGGCACCTTTAAGATTTTTTATTTTTTATCTTAGAACTATAAATAACTACTTACCGTTAAAGTGCCATCGCAGTCATTGAGGTCGTAATGGAAATACAAGAATAGCTTATCGGAGCGAGAGACAGGACATGTTCCCAGGTGAAACGAAGACGGAGAACTTCTGAAGCCCAGCAGGTTCTTATTCATGCGCACCGAGATCTTACTGTAACCACACCAAACATCCACGCCACGGGCATTACGCGCGGGGGACACTTGGTTTAACTGGGGGTTCGACTGAGGAGTCAGAAGACTAGTCAAAACGTTTGGGAATTGTCGTCTCCCGGAGAAAGGTCTGAACAACTCCATGTCAACGAGAGGAACTGGAACATGTTGGAACATTGGGAAAACGTGATATGGCTGCATAACAGGGGGGTTCTTTATAAACTCACTGTCTTCTGTCCACGGCCTGACCGCGCCTGGCATGGGTTGCATGGCATGGGCTTTCCGCTCCGTGGATACGACGCTGCTATATTCTTGGTGACCCCCGGCCCCATAAGTGTAAGCTTTGGCGATGCACATTATGCCAAGAAAGTACAAAAAACACAAACTCATGCGCTCCATGATAGCCATTGACTCTTAAATGTGATATAAAGGAAATAAATAAAACGCCACTAAGACCGCAAGGCGCGCCCTGCAGCCACCTGTTGATTGATGACGTGACGGCTAATTACTCGTTTTTTCACGAATCGCCGAATTTAACGGTTTAAAAAACGTCATCACGTAATTCCACCTTGCGTCAGTTTTTTTCCTAAACGACCAATTGAAGCCTTATAAGCTCGCTGTTTATAAAAAACATGGCTATTGTAATTATGTGTATATATATATATATATATATATATATATATATATATACTATATATAAAACTTGTACCTGTTATTTTCTCCTAGAAAAAGACAAGTTTATTTCTTATGCGTTTTTATTTGTTACACATTTTCTAATCGGTTAATTAACTTACTTTTACCCCCTCCCTCCAATTTCTAGGAAATGTCTTAACATGAGCACTTAATATAAAGTCTAATTAATTCCAGCGATTCATCAACGTGAAAGACCAGCAATACATTTGAGGTACAGCTTCCAGCAGCTTCCGTTTTGTAGTATATACATCAGCCAGCTGGAGGCTATAAGGCATTACACCTAAACCAAACCAGTGGGCCTATGAACTTCTTAACATGTCAGTGTTCTCAATAAAATTTAATATTTTGACCCCCTCCCCTTTAGATGCTCCTCCACTTCAACAGAAGTTTTGGTTTATGTTAGGGTTTTATTGAGAGGTGACAGAGCAACAGTTTGCCCCCTGTAAACCCTCCATTTATAGATAGATATATTTCCTATACTCTTCAATAATGACCGAGTAGACACAAACATCTGTAGTTGTGTTATAAGCAGCTCAGAAACAGTTTATCAGTGCCCAGACACGTTTCTGACAGTGCATGGTGTGACATTTATATGGTGAGCAACGTCTGCTAAACATAACAAGATTAGAGGACCTACAGAGGCAACTCTCTCTTTAATAAAGAAACCAAAACTGATGATATCATAGTACTTCAGACATTATGTTCTCATGAAGGATGACGTTGAAAAAAATGACAAAGTAAAGAAGCCAGTGAGGCCAATTACAAGTTTTAACTGGTTATTAAGAACATAAAGGACAGCAGTCATCATCACTGATCTGAGCAGAATAAGGTAGTTTGCAGGTCCTGATGCCTCAAAGGTTGCAGGTTCGAATCCCAGTCATTAGAATTAACCTCGAAAATGACATTTCACCCTAACATTGCTTTAACGTTTAACTGGATGATGCATGGATGCTATGTACACAGATTACAATGGATGAAGATGTCATCAGTTAATTAAATATATGGTATTGGTCAGTCATACTGAATGAGGCTTGCATCCAATATGAAGTTCTCACATGATGGTTGAATTGTCATGGATTTCTACACAGTTGCATGAGGCTTGAATTTTAGCTATACATATAATAAACCTTGATCAAACTCCTATAATCCTCTTCTGTTCAATTCCGTCCAGTGGCTGACCAATAAATCGAGGCACTTGTTTAATACCATGTTTCCGTTACATAATATAAATGTCAAGCTTTAACCTGTACCAAGAAAGAAAGCAAACAAAAAAACAGCAGAAAACAGATTTTTCTTTTTTTCTTTTTTCCTTGTTAAATAGTAATAAATACATGAGATGCAGTGGTTTATTTTTCATTTTTCTGAAGCAGGAGGGTTAAAAAGTTCTCATTTTTATTTATTTATTTATTTATTCATTTATTTATTTATCTGTCTGTTTTCTTTAGCAGCAATCCGAACATGGTTGAGAGTGGAGATAGCAGCCGAGAGAGTAGTTGTTCACTTTTTTGACTTGATGGCAAACAGCACTCACAGAGTGTTGTGAAGGAGGAAGGGGAGGAGGGGGAGAATAAAGACAAGAGAAAGCAAAATGAGAGGCAGGAAATGAAGTCAGAGTGGGAGGGGCTGCAGTCAGGAGGGCGTGACAGTGTCCCTTCATACTGAAGTTTTCCCCCCTGCTGCTAAATCTCGCCCCGGACTCTTCCTTCCAACAGAAACATGGGATAAGCAAGAAAATAAAGAGAAAGAGAAAGAGAGAGCTACAGCAAGATTTGGCTTAGCATATCCAGAGTTAATACAAATGTGTTAACGCTTTCATAGTTTTCTGTCCAAAACAAAGAGGGTTAGAAAAAAGAGAGAAAGAGACAGAAACCAAAGTAAGAAAGGGGTGAGAGAGAGTCTAGTGAGATGGTGAAGAAGAAGAAGAAGGCAGACTATTTTTTTTTTAAACGAACAACAGGGAAGCATTTTGGTTTTCCTTCTGGCAAAATGTTTTGATGTTTTTCAAGACTTTCCTGTATCACTTCCTCCTTTATGTGAAGTCGAGTTACGTTCCCCCTCTCCTCGTGAAAGCGGCTCATGATTCAGCCTCCTCCTCTAGTTGTTAGTTGGTGTTTCTCACTGTGTGGCGACTAAAAACAGTTTCTGTCATTTGCTTTATTTCATTCGTAGGATTTGTTTCATAGTTTGAGATATATAAGCCAGTGTGTCAAGCGAGATAAAGACTGGAAACATTAAAAAAAAGTAACAAAAATGTGTGAGTGTATGTCTTGTGTGTGTGTTTGTGTGTGGGTTATGCTCAACTAGAAAAAAGCAACCAAAAACAACAAAATGAAGCCAAGAAAAAAAAAACTCAAACCCAGTTTGTTTGTTTTCTATGCATAAGTATCATCTGTCTTGAGCCCCCACCAAAAAAAAACAACTGTATAAATAAAACATTGAATAAATAAACCCCAAAATACCCACCTCTCAATTTAGATCTCTTTCTAACCCCTTGTCCCACTTCTTATGTAGTGATTCTTAATAAATTAAAAATGTACAATTACGGCAAAACCTCCGGAAAAAACAAACAAACCAAAATTTAAAAAAAAAACCCCATAAGGTACTCTCTCCCGCTGCTGTCATCTTGACAAAAACATTCAATTATTTCAACACAAAACGCTCCTTCTCCTCGCCCCCAAAAAAAACAGCAAATAAAAATCTCTCGCTGCAAACCGGTCCTGAAATCACATAAAATCAAATAACAAACGTTCTGAAACCTTCTGTTGCGACTTCTTCGCTCGCTGCTCTTCTCCTTCAATTAAAGAAAAACAAACAAACAGAAAAATAATGATAAAAATAGTTTCAAATCCCTCCCTTGACCTTCTCCCCATGCAAAACCAAAACAACGAAACGAAAAAACGAAAAATCAACTGTCTGATATTTCACAAGTTTTTCTCTGCGATTCTGTTACGTGTGGCCGCGCGTGTATGTGTCGTACGTTTACTACGAGTCGCGTGTGTGTGTGTGTGTGTGTGTGTATGTGTGTGTGTGTGTACGTGTGGCGCTTTTGTCACTGTTATGTTGTCGTTAAAATATTCGTATGGCTTTTGGAATTTGTTCAAGATTTATCAAGAGTTGGCTGCACTCTGACCGCTCCCACTCCCGCTGCCGCACACTGCCATCATGGCGGACTCCTCAGAGTCCGGCCGCCCCCCAGCTCCCCCGACTCCTCTGGGCGGGGGCCCCCCGGTGAGCATTCCCCCCACTCCGACGCTTCCCTGCGGTGGGTTGTTATTGTTGTTGCTGCCGGCGTAGCACGGAGGGATGTATCCCAAACTGGAGGCAGCGACCATGCTGTCCTGGGAGGCTGGGGCCTGGGGCAACTGTTGCTGGGAAGCGGAAGGGGGCTGCTGGGGGGCCATGACTGTCCTAGTCCGAAAGGCAGAGAGACCCAGGTGGAGGTTGGAGGAGCCGTACTGACTGGAGTCCAAGCTCGACGGGGGCGGCTGCATGATGGAAGACTGACCCAGGTGGTGGTGGTGGGTGAGACTGAGCTCGATGCTGTCCTGCATCTGCGGGGAGGAGACGGGCATCAGTGCTGGGCCCTGCTGGCCCTGCGATGCCTGGCCCTGCGGCTGGTTCTGCTGCTGCTGCTGTTGCCGGAGCTGTCTGCCGTTGCTGTGGTGGCTGCCGTAGATGGGGTGGGGATGGTGCGGCTCCATCATGCCCCCCATGTTGCCCAGGAAGTGGCGCGAATGCTGCGTGGCTGCAGGCTTGTGCAACAGCAGCTGCGGGTAGGAGGAGTCGCTGCCGCTGTTGGACAGCTGACCCATGCTGCTGTCCCCTCCTGGCCAGATGCGCAACTGCTGTTGAGACGGAGCCTGGAGGGAGAAGACGCGACCAGAGGGGATTAAGACGAGTCGTTTTGGCATCTTAACCAGTAGCTGTGCGGTGCGCTAGAACGATCACTTACTTGTGGGCTCTGCATCTCGTAGTCTGTGTGAGTGACTGCACTGTTGTAGTACCGGTTACTGTACCGGTAATTTCGGTTGTCATTGGAAGAACCGCTAGATCCACCTGTGTTGGGAGAAACGAAAAAGAGTTGTAAAACCAGTCCTTTTCTTGTTTTACTATCCACAAGCAACAGGTTTAAAGGGCGGTCACACTACAGTTTTCATTCCATTGACCTCATATGCACGCAAACGTGGGTACACACAATCTAATGGCAATTTAAATTTTTTTGCGAATTCAAAAAGTAAAAGATTGATACCTCTTAGCTGAATTAAAAGAACACACTTTAAACATGCAGGATTCCAGTACACTGGAGCCGATTACATATTTTTTATTTATTACACAGCTCTTTGAAATGCTTGATTCTGAATGGTCAGTTGGAACATATTGTCGACAATAGCAGAGCTGTTTAATTATAGCTCATCTGAGAATCTGAAGCCGGCCTTCTTTAATGTCTCGTATCACACCATGGTCATGCTCACTCTCATTTCATGCAAACTGCAGCTGTTGCCATCTCATGCATCAGTAATCAAATGTATTTACTGTAAAACTATACTGCAGTGAACTATGGTAATATTGTTTATACGACTGTACGTTATCCCTTAAATGTCTTGTTATTATAAACTTGTTCCCTCGTCTAGGCTCAAAGTTGCCTGGGATCTGTTTTTCTTTGCAGAAGCTTTGCGTTAAATGAGTTAATAAAATATTTAAATTCAAATCAATATTTTGTGTCTAATTATTTACTTAAGTGGTAAGTAGCCATGTAATAAGTAGGATAATGTACATCCAACCGGACGCAATCTGGATCAGATACATTTTTTTTTTTTAAAGATGCTGCCACAACCATTGCAGAGTCTGTATAAATCTTGCATGTTCAAAGTCTAGTGTGATCGCGGCATTACACACACTTACCGGAGCTAGAGACGGAGCTAGTGGTGGAGGTGGAGTGGCTGTGGTCCATGGCAGGGCTGGTGGAGGTCGAGCTGCTGGTGTTGGTGCCTTCATCCGTCGTCTTCTTAAAGAAGTTGTGCTGCAGCGCGTAAAAGGGCGTGATGCGCGTCTTGGGATCGTAGTCCAGCATGCGCAGGATCAGGTCCTTGAACTTCAGGTAGTCGCAGGGCGCGTGGCCCTGTTCTCCAGCTCGCCTCCCCCCTGGACCTCCCGTCTCCACCCCCAGAATCTCGTGCAGTCGTCGCGTGGCAGGTGGTTTATATTCCTGGAGTGACGAATCAACATAGAGGAAGGGAAGAGAATGAGGCACAAACAAGTAGCATTTAGTGAAGTGCAGACAACAGTTCAAATGTCATCACTTTTAAACATCAGTCTAAGAACATATTATACTGGCCAAGCTGTATGATCAATAAATAGATACATCTAATTTTAGTAGAATAAACTTGCTATATATTAATTAAATACTATAAAGTCAACATGAAATGGCACTTGTAACACACTTCTGAGTGAAACTGAATAGTTATTGGAGGAATTTTTTTATTAGGACTGACTGAAACATGAGAAGTAGGTTTCATACTTCTCATGAAAGTTCCATATCAAAATGGAGCCTGATGCAAACTCTTCGGAATTATGTGTATCAGAAATTTTGATTTCATGTTGACTTCAATAGGAAACTATTCAGTCTAAGAAATCATGAATGAATGCAGGTGAAGGGGACCTAAAGTGAGATATGTTTGTGATTTTGTGGGGATAATGACATTTGCATAGGAGCTCTCAGTGTCATACAGGGCTCAACAATGAGACTTTTTGAAAGAATTTCAGTTCAAAGAACTACACAAAACCATAAATCACCATATGTCATCATCATTTTCCAGCAACAATGTGTTTATCAATTTCTACCTGCCATGGAATTACAATAAGATGCGTGATTTCCAGCTATTACGGCAAAATAAAAGCATAAAAGTTTACTACAAATAATGTCTTTTTGTAATAAACTTCATCTTTTTACTGAAATATTACAATATTTGTGAAATAAGTGTAGTGCATAAAAAAAAAAAAAAATCCACATTGTTGAGCCCTGTCATATAAACAACTTGAGACCTTTTGACACTGACCCTATTCTGTGCTATTATACAGAGTATCCTGGTCCATAAATACTACAATAAAGACTTAAAATATACCAACAGCTGCATTGTAAAAGAGTACAAAGCAAAGCTTTCAAATGTTTTTCTCTATTGTACACACAGGAGCACAAAACGCGTGCTGGAGAATTTGAGGTGAGTCTCTGGATGAGTTGGCAGTAAATGCCAGACATTAATCCTGTAAAACAAAGTGTATTAGGACCTCATCCAGACTTTTACCCTCCACCTGCTATCAGCTTTGCGTCTTAATCTGCGGCCACATACGTCCGTACGCACACACACACACACACACACACACACACACACACACACACACACACACACACACACACACACACACACACACACACACACACACACACACACACTTTCTACATTCTTAACCTGATGCTACTTTCACTTATCTTTACTGGAAACAGGGTCATTCTAGCTACTGGCTGCACTTCTCTTAACCTATGACCCATGCGTGTCGCTGACTAGACTGAGAGCTGCTAACAAGTAGGGCTTTGCCAATGTACATATCAATAGATAGTAATTCTTTTCCTACAACATTGCATTAATACTGTAACTCTTTAAACTGATATTTTAGTAACGCTTTACAATAAGGTTCCATTTGTTAAAATTAGTTAGTACACTAATAAAAAAGAAACTGTATTTTTATTATCTGGCTTTAACAAAGACTAATAAATGTTGTTTGGCCTTTTAGATCTTATTAGCTAATGCATTAACAAACTAAAATGAACCTTATTGTAAAGCCTTACTATTTTATTTACACTACTGTTCAAATGTTTGGGGTCGGTATGATTTTTTTCATGTTTTTGAAAGAAATCTCCTATGCTCACAAATGCTGCATTTATTTGATAAAATACCAAAATAGCATGTAATTATGCATACATTTACATTTAAATTTACACATGGACACTGTAAAATAAAGTTTTACCTAAAGTATTAATTTCTTTCCAAAAGAAAATTTGTAGTGATCCCAAACTTTTAAATGGCAGTGTACCACTTTGGCCTTTTATTGTAAGTGTGAGGATGGTTGTGAAAATGATCCATGATGAGGGCAATGATGCTGATGAGGAGAACATGATGAGAGATGCTGTAGGTTGGGGTTTTGATTGTGCCTTGTGCCTCTGTAAGCAGAGGCGAGTCAGTGGAGAGAGGAGGAGGTTCACTAGCACACATTAGCCTTGCTTAAATTTCATCCCCAACCTTTTTCTCCACCCTCCTCCATTTTAGCCCTACTTTTCTCTCTTCCCCTCTCCCTGAGGATATGGTGAGCGTCGGCGCGGAGAAGGTGACAGTGTGGAAGGAAGGGTGGTCTTTGGGAGGAGGGCAAAGGTTAAGTAGAAGCAGAGTTTTACTCACAGAGGCCGAAGGATAAAGTACCTTCTTAATGTCCTTGTTCTTCTTGACGGTCCACAGGCCGTCAGACAGCTTGTCGAAGTACTTGCGTGCTTTAGGGGCCTGATCCAGCATATGGTTGGGCGGGACCCCCAGCACCTCCACTATTTTATTCATCTGGTCCACCTGAGAACGATACAGTACAGCGTCAGGGCAAGATCCAAATGGACTTATCATATGTATGACAGATCAATACATTCAGAAATGTATTTATTATCTGAGGAGTTGGTTAGGGGTGCGTACACAGGATCTTGTGTTATATTAGTATTATTTATATATTATCATAGTATTTATTCATATTTTGAATTAGCTTTTATTTTTATATTTAACAGTTTATTTTATTTATTATGTGCTTTTGTAATTTTTGTAAAGTTTAAATGTATTTCATTTAGTTGACAAGGCAATTTATATTTTATTTCAGGTTAATTTCAACTACTGAAAATGATTTTTAATGGTTTTAAACAACATTGTTTCAGACAGCACTTTATATTGTTGGTTTATATACATATGCATCTGACAAATGTCTTTGGGTGCATTTATCATCGCATTTATCAGTGTCTTGCAGTGCATTTTAAGTGGCTGAAATTCATTAAACTTTCTGGCTTTTTTTTTTCTTCTTTTTTTACATATAGTGCATACGTCTCTTGTTTTGAATATTTACAGTAGCAACTATACAACTATATATAGGGAGAAGCCTATCTGGTGTCTTAATGTCTTTAAAATTATTATATTTTAATAATGCATAATGCTGACAATCCTGTGATTTAAGAAAATATGTCTTATATTCTGTTTGTATGCCTGTTTAGGTTTGGTGAAGTGTTTTTCTTACAAGTGAAGACTTAGGATAAGCGTTAAAGAAAGACGTACACAGTACGTCACAAAGCTTTGCACAGTCATTGTGTGACTAATCCCCGAGCTGTACCTCATTGGAGCCGCTGAAGAGCGGTTCGCCTGTGTGCATCTCCACCAGGATACAGCCCAGGGACCACATGTCTATAGCCAGGTCATACGGCATGCCCAGCAACACCTCAGGAGAGCGGTAAAACCGACTCTGGATGTACTGGTAAATCTAAGGGAGGAAGAAAACGGAAATGAATGACATGCACAAACACAGGATGCATAACAATCTACCACAATGACTATTGAGTATATTTTCACTTCTCTCCACTAGGGGGAAGCAGAAGCTGCAAGATAAGAAGGGTGCAGCACTGCTACTAGAAATTTCAAGCAGTTAAATCCATTTCAGCTGTGGCAAAGTCCTCTGAATGCCCATTCCACCAAGTAAGACCATTGCATATTTTTTCTCTCTTACAGATGCATTTAATCATCAAAAATTCAATTTAATTTTTTGTTTGCTTAAATGCACGTTCACTAGTTACTACTGTGCGTGACCTCGTATCAGCCTGTTGTTAACAAACAGTGATGCCAATGGGCCTGAGACGCCATCTCACCCTCTGTCCTAGCTGGCAGGAACTGCCAAAGTCCACAATCTTGATGGCACTGCGCTTGGGGTTACAAAGGAGGATGTTCTCAGGCTTGAGGTCGCAGTGGATGATGCTGAGCTCAGGCGTGGCCAGGAAGAGCAGCGCCGTGCACAGCTGCTGAGCAAACTTGCGTGTCAGGTTGAGCGAGACGCCGCGGAAGTTGGTGTTACGCAGGAGGTCGTACAGGTTGTAGGAGAGAAGCTCAAACACCAGGCACAGGTGGTTACGGAACATGAAGTGCCTCTTTAAGTGGACTGAGGAAACAAAAATGAGAAAGAAAAGATGCTATGAGGTTTCTCAAAGTTCTCATAAAAAGAGTTGAAGTATGTTTAAAACGAATGTTTAGCAAGTGAACTAGATATCCATGAGATCCAGATGATCCATTATAATTTGCTTTCCATCTATGAAATAGTCTCTTGTACTACTTTTAGTCTTGTGTACTTATTGCTTTTGGGTGGGAGGAAATTCTCTTGCCATTAGGTCAAAGGTTTTTCTGTGGAAGACTAAATGTAGAGTAACAGCTGCTTGTCGTATTTTTGTGCGTGTTGCAAACAGCGTCTGGTTTTTACCTATGTAGTACTTCATCTCAGTGTCGTGTTTGTTCATGAGCTCAAGAAGCCGCAGCTCAATCTGGGCCTGGTTCAGGAAGGCTTTCTTGTTCTTGATGATCTTGATGGCCACCCACTCCTGCTCATGGTGGTCATAGGCTTTCACCACCTACACAAAAAGGAGCAAATTAGCGCACGCTTGGCAAGATGATTTGGTTTTACAACAGAGACATATAGCATAAGATATTTCATGTATATGATGTAACATTTTAAAAATGCACCCGAGTTTCTGTACACAGACTTTCGAATTCTTCATATTTACTTGAACAAATCCTTACTTTGCCATTTATTTGACCATTCTGGTCTGTAGAGTGGTTTGCTGTTAATATGCATTAAACATTGATTACACAAAGCGCTCCATTATTTTTATTATTCTAAACATTTCTATTTTTACACGTTTCTATTCAAATCTAATGTAACGAAAGGTTAACATGTTTTATTTAATTTTGGGACAGAAAAGTGTACATATGCCATATTTGGAACCAGGAGCATACTAAAAACTATACAAACTATCCTCAGTTTTTTACCAAAATAAAATAATGAGAATAATAATGAATGTTCAATATTGATGACTGTGTGACTCAGTTCCCTTTTGGATCAAACAAAGTTATTTTGGAGGCAAAAAAAGGCATCCCTTGCTAGTTTGTAGTTTTCCACACACCCTAGTGAACATGAGCGTTGTTATTTCAGTTTGACCGTATGCCTGTATTTAATGCCTTTTAGCCTTGACATCTATTCTGATCTTCAGTGTTGTGCTAACCTGTCCGAAGGAGCCCTTGCCAATAAGTGAGTCGATCTCGTAGCGGTCCAGCCACTTCTCCCCGTTCTTCACAATATAGTCATAGTTGTCATCATCATAGCCGTCGTTGTACACCTTGCGCTCTTTTTTGGTGCTGGAGTCCTCAGGCGGAACCTGCTGGGCTCGCCGTTTCTTCTTCGTGTAATACACCTGAAAAGCGGGCAAAACATTTAATATTTGCACCTCTAATCCTGCTTCAGTAATAACTGGGGGGGGGGTTGGTTGGTACAATTGGTCTTATCATAAATGTAAATATGAAAATTTGAGGATTCACCTCATTGATGTGCTTGTATGTCTTGATGAGATCGACTGAGAGTTTACGTAGCGGGGCGCTGGCGGGATCTCGAAAACTCGGGGGAATCCTCCTCTGCAGGATGGTCATATCTGACAGCACCTGAAAAAAAGTGACACCAAGACAACAGTAAGAAAAAAAAAAAAAGAGGGAGAGGAAGCACCATTGTTTTTAACTGTGAATTTGCACTGTCCATGGAGCGGACCTGTTTACATTTCACTGCCGGTTGTATATTCTGTATATAACTGTGTATGTGACAAATAAAACTCTTGAATCTTGAACAAAAACAAAACAATAAAATCAAAGGATATACTATATAAATTAAATATAAATAAAAAAAGTCTATAAAATCTTCAGAACATCAAGTACTTTAAAAAGTAGGAAAGGTTTACTAATAAATACGGCTGATAATTTTACAGTGATCAATTTTAAATAAAAAAAAGAAGCACATTATTTATCACTCTCCTGACCCATACATGAAAATTGTAATCTCCAACCTACATGCAATAGCGATGCAATAGCTAATGACGTCAATATGAATGTATACATAGACAAATCATGAAATATTGCACAATATAACTACATGTTATGGGTGAACAACCCATTAGTCTACCTTTGACAGACAGACAAACTCAACTGTATAATATAGCTTTGAATTACAGGCCAGTAACAGGGAATACAACAGCATAATAGACCCTTTTCACAGACTGTGATGACGCGTTTAACGGTCATCAATATCGTAAATCCTGCAAAGTTTTTTGCATGTTATTTTTTTTTTAACTTATGTACATTTATAACACTAATACTTTGTATTTTATTTCTTTTGCATCAAATTACAAATAAAACAAGTAACCGCTGCTGTGAGGGTGTTTCTAATACAGAGTCTGTGGGAGTGATGTAAAATTAACACTTTTCTCTCTTTTCACTGCCGTTATCAATCTCACTCTATTTTTTCCCTCTTTTTGAAAGTTGTGAAATCACTATTGTGGAGTTTTTCTTGTGCTATTTGAGCAAATGTGGACACAAAAAATATATTTAATGTATACTCTCATTCACCGCTATAAAAGCTAACCCAACTATGACGACTTCCGCTATGAGAAACCCGGAAATGTGAAAAGGGTCTATGACTTCTAAAAGTCCGTTTTTGTAATGCCTATATGCAGTGTTTTACATCAAAAACAATAACGTATTCATCTTCATTTGAGGGCTTTTCTCAACATTTAAATACAGTATACGCGTATATCAGCATGCAACTTATTTTTTATTTATTTGATTGAAATTTTTAAAGTCACAAACACATCTTTACTCAACACAATAACTTTGAGAATGATGCTTTACATATGGGTTATATGATATTTAATTTCAAGGGAGCATGTTTCTGGTACCTGCTGCTGGTCGGCCATGGAGTGGATGTTACTGAAGGAGGGGTGGCTGTGCTGGCTCGACATGGTTGGCTCAGCGGGGGAGAAGCCCAAGGCGGCAGGCTGGCAGAGGGTAGAGGAGGGGGGCTTGCATCCTGAGCTGCTTCCACCTTCATAGAGAAATGGGGGAACGAGAGAGGTTTCAGAAGACACATTGCTAAAGTGCATCGCACACGCCAAGCAAATACTGACATGGGTGTGGGGAGAAACACTGCACTGCAGGGGGAAGTAGAAATATGAACAGACTCACACACACCATATTGGAAGTCAAACTGAAGGCATTTTCAGAGCCTCTAGCTAAGAGATCTTTGAAATCTCCAACAATCGGATGGAACAGTGATAAGAATGATCGGTTATCCTCTCAAGAAGCTCCAGTACATTTTGGCTGGGAAATTACAGCACCGTTCCTCAGGTCAGCATGACAAGCGTGCATTGGAGGTGGGAATACTCTGCTATACACCTTCAAAGCCCTGAGAATGGTTTCCAAATCAGAATAATTCTCTTAACTTTCTAAGCAGCATGTGTTTTTCCAACAGCTACGGGCGGACAATATGCAAATGCCAGAAAATCACTGTACAGTATGTCACTGCCAAACCGGTGGAACAAAGAAAAACGGTCGTATGACATTGCACACCAAAATCTCAGTGGATGATGGGAGTGACTGGGAGGCAAGCAGAGCTATCCATGGTCCTGTGCTGCCACTCGTTGGCCAAGAATATGCTGCAGCTATTACTTTCAAATACAGGCTGCCTGCTAGAGTAATGCTGACCTCAAATTAAAGGGGAATCATTGTAAAAATGTCATATTTCACCTAAAAGAAAAAAAATAAATTATATTTAGCATCTTTTATATACATTTTGTAGGCCCACCGTTACTTTTTAGCATTGTTTTAAGCACTATTCTCATGATAATTAAGCACAATTTCCCCTGTAATGTGTAAAACTGTATTTTTTTCCTATACAAAAACCATAATAAAATTACAGTATATACATGTGTCAATTAAAGTAACAAGAAAGAGCATCACTTGCATTAAATAAATTAAAATTTGGGGAAATGTGCTTAACTGTCATGACAATAATATCACAGTCCAATGCAAATCATAATCAAAAACAAGCTTAATTGTCTATATGCAAAATAGTTTTTAATTGTTAAGACCTAGACATATTCTTGACCGGTTTTGTGAGATTATCCCTTATAAACTGCTAGTATAGAGCCCCCAACCAGGAAATCTGAGACATAAAAACTGTCTATATGTACTGCATATATGAACATGAAACCGTTCACAATGTAGGCCAGTCAAGTTTTTGGAGCTAGTTATGTGTACAAAAGACCAAAGGGACTATTGGAGCACTAAACTACATGCTTATAAAGAATTAATGCTGTCCCAAATTTGATGGACTGAAATTTTAACTACAGGATGTGATTTTTTTTACCCACAATAATCCACTAGCACATTGAACATTCATAATGTACAAGGGAAGTATTGGACATCTCTGGAAAGAGGCGAGAACGTGCCGAGAGTACCGTAATTAAGTAAGATTGCTGAGTGCGGAAGCAGGGACTTAAACGTCTAACGAGGGGATATGAAATGGATGAGATATTCCACAGTGAATGCTTTTATTGCTGCTTTCAGGGGCTGACAGGTGAGGAGTAATGGGGGTGAAATTTATCAATGACACATTACAACTTGAAATGGCTGGGCGATCAATGGCCGTAGCTTAAACAAAGTGCAAAACGACACATCTGACCACCATCAATCCCAGGGAGTGACGGCAAGCATTGCTGTTACATGCCCATAGGAGGAGTCCCAGCACCAACTCACTGACAGGAAGCCTGCCTGGATATACATTTGTAGGAGTATCTCCAACTGGTTTCTTTCTATCCCTTTTGCAAATGACAAGCCAGCTCAATTAAAAATGCAAAATGTTTTAAATGCATCTAAGAAAACACGACTTTGTGCACTGCACTTTGAATCAACAAAATCCCACACAATGATTTAATTTCTACAATGAAAAAAAAAAAAAAAAAAAAAAAAAAAAAAACACGTTATAATGCCCTGTGTAGACACACTCTAATTTAAATGTATTTCCTTGACCTCATTTTTAGAGTGATACAATGACTAAAAGAGCGTGATCTGCTGAGCACCAGGAAAAATGTCACACTGTGCCTTTAAATGCTGAAATGAACACATTGAGAACTTCCTGAGTGTGACACCCCCCTTCCTCTGCTCTGATTGGCAGAGGCCCCCTCCCTCTCTCCTTCCCGATTGGCTGCTGGTATCCAAGGGCTGGGCGGAGAGGTCTCTATAAATAAACCTGGTAGCTTGTGCTGTATCAGCAACCCTTCCCACAATGCCGCTCTCGCCCTCCCTTTCCCTGCCTGTTACCTCTCACACCCCCGCCCCCCCCTTCTCGCTTTCAATCTACGTTGATCTGGCCGTAGCGCTCACATAAATGTTGCCCCCGATGGGAACGAATATTAATAAAATATAACAGAGGCACATGCTCCTCTATAGACATACAGGTGCCTGGGTAGAATTTATTGTCACATACACAAGTGTCACATCGCACTAGTTAAATATATCAGGTGGTGGATGAAGTAATCATCTGCTGCAATTAACCATGCAAAGACTCCCCCACTAACCAACTCACTCCACATCCCCACAGCTGACCAAACACAGCTGCCAGCTGCCAATCACAGTGTCACCATGGCAACAGACCAGCCTACTCCCTGTCTCTAAGGCACAGGAAGAGGATGGTTGTGTGTGCATGCGAACAGCTGAACACCCCTCCCCAGCACTCCCACCTCACCCTTCCCATGTCCGTGCTGACCCCCTATCTTATTCCCTGTTAGGGTAATGGGAACGCTGGTGCTACTGAGCCAAAGTTGGACACACCATGATAGGCATGAAGGGAAAAGAGGACAGGGAGGAAACTGGGTATTATCCACAACTTATTTTGCCCCACTTTGAAAAAAACATGAAAAAAATGTTAAACAACAACGTGTCCCTAAGGAGTGACTTGAGGGGCTCCGTGATTCCCATGCATCATAAAAGCATGTATTTATGTGATTCATGGAGTTCATTGAAAACTAAAACTTGACCTTAGCATGAAGCAACAAGTTGGTGTTGCTTGAGCACAGAACACCAGACCATGTGTCGGAAAAAGGTACATTGTAGACATACAGTACATAGAGGTGAACAAGGCAAGGATGTGTGCGTCACCTCATGCCCACTGTCAAACGTGCGCGGCCGCAGATGGCAGGTCAAATGGATGTCATGCCAAACACTGGAGGACTTCAGGATTCAGAAGCTAAGCTAAAGTCTGCCCAACAGTAACAAAGGAACCAGAAAGAATTGGAGAAAGAAGAAATAAACATTACTGAATGGGCTAAATCTCCCAACACGCAACGGGATAGTTTGTGATCTCCTTCATACGTGCATTTAAAAGACAGGAAGGAGCACATATGCATTGATCACCAATCTAGCATTGGGGAGTCATACTTACATCTTACCAAATTCAACTTTAAACAAAGATCATTTCTTTAAGGAGCTTGTGCCACCACCTCATCTCCACTTTGATTCTCAGAACTCACTCTTGCAAGAGGACACCATCCACTGAGGGGCTTCTGCAAAACTTACAACCTTTCCACTAAGTTCAGCTCCTCTCACTGTGTTATGCGATATAACCCTGTCCAACCTTTCCTTGGCGGCCAAAGCCCAAACAGTACCACAGAGAACTTTAAACATTCAGGCCCCCATAGCTGAGTCAGACTCCACCACACTATTAATAAAAAAAAGTCATCTGGATGGACGTCTCATACAGTGACACTGGTAAATTGAGAGCTCGCAAAGTGCATTAAAAATGAAGCCCCCACCTCAAAATACACCATTAGCTATAGAATGCATAATTACACTAAAACGAGCACATTGCCGTCTGAACGTTATCCAATGCTGATGTGGATTTTTAAATTGAAAAATTAAACTTTTGTCATTACTTACTTACTCGCGACCTCAAGGTTTATGTTGTTCCAAACCTGTACAAGTTTCTTTCTTCTGCTGAACACAAAAGAAGATATTTTGAAGAACATTGGTAACCAGACAGTTGACGGCATCCATTGACTTCCATAATATTTGTTTTTCCTACTATGGAAGTCAATGGGTGTCTGGTAACCAACATTCTTCAAAATATCTTCTTTTGTGTCCAATAGAAGAAAGAAACTCATACAGATTTGGAGAAACTTGGTTAACATGAACTATCAATGAATGTTTTAGAATGTTAACAGCATTTTATAATCTTTGTTAAATGTTCTGAATAAAAACGCTGTTAGTTCACAGTGCATTAAGTAATGTGAATAGTTTGATTTGTTTGATAGTTAAATGTTGAAATTAACAAACGTTATTAAATGCTGTAGAAGTATTGTTTATTGTCAGTTCAGGTTACCAAATGAGACCTGACTGTAAATATTTGGCCGACAGTAGATTTTGCGGTTGCACTTTATTTTAAGGTGACGTAGTTACATAGTACTTATTTGAGGAAGTACAGAGCAATATTACTTACAGAGTTACGGTTAGGTTTAGATACTAAATATTATTATGTAATTATGCATAATTTACTGTTATTACTATAGTAAGCAATGTGTAACTACATCATCTTAAAATCAAGTGTTACCGATTTTGCAAATGTTTACCGAATATGGCTATCGTCTGAATGTGATATGAAAATAAAATGGCCTAAATAATACAATTCATAATAAAAATAGCCAACATATCAGTCAATCACTATTTAAAACGGCTTGAAAAAAAGTCAAAATTTTTATGGCATCACCAATAAGTTAAGCTTGCTTGTTATAAACAGATGCATGCTGACTGCTGTCATGCACACTGCTGAATCTCCACCCCTCTTTATCCTTGAGTTTTAAACACGAGCTGCGGGACCCTAAGGAGCTTACGTGCTGATCTCTCGGTGAGACTGCACCTTCACAGCTCAAGGCGACTGCGAGCTCACGTTAACACCAGACTGGCTAATCTAAAGTGACCACCACTAATCAAGCGCCCCTTGAGTAAAGAGCCACTTGCTCCAGTGGAGGTGGATGTTGACACAGAGCGAGGAGTGCAGGCATATTCACATTGTTTACTTTCTTTCTTGGAAAGAGCACAGAAAGGATGATGTGAGAGTGAGTCGCGAGACACAAATACAGACAGAACGATCAAACGAAAAATGCGAATACTTAAGCGTATGTGAGTGACAGAGGGATATCGGGAGAATGATAAGGAAAAGTTACTTCAATGTTTACTGTTCTCTCCATGGCGGAGTTGAGCTGGGGTTGGGGGGTGTATATGAGTGAGATGTTGGATGGATGGGGTAGGATCGCTGCTCTGGTCTTGCAGGTACACTGTGTGTGCATCTGGTGAACAATAACATGTTTTTGTTCGGATTCAGGCCCACCACTAATCCAGCAGGAGGTGGGGAGACGGGGAGCCAATGAGCATGAAGGGCATTTGTCACTTTTTCCTCTGAATATGTGAAACAACAGATTTTATCGGCATGCAGCGATGATAACTAGGCAGACATTTTTCCACAATGGCTTGTGCACTAGCATTGGTGAGTTTAATAGACTAGACTAATTGGATCATTGAGGAAAACAGAGTTATTTGTGGTTATAATTAAGCAACAAAAAAGATTCAATAAGTTTGTGGTGCAAAGTGAATCAAATGGAAAAGTTACTTCACTTATCTGAACCAACAGCCAAACATCGATGTTATCACCAGATACATACTGATAGAACCAAAAGAGAACAATTTATCATATAACATAAGCATAAAAGCCTGAATGATATTACAGCAGAAAAACTAGACATGTAAACGTAATCAAGCAGCCAATGCTTCAAACAAAGCCAAAACCTTAACATTTAATTAAGGAAATGTATGATTTATCAACAAAACCAGCCTATATTTTGTGCTGAAAAGGAAACTTTATATTTAACCAGACGATTCTGGATTTCAATGGATTTTACATGGCAAAATGACACATTTCACCTTTAGACTGAAAATCGGTGCGCAAACAAACATGAAAGGCAGCGTGAGGGAAAGGGGCAAAGGGCAAGGAGTGGACGGGTTGTTTGTATGAACGCTGTGACTCTCTTTCTGTCTTTCACAGTCCAAACTCCATGCACCTTGATTCGGGGCTGTGATTCTCGGCTGATATGATGTCTTCAGGTGCCCCATCAGCTCTTTTCTTTGTCTCATATAGGTGGATCCACAGATCAGAAGTATTCCTGCAGCTTTCCCTGAACCCAAAGGGTTACTTGCAGTTATATCTATCTTTAAAAGAGTTACTCAGGCTTCTGAAAGGCAGTTATACACATAGAGCTTGACACGCCAGACTGGGGTGGGGGGACAGAAATAGCAACAGGAGAAAAGTCAGCTGGATACACAGATAAAAATAAAAATAAGGCAGAAAATGCAAAAACACTCTAAACAACGATTCTGTTGCTTCTCATCCCAAATATTTTGACCTGTCTATTAACAATCATCCATTTGGAGGTAGGCTGAGGTTAAAATTTGAGGTCCCCGTAGCAACAGACAGCAAAATGCCTGAAGTCTACAAGTCTCTTCAAGCCTGCTGTGCAACAAATGCGTGTATGCATTTTCATTGCAAACTTTTGGACTTTATGGTCTTGTTTTGCTACAACAGGACCCAAAAGATGTCAAATTACCAATCTACGGATTCTCCGTGATATTCTCTTTATCACCGAAGTTAAAATGGACATTGGAGTTTGAAGCTAAATCCAGATTTGTGTGGTGTGGGGTTAGTACTTTACAGTGGCTGTAGATTACTTGTTTGGAAACTTTCTTGAAATGGGCCAATTAAGCAATTATATCGTAACTGCATTAAGCAGCTTAATGCTTGACAGATAATTGAGTCCTTTAATTCCAATCCTGAACTGACAGAGAATGGGAGAGACGGCAAATAATGAAGGTTAGTCTAAACAAGCCTATATCTAGCAAACCAGCTGCCACTGTACATTGGTATATATCCAAACAATGAGCTTTCCTATCAACTTTCCTGCACAAATCTTAAGAACTATACCACTGCAAGCTCGTTTTATCAACCAATTATCACTTATACTAAGGTATTTTATTTTCATTATGCTTTCATGTGGCCATAATAATTTACTGGAAAATAATTAAGCCCTGATTCTAACAAAACCATCAAATGCAACAAAGGTCTTTGACATATTTAATGTTCTGTAATACTGAATCTATGTACAGAACTAAACAAAAATTCACAGGACAGCAAACTGATACCACCAGTGGAATAAAAGCAAAACTCAAAAATAATCTGCCATGACAACAACCTTTTTTAGTGTAATCACAACTCAGAGTCTTAAAATATGACTAACAAACCAAGAAAAGCTGTTTTGTGACGTACGTTGTGCACAATACAGTACATGCTGGTCTACAGAGCAGCATTCTGCTGCAGCTCTAAGATTCCCAGCAACAGAGCGATCACTGTGAGCTCACACCGCACGTAGAGCTCCCACAGCACACAGCACAAATTACCGTGCAGAAGTGACGCAAAGATCAAGCAGCCACTGAAACCATTCGACAATGTGCCTATTCCCATGATTGTTTGAACAAGTTATGTAAAGACAATGATGGGAAAAGGAGTGAAGTTCTGTAGGGGTATCTTAAGTGTGTGAAACATTTGACTAATTTATGTCCGGTCTAAAAGGGAAAAGCCCCTGGGTGGGCTCTTTTTCTATCTTGAATAACCCAATATTCATATATAAACAAAGGATTACACTGATTTTTAATAGTTAAGCATCGTGCCATGGTTTATCTGCTTTCACTGACAAAAGCAAGGTTACTGATTACCAATGTACGAGACAATGTTTTGACACTGTAAACTGTATTTACATTCTCAAAGCTCAACCAAAAGCTAATGTACTTCCTCAAATTCCGAAGCCCAGTTATCACAATTCTCTTGCTTTTCCCTCATTCCATGCAGTTTTTGGTTTTGTTGACTGTATTTAAGCCACCAGGATTTCTAATGTTTACCATTGGCCAAAGGTAAATAAGAACGACAGCAGAAACCAATGTTTGACAAAGAACTGGATGTGAATACCTTACCCAATAGACCTGACCGAACGCCTTTTCCATTTTACTTACTTCAACAGAACATTATTATTATAGAAAGAATATGAGCAGAAACAGATTTCCCAGCATTCATGCATGCTCAAATGTTAAGGCCACTGTCTTGTGCAGCGCATGAACTAAGCACATGTAGCTTTTTTATAGGTGCAATGTGAGATTGTACTAACTTCTTGCCGGCTTCCGTAGCAGGTGTGACTGGGGTAAGAAGCGATTCTGGTCTGGGCTGCCAATCCAGGATTCGGTCGGCAAGTTTGCGACCATTCTGTTAGAAGGCTGCGGCTTCTCCTCCACAGACGAAGTGATCACCATCTGAAATGCTTATGCGTTGGCCCGTGATATCCAAAAGAATGACTCTAATCAAGTTTGTTGGGGATCCCAAAAAGTACTGAAAAAGTCGCTGACATCAAGTACAGAATAATCCTTCGCACATGCCTATAACTTCAGTAAATAATCCAGTAGGGTACATCCAATGGTAACTAAACTCAAGTTTGAACCGTAAAGGCAAGTTATAAAGATTAGGATTTAAATTTACGCACAAAAATATCTTTTAATTACTTGCGAAATCCTGAAGTGACAGACAGAAGAAACTGATGAACGAAAAAGGCACCATTAAGTTATTTCAAACACCGTTTCATTTCTGTCCTTGCGATTCCCTTTATTACTATAATATTCTAAGGCAATGGATTGGGTTTCAGGCAACAATGCTCACTTTTGGCATAAAAATATACATATTCAAACTATGTATGTCTTATATACTTAATAGAGCTATATATATATATATATACTCTGCAACACACACACATATATATTTCTCTGTTTATATGGGGATGAGCTTATTTGGTTACTAAAGTTTGCTTTACTTGTACTGTATCTAGATTCATTGTCCCACAATATGGAGTGGATTCCATTTGATAAAATAATCAATAACTTTTTTTGGGGGGTTGGGGGGAAATGTTCACAAGAGTGGGATAAGATTGAGATCCTTGTTGAGACAGGACCCCCCACTTCAGTTTTCCGATAATTCAGCAGCTGATAAGGAAACCAGAGCTAAACCTGGAAGTGTTGGTAGCCTTAAGGGTGTGGGTGGGGGTCTCAATTTTCAACCCCATTTACCCCATCACTCTTGCTAAAAATAGCGGGTGTTTCTTATATTCTGTCTAGGTATCCTACAGTAGCTTAAATTAGTCAAAAAAGGCAGCTGCGTTTGGCAACAATGGTTGTGTTGCCACTTTCCTCAGTTACAATCTTAATCCTGATGAGCAAAAAAAAGAATGCAGCTCCAGGTAAGAAAGGTGTCAGTGACTTCCTTATGGGAAAAAAATGTTACCCTTCCCCCTTAAATGCAACTGGCAAAGTCTGCAGGTGTACCAGCGACCTTTTAGCTGGCAAGTCAAAAAAAAGGGGAAGGGGGTGCCAGGAGCTCAAGACATGGGTGACAACAATCTATATAGCTTGTGATAAATGTTTTCGTGGGCTGCAGGATCAAAACAAACACGTGCAAGCACAAATAACTCCAACGAGCCAAAGTGCTGAAGTGCAAGTTACAGGCACAAAAAACGCACAACTACTGGAGAAGGGAATAAAAACCTGCCGCTTTCACTATGATACTGTTTTACAATACAATGTGGGTGAGAATTTAGTCTCAATTATAGCGCGTCAGACGAACAGTCTGCGACTCCCATAGCTTCAGTTCTGCAAAGAGACGTCTCGGTTTGCGCGAATGTGCTTGGCATTTAAAAATAAAATGGAAAAGATATCCAGGAAATGAGTGCAAACAATCCAAACGTCCAGTTCAAGCGGTGACAATTCACTCAAAAGTTAGGATTATAATGGTGGGCGCTCGCGCTGCTGTTGTCCAACCGCGCGCTGTCAAGTCGCCTCAAAAGAACAACAGATCACCGTTAAGTTCGCGACTGACAATTTTCAACTTTCCGTCGACCATAAAAATAGAATTCAAAGCGTCACCAAGCTATTTCGTGAAGAACATCAGCTGGCAAAAAATATGACGTTACTTCCATCCTGAGCTGTCACCGCGACCGCAATCCCGTGCAGTTTAGTTGGGCTTCCGCGTGCGCTTTCACAGATTCATTTGCCCCCGTAACTCCCGCTGTTGGATATCAACGCTCCTTTCGTTTTAAATCTTCTCCTTGATATTTTTTCCCCCTTGTATAAAGTCGTTGTTTTCCACCCAGTCTCAAGTCATACTCGCTGCCTGCCCGTTATTACTCCTTGTTGTCGAGCCTCTCTGGCCGGCACTGGATCCACACCCTGCAATGAGGATTGTTCCATCCACAGTCAAGTGTAGGGGGGGATCTAGGAGAGCCGCTGTGTGGAGGAGCTCAGTTGACGCAGCTCCCCACGCTTCAATGTTTAAACACCAAAAGCGGAGGGCTGCCATGAGCACCACGAAACACGTTTCAAAAGGAGTGACGCATGACTATGTGCTTATTTACCCAGATTTCATCAGATGAAACAAGGCTTCACCACGAAACACACATTCACAACCATTTAAACGACGCATCCCCATTTCAGTTTAGTAGCGCCACCAACCCGCTTCTCTCCATTTATAGTAACTGCAGATATAGATATTCACACAGCGCATATATAGACTGCTTAGAAACAAACCACTGAACACAATTACAATGCGCTTTATTTCAAAGAACAACAGTACACAGGCCTAACTTGTTATGGGTGGTTGATCCCTCTCGAATGAGCTAAAAAATTGCGTTCACACATCATTTTGTTTTCAGTAAGGGCAAAAACATCGCACGGTGCTAGTGTGTTTGAGTCCGGTAACTATAGTAACAACAGCTATATGTCGTTAGTTTGTTTACAGCGTCGTTACACGTAAAAGGCGCCGAAAGACAAACTGGGTGCTCACGACTAACCCCTCTAGTAGTGATTTAATCATTCCCACAGGGATTGCAAAGAAAACTCATACAGGCAAACGCGTCAAGGTCGGGCCTAGTTTAAAAAAAAAAAAAAAAACTCATGAAATTAGTATCAATTAGCCTGATGTCATTGATATAATTTGAAACGTTGAATTCTTTATTTGTAACGATAACCGTGTGTATATGATACGGAAGTTATCTTCCCGTGCCCTTTAAGTTCCATCAAACTTTTCTGTGCTAAAGCGCGCGCACACACGCCGATGTTCCTTTCCACAGAACTGCTCCTCAAAATCTCCCTCCCTCCCTTTCTGCTAGCGCGCGTTCATGGGCGCTACATTCTCCACCCCCTGTGTGCGCGTTCGTAGGGTCTGTTGCTATCCAACGCCACGGCAGCTTACGCGCGATTGGTCAGAAGTGCTCCCCGTTGCTGTTTGAATTGGTCAGCTTGGTATGTGGGCGGAGAAGAGACGAGAGACTGCCCTTTCCCCTAGCTCCTTGTTGTCTCCAAAACACGCCGCGGAAACAGGATGACGTGCCCGCGGAAATAACACAAGACTTCAGGTAGATTGATATGGAGGGGGAGAGACGACAGCGAAAAGTTGAGAGAGAGGAGAGGGAGAGAAGGAGGAGGAGGAGGAGGAGGAGGAGGAGGGGGAGATCAGGAGGGGAGGGGATTGTCATCAACACACGAAACGGGAGAATCTGTGAGAACTGTTGCATTAGGGCAAACTTTAAGTGATCATTAATCATTCATTATTACATTTATTTATTTTTAAACTTCGTTATGCCACTTGCACTGAAATTGTATTAAAATGAAACTGTGATAGGGCTTAAGAAATATCAAGCATCAAGAGAGCATTTTTATCTTAAGCCACTTCAAGCGTGTAGATACTCATTGTATAATATAAACTAGAAAGTCTTTAAATACATGAAACTATTTTCTAATTAAAAACTGAAATCGTTATTAAATGTAAATCATATTATGGCCTCAAGTTTACTGTACAGTTTTAACTTACCTGCATTTGTATTAAACACTGCACATAAAGATGATGATTATTATTATTATTTTAATAGGCCTATATTATTATTATCATTTAATTTGACCATATTGTGGCTAGGAAGCATGCTCAAACCCCATTGCGTGCGGGTTGGTAATTCCTCTCTGTTCTCCCCTAAAAGAGTCTAAGGGAAGGGGTCGGTGGTGGTGCAAAACGAGGTTAACCATGCCGTCATTCATCCTCCATGACTCCACAGAAGCTCGTTTATATGTATATTTTCACATATCTCTCTCTTGTTGAGGGGGAAATCCATACGACTGTTGATATGATATGCAAGCGTGTAAGCATTTAACATATGTATTAAAATAAACAATTCGCCTAGTTTAATTAAGATTAAAAAGGAAAATTCGCGTAAAGATCAAACGAATTAAAAGGCTATATAAACATGAACACGCAAGTAAAATAATAATAGAATAAATGACATTACAAGTATAATTTATGTGAAATAAAAAAATATTTTAATGTTATCTCTTAACATTATTAGATGCTAAATGCATTAAAAAAAAATATATATATATAGTTTGCTTTCAGTGTAAACTTCAAGCGAATTCAACTTTCCTCCTTCCTCTCCAGCGCTACAGCAGTGCGCACCCGTGACAGCTGCGGCAGCCCCTTATGTGTCACATTATTATTTTGGTTTGTAAAGCATAAATGTACAAATAAACGTCTACGTGTATAAGTGAGCTGGTTCTTGAGAGGAAATGTGACTCGGTTCCAATAAATCACCTTTGCAAAGCTCCCAGACACCCGAGATTAAAAACGCAAGGCGAAGATTCCGGGACTCACGTGCCTTGCAGCAAAATTCCACCCGGCAACTACACATTGTACCATGGTAACAGCCCTGCCATTGGTCCCGGGTGCGTTTTGAAATGACCAATGGGAGGGCCGGCAGCGGGTGATGCGTGTTGCTAGGTAAACATGATGCAGTGGGAAGATACGGTAGTCGAACTTCACTGAAGAAGCTAGCAAGCGCAAAAGGAACGGCGGGGTAACACAGCAGCGAATTACAATTACACTGCGGGGAGGTTGCCGGGGTTGTGTTTCAGCTCTGCTCACGCCAGAGATGTTTTTTTTTTCTTCTCTCGATTTTAAAGTGTGCATTACAGAGTTACATTTGTCTGTTTGGACACATGCAAGTTAAATAAGGCAACAAAACGGGCTTTATAGGAGCAGAAGATGAGAGCGGCATGCTGACCAAAACAAATCATATACTCTTCAGTGCTTTATTTTCAACCTCCTTATTGACAGGCAGAATGGCCAGATATACATCACAGCACGCCCAGCAAACACTTCCCATTGGCAAATGGCTCGTCTACCAACAGTGAGATATTTACAACTAAGTAAACCTGACCTCTTAGTCCCTAAATATTTAAAATAGCCACCTAAAGTGTGTGCTTTCTTTGGACCACCTCTATTCCATACATCCAAGAGCAATATAACAAAACATGCCAATTATGGAATGAACACTTAAAACAGGTGGAGAACATCTAGCTAGGGTCTTTGCTGTATTGTAAAGTGGCAAACAAAATGACAATAAACTTGTAAATATAAAATCAAGTTTCTATTTTTCAGTTAATCTACAAGTTGTACGCGAGACAGACCTCTGTTGTGCTCAATAATTATATCCTACAAGTGGGTTTATAGGGATGCCACTCAATACCATGGTATGAAAGCACATGTACAGAATATGAAGCTGTAAAAAACTTGTTTCCAAACAGAACAGTTGTCCTCATTACACTTGTGTTACCTCCGACAAAAATGGCCTAATGTTGCTAGTGCCATGGAAGTTCTGCCAAGAAACCTAAGATGGGCTAGGTTCAAGTTTACCATTACAGAAGTTTGAAGTTTCATCCATAAATAGGTTGCATGAGGTGCCATGCTTGAACAGTTATGGATACGAACGCTAAAGATGTCCAACACTTAGGCCATGGCACCAGCAAAATCACTTTAAGTCAGAGCTGAGCTGTTACAACTTTAGGAATTAAAATACATGCATAACTACAAAAACAATGTTAGACTTAAGCTTCAACTTTTTTTTTTTTTTTTTTTTAAGGCGCATTCAATTGATCAAAAGTGACAGTAACTACATTTGTTAAAAAGATTTATATTTCAAACATTAATAAAAAAGCTGTTCTGTACTTTATGCTCATCAAATAATCTATAATACGCATATGAATATGAAGCAGCACAACCATTTTCATTAATAATAAAAATAAGAAGGCACCAAATCATCATTTAAAATGATTTCTGAAGGATCAGGTGACTCTGAAGACTGGAGTAATGGTGCTGAAAATTCAGCTTTGCCATCAAAGGAATAAATTATATTTAAAATATATTATACAATTTATTCAATTGTAATAATTTTTCACAATATTAATGTTTTTCCCTGTAGTTTTGATCACATAAATGCAATCTTGGTGAGCACAAAAGATGTCTTTCAAAGATATTAACAAATCTAACCGATCCCAAACTTTTGAAGAGTAGTAGCCCAAGTTTTTGGATAGTATATTTATTACACAGCTTTCTGGAATACTTGATTCTGATTGGTCAATTGCAGAAATGAGAAAAATGTTGTGTCATGTAATGTGTACCTTCTCTCTGCGCTCTATACAAATACGATTATTTTACTATTTAAACTAATTCATATTTTCTCTCCATGCATTTATTTATTAACAATAATATTAATGAATTAACTGAAAGTAGATGTGTGTAATAAGCCAGATAACGTAAAGTCATTATCTAAATAAAAAAACAAAACAATTAATGTCCTGATCATCCTATTGGGGATTATTTCGTGATAATGACAGGTTGACTTTTCCTTTACATTATATGTTATATTACTGAAGAAAAGGTGTGTGTATGTATGTGTATATATATATATCTTTTGTAACTTCAGTAATATTTGAACACAATCAATGAACGACAGTGGGGAAAGTTTATTTCAATGGCTTTAAATTGGCTAGTCTCACAAACATTATAATGATGAAGTGATTATTACAGTCACATCATGCTGAATTATATATGTTCTGGTAATAATAAATGGGACACAATGATCAGGAAGAGACAAAGCTTGACAGCATCTGTCCACACGTGTCAGTGCACTTACGCCTGACCCTTTCGTGGAGCGAGACGCAGGAGAATCCCTACTGTTAATCCCTGATGAGCCTTCCCCCCACCCTGCCCTCCCTTCCGCAGCATGACCTTTCACCTGAAAACCACACATAACAGTTACACAGACAGTCAATGAGAGAAACAGCGAGGGCACTGTCGCCCAGGCCACACCAGTCTCACCCCTTTTTGGTGCAATTAATCTACATTTTAAGGTGGGTGTTTTTTTCTACAAAGACTAAACTGCTTTAATGTATGCATTAGGGTTTCTAGGGTTCAGGGAGAGTTTATAAGAGTGATCAGGTTGCTCATGGGTCATTCCCACAGGTGCCACTGGAAGCCTTGGAGTGCCATTACAAATAAGCAGCAACACACAAATATTACATAATTTTACATACAGAAATAAAATACAAAATTCCTTCATGTTACAAACACTATACTAAAACAGAAAAACATCTTATAATACTACATAACTGGTGATATCAATGCTTTACCAGGAATTAAAAGAGAAAAGCATGCATAGGGCTGTGATAATTGAGAAGTTACTGGTGGTCCCTCCTCTGCTGCCTCTAGTGGCCAAGCCAAATCACTTCATGAAGGGAGAGGAGGCACAGGCAGTGGGAGAGAAAAGCCTTTTTGGTGATTCTGGTAAATCCGTGAATCAAGGACGGGTTGGAGATTGTTTTCAGACTACCTTGTTTCTAAAAAAAAAAAAAAACTTGAACACACACAAGTTATATAGAGGTTTACCTATTGAGAGCATGTTTTCAATGCAGTATTATCAAATTTGATTTTTATAACTAATTACAACGGCCTCAATACATGCATAACTGTTTAAGAGGGAGTATGCAAGATTGCTAAACTTTGCATCACCTGAAAACAAATAAACACAGGCCAAATTTCTCTTAAAAAAAAAGAAAAAAAGAAAAGAAAGGTTGCTGACTTAAATTAAGTACAATCGACTTGTATGTTTAAGTCATTTGAACTTAGACATTAAACTGACTTTAAAAAAAAAATGAGTTGAATCTTGTCATCATATATTGACCATAGATTTTTTTTTTTTTACAGTGTACTATGATTTACAAATAGGCTTAACATCTCTTTATGAAAAGTTATGGCAATAGGCTAATACATGTAAACTAGTAGTATTTTTGGCTGTTTCTTTTTAGTATCAAGGTTTACAGAACCAAAAATACCAGCTCAGTACTTTACATAGACACAGGAGTTGATGAACGTGATCTAATGGCAGGACTGGAATAAACTAAGGCCATTGGATTTGCCAAAGGACAAACCCATTAAAACAAATCGATCTAAAACTCATGTCAAATATATCTCCCCATTGCAAGGCATGAGTGCTATAGACAATCTATTTGAGAGGAAATGATGCCCAACTTGAACATTTCCAAATAAACTATAAAAGTTAAACTGCTTTGTCTTTCACCTCATGTTCAGACTTAAGCAGCCAAATCTTTGGGAGGTTCGACATGTATTCAATGTAATTTGCAAAGCAAAACAAACTGTTAGGGTTACAAAATAAGTAATTGATATGTCTCTCAGACAAGTTTCAGGGTAGCGTCCAAAAACAGATATCAGGGTGAGCATCACCCTACTTAACAAAGACATCACTGTTCAATTGGCCTGCTATGTAATTGATCAAAAGGATAATAGCTCAATAAACAGCTTTAACTATCATTCCTCACATCACTGTAAAGTTCAGGGTGATTTCTGAGACTTCTTACCCTTCCAAGTTCTCTTGCCCTCTGGAGTTAGGGTTAGTCATACTAGTTAATACAAAACCCCCACATTCGGGCTAGAATCTACAAAAGCTAAAATATTTTAATATATACACATATAAATAAAATATGAATTAGTAATTGTAGCAACAGGTCAAGAACTACCATTCACAAAAATAAATAAATAAATAGCCCAAATAAAAAAAAAAATAGAATAAACTGATTTCAAACAGTCCTGCTCAGTGTCACAATACGATCTTAATAAAAGCGACACCCTCTGATTAATGTGCATATGTTATACAAAGCATGTAAAACCTGTAACAACTTTTTAAAAGTAAAAGGACGTGTTAATAAAGTCAACATTTAATCAAAACTATATGCAATATAAAATGCCTTAATATTGCTCGTCTTTTGGAATCTTTCAAAAATAAAAAAAAAAGTATAATATTCTCTGCCTCTGAAATTATTTTCCTTTTCTGCTATTGTCAAATGCAAGGCTTGAAAATAATGGGTTGAAATAATGCTAATAAAGGCATTTAGGCATCTGATATAGGAACATCTGAATTAGCTCGTAGTCATTACTTATGTTATAGCTTGTTCTGGGTAATATCCATCTATGCATTAATATATGTATTATTAATATAGAACTAGTCCAATAGTCATTGGTAGCTGAAACAGATTCAAAGCATCAAGTTTGATGCTCATCAAATTTTTTTTTAGTTCTCGCACAGGTGGTTTTCAAGAGCAGTGCTTCTGAACATGCAAGGACCATAAGGTTGACAGCTGACATCCACCATGCTCCTTTTTGGATCAAACATACCCCTTAACATTTAAACTTGCAATTCTTAGACATTGGTCCACATGAACACCTAACGCCCCTCTGCCACCTCTCTCCTTCTCTTCTTCTTCCACCACTGTCTGTTCTATTCCTCCTATACTGCACATACGATGTGATTAAGCTTCTGTTAAGCCAGGCATAATCTCTAGAAGCTCTGGCTATTTAATTCTTGCTGTGCCAGCTTAGAGCAGTCATGGAGCCTGGCAAGGGGTGTGTGCAGGCATGCAGGCACACAGACAGGCACTTTGGCTGTCACAGTCAGTGCATGAAGCAGTCTCGCACTCCCATGGTGACTACAGGGCCTTTTACATGGTCACATACAGTTTACGAACCATGGGCTTTAAAAAAGGCATGTTTCAAATATGCTACCAAGACACACAGATGTTTAAGGATGGACACATGTGCACATCTAGAAAAGCATGCATGTGCACAGACAGCCAGCCTCTTGCATTCAAGTGATGAAGCAGACTGACAAACTTGACAATTTGTGGAACCCATTTATGCAGTACGGGTTATCTAGGCCAACTAGGATGGATGTTGTCTATAGGTAGGATCACTGCGACCCTGCGTCCATCACCTTAGGGTTAGAGCTTCCAACTACAGTTTTTCCTGAAATACAAAATAAAGTCTCTGAATGGCTGCATCACCTGTGTTTGCAACATTTCCATCTTTGGCAAAGCGGTCCCAAAAGACAGCTGGATCTTTGCATAAGATGGTGGCCAACCTGATGGCAAACGTCACAGTGTCTGTAGGCAAGAGTTGTCTTTAGATAAGAAAACTATTGTTATTGTTAACTAACCACTAAAACTATTTAAAATTGTGTTGTTAATCGAAAATAAAGCTCAAATCAAATTAAAAAAATATTTAAAAAAATCTTAAAACTTAAAGGAATACATATTCAAAATATTAAATAAATGGGTCAATGATGTATAAGGATTTTCAACTGGCCAATTTTAAAATACAAATAATAATATCTATTGCAACTGTTCAAACATTAAGAATGTTGTGTACACTAATTCCTATTAAAATTTCAAATGAAGTGATTTTACCGTTTTTTCATCTAGATGAATTGGCCGTGGTCTTAAATGTCATGCGGTGCGACCGTGATTTATCTTAAAATTAATTTATTTCCTTTTTTTTTTACAAGCTCTCTTTAATTAAAGTGTTTATAAACAAAGTATTAGCATTTATTTTGAGTTTTTGCAAAAGATGATCTCACAATTGTGTTTTTTAATTTCAGAGTTGCCAGTAGTTAACAGACTTAATTTTCTAGTAAATTGCATAAAACTGATAAAAAAAAGTTTTTTAAAATACCATTCACTTAAGCATTCTGTATCAGTCAATCCTATTTCAGCCATAGAAATTAGATTTTTTATTTTTTTATTTAATACAGTTATTGCTCGCACCACATAATGAGTGGTCGCTCCAAATGACATGAAGATTTTGAATATTATTAAAAATTATTCATTTCACTGAATTGTTTTAATAAACAAAGAAACATTTTATAATAATTTTAGAAAAATCGAATTGCAAAAAGTGCAACATTTCATTTAACTTGACAACGGAGACGATGGAAAAATTATCATTTTGATTTAATTTTGATCAGAACCATGTATAATCATGTAATATTCCTTGTCATGAATAGTTAAGTAAATGCACATCTGTGTCATAAGTCTCACGGGTATATTTGTGGCAATAGCCAGAAATGGGTCAAAATTATCCATTTTTCTTTTATGCCAAAATGCATTATGATATTAAGTAAAGATCAAGTTTCATGAAGATATTTTGTAAATTTCCGACCATAAGTATATCAAAAAAAAATGTATTATTAGTAGTAATATGCATTGCTAAGTACTTCATTTGGGCAGCATTAAAAGGCAGGGGTCCAGGGTCACACTTGTGGCCTCATCATGCTGCTGATTATTATTATTATTTTTTTAAACACACCTTCCTATTCTCCGGGTGAGATACTCTGCTCTTGCTGCAGGGTCAAAGTTAACACGCTGCCTATGGCGAGCGTCTTTTTCCTTCGCTTGGCAGTGACATCTGTTAAAATAGATGTAAATAGTTATAAATAAATAAATAAATAATAAAATTACTAATAAATGCATAACTACTCAAATGAAATAAATGCTCTAAATTATTTTTCTCATAGTGTACAAAGATTAAAAATGAACCGGCTGAAATGTTTGTAAATGACCCAAACAGGATAAAAACTATTATTCCAAATAATACTAAAATAAAGTACTTTACATATTTAAACCATCAATTGAATATAAAAGCACAAAACCTGCCAATCTAGGACATATATCTATCATGGAAAACAGTGGTCGCACCACATGATATTTTTAAATTCACTCAAAATTTACAGGCACAGAATTGGCCACCTAAACAAAACAAGCTAGATTCCAACAAAAGGTCACTATGAAATTTCTAATAAAAATATATATTTGTAGAAATGACTTAAAACTCATTGCTTTTTTGAGGTCGCACCACATGATATCCAAATGTGGTAACAGCATACCAGCCGTTAAAAAGATAATTATTTTCCAAATTTGAGAGAGAGTGGCAAACCTGTTTGCTGCTTCAATGGGTCCTTGGCAAATTGGTATATGATGCAACTTCCTGTCTCTGAATGGATTTCAACAAAAATTGGTAGTTTCTTGAATTTTGTGCAGGGATTACAAAACACTTTTTCACTAAACCAAATAGTGAAGAAAATAAATTTAATTTAGAGTAATTTCAAAGATGTTTCCAAAACAGAAGTTATGGCCGGACGGTCGCACCACATGATATTTTGACAAAAAAAAAAAAAAAAAAAAAAAAAAAAAGACAATTCTTACCATGATGAACAACACTGGACCCCATTTACTTTAAAATTGTTCTACAGAAGAAAATTATATGGGTTTGGAACAACATGAGGGTGAGTAAACGATGACAGAATTTTCATTTTAGTTTAGTAGACTTTCGTTCATCTTCGGAACACAAAAGAAGATCTTTTGATGCAATCGGTGAGATTTCTTTCCTTCCAAAGACAGCTACGCAACTAACACTTTGACGCTTCAAAAAGTTCATAAAGAGATCGTAAAACTAATCCATATGAATTGAGTGGTTTAGTCCAAATGTTCTGAAGAGACTCAATCACTTTATATGATGAACAACAGATTTAATTTAAGCTTTTATTCATATACACATTCATTAACACATATATCAGATATGTTAAACGGAAGCTCAAGCATGTTTGCTTGACATGGAAGAACCAATGAGGTTCATTCATAAATGCACATTTGAACTTCCGCAAGAACCAATGAGGTTTGTTCTTGCTCTTGACTGCAGGTGTGGTTTAGATTCGGTTTATGTTCAATTATCAATGTTTTTTTTACGTGAATAAAAGACTAAATTCAAATCTGTTCATCATATAAAGTGATACGTAAATCTGTAATAAACGGCTCAATTCATATGGATTAGTTTTACGATCTCTTTATGAACTTTTTTGAAGCTTCAGTGGTAGTTATGTAGCTGTCAATGGAGGGACATAAATCTCTCAGATTTCATTTAAAATGCCTTTATTTATGTTTCGAAGATGAACAAAAGTCTTACGGGTTTGGAACAACACAAGGGGCGAGAAATGGATGACCTAACCCTTAAACCGTGAGCCCAGGACTACAGTCACCCCATCAAGTGATACCAACTCATGCTACGTCCTGACATAATTACAGAATAAGCACTAAACAAGTTTGACTAAATCAACAGTGGTGCAACTGACTAAAATAAAACTGTGTGGCATGTTCTCAGTTGCTCCTGATTTCTTTCCTTCTCCTCTTTTCTCCTCTCATCTCTTCCCCCAGTCCTGACCCACTTTCATCTCCCTTTGAAGAGAGAGTGACCCAGCAATGTCCCTGATGAGGATCCTATACTGTTCTGCCCCGCACTACCCCCACGTCACCGTATCCATAGAGACGTGGGCCATGTAAATACATCCCATATTCAACGACATAGAAGCCTATTGAGTGCTGCCATGCCATTCCTAAAGTCTGTGTATGAGAGAGGAAAAACAAGTGAGATTTATAAGCTATTCATTCACAAAACTGGCCAGAACACAATATTCTCTCATTAGCGCACTAATAATGAAATAAACCGTATCATACTCAAATATGAATTCAAACAAAGTGTCCATTTAAAAACAGGTATTTTGACAATGCCCTATAGTGACTGTTAGACAGCCATAGATTTGGTCAAGGCGGCTTAACTTCTAACTTTCTGGACTAATAAACTAGTAAGAACGAGTAAACCTGATACCATGGTGCATTAAATCATAGCAACAGGGTATAGCAGTATAAAACATGAACCTCATCACAAAAATAAATATAACTAAGCTATAGCTACATATAGCATAGCTCAAGTTACCCAGTTCAAACTAAACTACCTTTTTTTGCAATTCAACTAGTATCTGCCTAGAGATACATGTTGAACTGTCGAAATGTAAGTGTTGATCTGCATTGTGCGTCTCTCTTTCACATGTAATCACAATAAACAGCAAGATTCTTCAACATACACTACCGTTCAAAATGTTTTAACATGCCTATTTCTGTGAAGGCAAAGCTGATTTTCAGTGTCACATGATCCTTCAGAAATCATTCTAATATGCTGATTTGATGCTCAAGAAACATTTACGATTATCAATCTATAATCATTTATGATTATCATAATTCTTCGATGAATAGAAAACATTTATTTGAAATCTTTTGTAGCCATGTAAATCTTTTTACGGTCACTTTTAAATCAACTTAATGTCTCTTGCTGAATGCAATATTAATTTCTTGACCCAAACTGAATGGTAGTGTATGCGTCTCTGTTAAGTGTCCTATGAATGAATGGTCGATTGTTATTTAAAATCGCCAGTGACTTATATAATTTCAAATTCGTCAAATGAAATGACAGTAAATAATATTAGTTATTTATGTTACTAAAAAAATAGAAAATGTGCATTTTTAATAAGGTCAGTGTTCAATTTGAGCATAAAATGAATGTCAATGAGGCACAGTTATTAGTAGATAACTTCAGTCAGTCAAATAACCCAACTAGTCGATTATACGATTGTCTGTCTGTCCGTATTATGAGTTTTATCTAGTCTGTTGTCTCCTTTCTAAACAAGTTGACAGCAAATGTTGTATTGAAAATGCATGCTTTTTTGTTTTACCTATCTTAATAGGTAAAAATAAAGCTTTGCAATTAGGCAAACTTATAAAAGACAGAGCTGAGGCCTAGTATATAACACATGCAACATGTGAAGCAATGGTGCTCATGCAAGTTCGAATTACACATCCCATCTCAATTCTCCCTCTTCTCACCATCACCTTTCAAGAGGGCTTTTCACACTTGAAATAGTTAACCCTGGGTCATTCTAAACCCCAGGTCAACTGAATCCTGGGTTATCTTGCTTCACGTTTCACACTGATAATAATAATTGACGTTTTACACACTCATAATTTACCCAGGGTTAACAATTAATCCTGGGTATTCATAAGCTGACAGTTCACATTGTACATTCCTAAACCCTAGGTTAACGTTCTTATTTGCATATTTGCGGGGTCAGTGTCATTGATTGGATGAACGCAGCACGTGACCTGTTTACATAAAGCATTGTGCATCCTCGTATTGCAGACTGTACTCTCGAGTTAATACCGAATGGATACGTCGGACTATAAAAGGTAAGAATAGTCTCTTCTTCACTCAAATTGCCGCTTTTTCTGTCAGCTTTTTTACATTTTTCCTCTCAAACGATGAGCTGTGCTATAAATAAAAAAAACTCCAAAACACATATTGAAAAAGAAACACAGAATATAGAATATAATTGAATTCACAATTGCAGACTAGACATTTTTCTCTACAGTTTTGATCTACATTTTAATAAACAACACAATAAAATGCCTTTTTCACCTTGGGAACTCACAAATGAATTCCGTGTTGTGGTCATGTCACGTACTTGACTTTAAATGACTATTCTCTCATGGTGCAGGGATTTGCACGGGATGGATAAAGATTACTAAAATGATGAAGAAAAGTCTATTTTGGGAGCAGCTCATAACATCTTTATCCCATCCAGCTCCACCAATGACTTTCTCGCTCTCTCTCTCTGACACACATACACACACATCCATCTTTACACCTTTCTTTTTTGTCTTTCGACTGAATAAGAGATCCATTTATCTTGATTTATCGAGATCTCTTCTCTCCCAGTTTATTCCACCTCCCTGTTACCTTTCCAGACTCACTCCTCCATATGGTTTAAACTCATTCACCCTCACTCTCTCTCTCCATCTCAGAGCTGTGTTAAGCAGGTCAGCAAGGCAGGGATGCTGAGAGGGAAAAAAGATCACCATGAAGATCAGTAGCTCCTTCTTATCACACACATGAACAGAGGATGCTGAAGCAGACATGCATATTGAGAGACATCATACTGATCAAACACACACATGCATCACAATAACTTTGTATCGGCACACAATGCAAACAGAATGCTTAGATTACAGCAGAAAGGTTCAGCCACTTCAGGTTTGCTTCCACAAATACGGCTCTTAGATATTCATTGACGGCCTGACTCTTTCTGGAAAATAGCATATATCGCACCGGATAGTTATAGGAACTCAGTTATAGAATATAGCTACCAGGGCGGTCCCCCGAGAACAAAATTTTCCCTTACGGCCATTTTCCTGGTCCCGACCGACAGTGACGTTGTTTAAGCGTGGCACTTAACAACATCACCAACTGGAGGACGACGTGATCGGAGCTGTGTTTTTTTGTGTGCCGTAGTTTGTGTGATAACGGAGATGGAATGTAGACGTATAAGTTATGTGATTGAAAGAGCAAAAAGCGAGCCTAAGAGACGAAATCTCCAATGACAACTTGCAGTGATATCATTGAGGCTGAGAAAAGAACACAACGTGCCTGAACTTAAGACTTGGTCCATCTATCGCTGTTTTATGGAGTTAGTACGTGGAGTAAGTATAGGCCTATGTAAACTGTGTTTACATGGCTTTTAAAAAAATGGCGGGTGCCGGTGTTTCGTATGGCATGTGTTCAGTCAGCCAATGTACTGGGATGTACTATTGTGCTGGGTTAGACCCTACTCTGAGGTAAGAGCTAATTTAGTCCCCCCCAAAAGGCATTCCTATAACTATAATCGTTCCCAGTTCCTGTGGCGTGAACACGGCAAAAAGCAGGTACTTCAACCATAATTTATAGGAACTATGAAAGCATCCTTCCAGTGTGAAAGCCCCATATGCTGTCAGAAATCTTTTGAGGATGTCTACCCAGATAATCTGAAGGGGTCCCAGACCATCTGAAGGGGTGTGAACACAAAATGTGAGTGCAATACTTGCAGCCATGATGCTAGGGGGAGTTGCTAAAGTGTTCTAAATAATTTTTAGCCTGTTGCTATGCAGTTGCTAGAATGTTCTTAGTGGTTGCTATGGCATTGCTAGGTGGATGCTTGCAGGCCCGATCCAAAAGAGTCCCTATGGCTATGGTTCACACACTGCAGGTCAAATCTGATTTTATTTTTCTTAAACCTGTTTTTTCCTTCTTAGAACTCAAATTGCATTTGATATTTGGCTAGATCTGATATTTTCTGTTCAGGAAAAAGGGTGATTTCTATGTGATCTTTGTTCATTCTTGTTTTTTTTTTAAATTGTCGGAAAGGTTCCCATGATGTATATAGCCAGATCAAATTTTTTTTTTTCTGTTCAGACTGCAATTGCTTTTCCTAGCACATCCACAATGGTTGTCATTCCTTTAAAATAAATAAGTATAGATTAATTTACAAAGGTGAATCAGAAAATCAGTTTTATCTGTTCAGGCTACAAAAAATAAATAAATAAATCAAATCAAATATATGGATTTTATTCAGGCAATATATGTTGCCTGTGTGAATACTGACCTATGACATCCAAGTCGCCAGATAAGGCTCAAGAACATCAACGTCAGTTTAAAAATCTTAAGTTAGAACACTCAGAAATGTACCATGCATCTCATTAACAAGCCAAATTATTTAAGGTATAATGTGTGTCCTTAGCACATACAATACAGAATTAGTTACTTTAATACTGGGGGTTAAGGGTTTGTGCTTTAGCAAGCACTATTAATTATGTTCTATAATGACTGGCTTAACTCTACAGCACCTTGAATTTCTAGATTTGGAAACCATATCACCTTGTCAATAAAGAGCATTGCTGAAACTTACAGGGTTTCTAGGCTTATCCACTTCAAACACTGACCAAGACTGCATCATGTAGAGGTGGGGACTAGACCAGAATGACTCACTCACACACACTACTGCTGCTAAGGTGGCTACTACTAGGCAGGCTACTCTTTGAAATGTTCATGCAGTGGTCAAGAAAGAGTGGAGACACAGTAAAGGACATAAACACTGAAACCCTCCCTACAGGGAACAGAAAGTGTCCACATCAAAACCTGCACCCTATACCGAAGCCAGACTGAGAAAAAGTGTCATCTATACTGCTGCAAAAGAGATTATTAGTTGGTCTGGATATAAGAGATGTACTATGTGTTTTCTGTAAGAGTGCCATCTATGCTTTTAGGAGCCAACTTTCCATTTCTTCCTACCTCCATCAAAAGTCACCAACACCTGCTAAATTACAGCTACTAGCCTCTCTCGTACCCTAGGTATCCACCAAGCCAGTTCAACATCTACAAAGCTACTGTGTACTTTTCATTACCAATTTATGAGCCACTGGAAGCAGGAAGAAAACTACATTAAAAACGGACAGGCAGCAACAGCTTATGGAAGGAAGCTGGGAGCACGCCATGAAGCCAGCTAAGAAGCTCTTGAGTCTTGCCCAGAAGTCTTCTCTTGTGTACCCCCTTTTTTGTGGCAAACTTTACTTTAACTGTAATACAAAGACCCAAATTAACATGTAGTCCTACAATGTGACTATGATCTGTAGGGTTGAATCTGCAAACATAAAAAAGAAAAGAAAAATGACACCATGAGAGATCCATTCAACTTATGCTCATCGACATCTCATGAATTATAACTCAGACTATATAAATGCCCCCCTAGTAAAAAACTCTAGTTCTACAGCCTATGTTGGACTGGTTTATATAAAGTTCAATGACAAATACACCTCAAAGTGACCTTTAGGGCAGGGCACCAAAGTGATGATACTCAGAGGTTGAACGAGTTTGCCGAAATGGTGGTTAATGGCTTTAACTACGATCCCTTAGAAGACAAAGCAATTAACGTTTAAGATGGTGGCTGTAAACGCTGCTCCATTTCCCGATGCAATTTACTCGTAATTCCTCAATTTGATATGTAAATGAATTATGTTGCTGCGGATCAACTCAAATGAACTTACTTCTGGATTCGAGTCAATAAAAAATAAATAAAAAAAACTCGACTCAGGTCACTAAAACCCTTTCTCATCTGGCAGTTTAGACAAGCAATCGGACAAGTTTGTACTTTAAAATTTGCATGAATTACGATACACTTTAATAGCCTGCACAATCTCAATGGAGAACATAGTTCAGTATATACAGTTATCATCCACAAAGCCACATTTTGACCCCGCACGCAAGCCACGCTTTAGAGGAAAAGCTTGTTAGGAGCCACATCCAAATCGATGTGTTAGGCTATATGCCATCTGATGAGTGAAGGGATTTGTCCTGATAGAGTAAGGGCAAAGTCACACAGGGACAGACAGACAGAAAGGGAGGTGGGCTATGGAAAAAACAGCACTTTCCTACTCTAGCTTTTATCATGAATTTCCACAGCAAGAAGAGCACTTTCCACTGTTTGCAAGAGCCCAAAATGTAGCTCATGCTGTTCATCAAAGAAGTCAGATGCATACATAAACAGGGAGACAGTATATAAACCGTGTACTTGTAAGTGTGTGTCCTCTCCTCCCAGAGCTATCAAATTTAGGAGTATGTTGCAAGATGAATGGGGAATACTGCCTCAGGTGGTCTCTGAAAAGACTAACAAGCTTGCGTCCATCCCAGTTTAGTTTATGTCAGCTACAAGAAATGAGAGATGTGACGTTTACAGCAACTACAATCCTGTCTACCAACCAATAGGAACTTCCCGCAAAGCAACTTCGTAGAATACACACACCTGAAAGTTGTTAAAACTTGCCTTGCATGTTTGATGTCTTGTCATTGCTGAACTTCTAAAGATAAAAAGCTATAAGAACAAACCTTTTTTTGAACCATTTTACAAAATGCCTAATGAAACGCATGCAGGCATTGAGCATCTTTTTAAATGAAGAGATTCATTTTTTTCAAGCAAAGAAAGACCCCTTTAAAGTAATTCCACAGTACGTTTACAGTTGTTGCAAGGCTTTGTACAATGAAGTTAGTTAGTCTATTCACAGCCCTGTGTCACTCTGCCACGGACACCAAAAGAAATCCCAAAACAGAGCTGGTCACATAAAAATAAAAGGAGGCCAAAAAACCAAAAAGAAACTAGAGAGGGTAGATTAATCCATGCTCAAGCCAGATGTTCGGAAGAGAGCACAAAAATGCATGAAAACAGTTTAGAAGATTCAGGGAAAAGAGAGATAAGAGAGACACTATTTTAAGGGACAGGTGGCTCCTACATTGCAACTAAAAGTATTATGCATCTAAAAAGACGTCTCAAATACGTCAAAACCGTTTTTTTTTTTTTTTTGTATTATTACAAAAACCTCCAAGACAGAAGGTGATAGCACAAAGTAGCTCCAAGTATCCCAAATCCAAGATTCACCAACAATCCAAACGATTCCACCCATCTCCCCCCAAGGAAAAATCTACATGATCTATAACCATTAATTCTAACTAAACACAGTGACAATAGGCATGTTTAAACCATTCCCAAAGTTGACAACGGATAATGATGCAGTGAGATGGCAACATGCAGAAGAAGAGCAGAAGCAGAAGTGTGTCCATTTTGAACCGGCATTGCTACTTCAGCACCACAGCAGAAACCTTGCAGAAAACGCTATGGAGATGAAGGGTGTAGGCATAGCCAGATTTATCCACACACTGGGCTAGACTTGGGTGTATGTGCCACATCCAAATGTATTCTTGAGGTGGATAGTAAGAAAGAATCGTCCCTCCAATGCTTGTGAACGTATGAACATTATGAAGAAAATTGTAACGTCACCCTAATATACAGAGATCCTTGGAATAAAGTCGCGGTTTTATCCGCAAAATATGACCTAGGACGGTCGTATGTGTTGTGAAACGGTAAATATATTAACCAAGTGCGTTGAAAACCAGCAAGATTATCTGTCAAATTTCGATAGCATTCAGGCATTCTGTGCACAAGATTTGCATCCCATGCAACACCGCAGTTTTGCATTAATGTAATTGTGGCCGAACTGATGCTCTTGGATTTTTTTTTCCCCCCTTTTTTTTTTTTTTTTTTTTTTTTTTTGAACAACCATTAAATGACGACTGGATGTCTAAACAAACGTGATGGGCTAACCTGACTCATCAATCTGAGTAATGAAAAGCGAAAACCAAAAGATGCATTGACGGTCTCATAATCGAACATGTTCATGGGTGCATGGCTGCAAACGCGGTTCATGCAATGGATTTGACTGATGCTTATTTTTGTATATATATAGATCACAGAATAAGCTGTTTAATACTCGACATGGTTCAAACCAGATCAGGAAAGATATATTGCACGGTTTTAATCATTGCAAATCACATCCTGACCAGCAAACCTGGCTGCCATGAGTTGAGCCGCTGCTCTCTGGATGGCACAGGAGGATAACGTTTAAATACCTGCCCGTGGTCTTTTTCATCTGACCCAGTTTACATGAAGTAACAAGCCGAATATGTCCCCACTCCCTCCCTATTCCCCTGCCCAAAGCCCCGGCCTGTGCATCAGGCATCTTCGGGAACACGGTGTATTGCGAGGAATAAGGAGGGAACAGGCTGAGCCCTATGAGAGCATCGCGTAAAAAGACGATACTAGTGTGTCTGCATGTAAAGAAACCAACTGTAGTCTTACCTCAGCTTCGTGTCCAGCTTCCTGAAGCAGCCATTACCAGTATTCCCCCTCTACCGTCCGAACCTCCGCCACACAGGTACCGGGGCGGACCGAAAAACCGGCAAAACGACCCCCCTTCCCCCGAACCGCCACCCCTTCGGACGGGTTGCTGCGATCGTCTCCCGAAAAAGACGAAACACGCACGCTATCGCCTTGTCGTCGCTCCGCAAGCCCTCTTCAGCACATTTGTCTTTCTTTTCAGTCCCCCAAAAGCACAGATGAGCGCGACAGGAGCGTCTTCAAACCCCCGGCGCGGCCAACCGCCAGTTCGATGAGCAGCAGAACATGCAACCGTGACAACCGCCGCAATATTCCGCCTTGACTTGGTGTGTCCCGTCTGCTCGTTCAGAAACAAATCGCGGCAGTAACGGTGGTGGTGGTGGTGGTGGTGGTGTGTGGGTCTCGGCGACTAGCGCTCAGGGTAACCGCGATCACATCGCCCAGCAGCGGCAGTATAGTAGCGGGTCGCTCGCGGTGGTGTTGCAGCAGCGAGGGGGTGGAGGGGTGAGAAGAAGAGTGATTAAATGAAAATGGAAAAAGAAAGAAAAACGAATGAACTAAAAACCGGGGTTTCTTCGTCGCACCGCTACAATTAGCGATGTGCATTCGCCAGGGACACCCCCTCACTGCCCGTTAATCTCGGATCGGCTCCGCGGCTGCTTGTCGCTTAGAGAGGGTCTGCACGGTAAAGCGCGTCCCCGCTACAAAGCGCGCTCGCTTCAGAGTGTGTGCAGTGTTCACAAAATGGCCGCCTAAACAAACCCGACAACGGGCTGCACCCAGCGGCTGTTAGCGTGATTTGCCTCGGCATTTGCCTGTGTAGGGGAGGAAAACGACGCTTTTACGGGAACAATCATTTAGAAAACGCGCACTGGAGTGCCTTTTTGGCCCGTTTTAAGCTATTAGAAATTGATAGGTTGCTTGGAGCCAAGGCAAACGAACAATGCCGAGGCAGTGGAGATGTGAAGCGGCTTACTCACAGAGCTAATCTGCGACCATAAATGGTTATGGCTAAGAAAACTTTTAAATCTTAATTTAGCTCAATACTTATATTTCAGCACAACCGGTGTGGGACAAGACAGTGACGTGATGAATTACCTGTACATTTATTTATTTATTTTTCTCCCACATATATATATATATATATGCGTTAAGTTACTCTTTACTTTAAAACGGTTTAAACCAGCTTGAGATGGTCTGCTGGTTACAGACTGTCCTTTTTAACGAGGTTTGAGGCTTTTCCAGCTGGTCAAACTGGAAGACCAGCTAACAACGAACCAGTTTCCGCAAAAGGCGCTTCCCGTTAACTTGAATATCATTTTAAAATACTTTGTGAAGATATTTTTTGACTTCACAGATGAACAAATTGATGTAAAGTTCGTTATGAACTTCATGAGCCTTTTAAAATATTAAACCACTTCTGTCATGTCAAGTATACTGTATCTTCGTACATAGTACCTTGTATTATCCGACTATAGACACCACACACACGCACACACACACACACGCACGCACGCGTGTGTGTGTACGTGTATATATTTAAATTGTGTGTTCTTTAACCGTTTCGTAGAGTCGCGCCGTGCACGCGCATCATTAGAATAGCGAGGCGCTCTGTCGGGAAAGCTTTATGATAGAGGAGGTCGTGCAGTGGATGTGAAACTGATTAAGTTAACCGAAGTCTTTATGTACGTCCTCTTTCATCACCATTACATGGGTTCCTCATTGTTCCAGTCCGAGGGCACAGTTTAAAACGGCCTGAATGGCTCACGTGCCAATGGGATAAAAAAGACAAGGTCACAAATGTGACCAAGACATTCACACCAAACATATTTATAGGTGTCTATTGTTCATAACCTTTTAGGCACGTTGCTCAAACGTTCACACGTCTGTAGGATTTTTTTTTTTTTTTGTGGGAAAGTTCAGACAAAACATGAAAATGCTCCATATGTCCCCCTCTCTCTGTTACTTCTTCACGTGCGAGACCTACCGTAGTTTATGACAAAACGCAAAGGTACACGTTTCTATTGGATATGAATTAAACGGACCGCCAGGTCAACCTAGGTTGCTAAAATTTAAACACGCAGGAAGTTCGTCATCAAATTCAAGGTGAAAGTTCATAGCGCTACCTTTACCTCTGCATTACGTTCCGATCCGACGCCATCTAGTGGTCCACAAAAACAGTGCCGTACTACATACAAACTCTTCCAGGGCTTTTTCCAAGTTTGTGCCCAGTTTTTTTTATTTTTTGAAAGAAAGATGCATTCTATTGATAAAAAAGTTACAGTAAGGATATGTATAACGTTACAAAAATAAATAAAATCTACAAATAAATGCTGTTCTTTTAATAAATACGCTTCATAAAAACTATTTCAATTTTTTTTTTTATTGTGGACCAAATCAGCACATTAGAATGATTTCCGAGGGATCATGTGACGGACGACTAAAGAAATGATGCTGAAATTACAAAATAATGTTTTCCTGTATTTTTGATCAAATAAATGCATAAATCTAATGCATAAATAAAATCTTACCCACCCCAAACAGTAGAGACAGAGATGAGACACGCAAAACTATAATGTTGCATTTTAAACCCGGACAATAACAACATGCACATGATGCCATATTAATGCATCTACATACTTTGTTATGGTACTTATATTACATTACTGTAGAATTTGTTACCAGCCCAAGTCAGGTTGACATTAACATGGTTCTAGAGTTGTCTAATCCATTGCCGAAGAGTAATAAATTGAGGTAGGTTTTGTACATATAAACAACATGTTGTGCTGCTTTACAGAAACACTCAACATTCAGTCACTACTCTTGTTGTATTTTATTAACTGTCATTGCATGCATGACATTTTTTCCCCCAAACAATATTAAAATGAAACAATTTTTTTTAATTTAAATTTTGTACATTTTATATTTATTCAATGAACTAGAATATTTCCTGTGCAACATCACCCTTTGACACGGTGTAATGCGTCTTCTCCAGTTCCACACACCAGTTACCCTGATCATGGTAGCTCTTAAGCAGTTTAACACCTGCCACACTAAAACACAGCTCCTCCAGCTCTCCCTGCTGGAAGACATGATAATAGCGGTGAAATACGGACCTCTGGCTTGTGTTGTCCACAGGAACATCTGTGATACCACTTGTTGCATCCTTGTTCTTGTCCGCATTACCTTTTAAGTGCCACGGCACCAGGAGATCTTGGGAAAGGAAAGCTGTGCGGTTAGTATGGACATGGATTCTGGCTTGTGTTGCACTCCCAAAACCGTCCTCTGTGCATTTCATGTCTGAACTCATTTTCCCATCATGCTCCTCCTGTTGGTTGGGCTTATTTTCTTCAGTTTTAAGCTCCTTGCCATTCTCCGTGCTAGTTTCAGTCGTTCTTTCTTTCAGATATTTGGATTTTTGGTTGTTGTATTCCTGCTCCATAGCCCAAACGTAGATCAGAGCTCTTCCTCCCACTCTTAATAGCCGGATCAGCTCTCTGACAGCGGCCTGTCTTCTCTCCTAAGAACACAAGCAGTTTGTTCAGCATCATGTACACATCTCTTTTTGCCAATTCTTGACAAATGTTTTCTTTTTATTCCCCCATTTCAACTACTACATCTCACATGGACATTTCCGTCTTAAAGTCGTCAAATATTTTTTACATACCTTTATATATTTGGCAGATGCTTTTATCCAAAGTAAGTTATAATGAATTTAAGAGGTACATTTTGTCAGTTCATGTATTCTCTTGAAATCAAACCATTGACCTTGGTGTTGCTAAGACCATGCTCCACTTTACCTGAGATAAAAAGGATCATGTATTATGAGAATATTTTAGGGGAAAATAATTTATTGAAAATAAACCACTAGAACACCTCATTCTATACGTCAGACAAATAAATAACTGTCATCCCTAAACACAAGAAGAGCTAACAATAACAATATTAAAGTAAAATGTATTAAAGTTTGTCAAACAGTTAAAACACTCACTACTGTGCAAAAGTTTGCAGTATGTGAGATTTTTTAGTGTTTCTGAAAGAAGTAAAACAGTTATTTTCTGAAATATTATTCAAATTTAAAAAGAACTGGTTTCTCTTTTAATAGTTTTTCAAATGTAATTTATTCCTGTGATGCAAAGCTGAATTTTCAGCATCATTACTCCAGTCTTCAGTGTCACATGATCCTTCACTAATAAGCCGATTTGTTGCTCAAGAAACATTTCTTCTTATTAATAATGTTGAAAACAGATGTGCTGATTGATATTTTAGGTGAAAATTGTTCTTTGATGAATAGGAAGTTCAAAAGAACAGCATTTATTTGAAACAAAAATCTTTTGAAACAATGTAAAAGTCTTTACTGTCACTTTTGATCAATTTAATGCGTCCCAAAAAAAAAAAAAAAAAAAAAAAGGGTTTGTTTGATGAAGAAATTTACCACAGTAGCACAAGTGCAATATAAATTTGCATGTGTGTGAGAGAGCCGCTTGTTTGTGTGACGTGAACATTTGTTCTGTGCTTGTTTGTGTGTGAGGTTGATCTAGGGCTGAACGAATAAATCAAAATGTATTCGTGTTTTGGCTTAGTGCGATTCTTTTTAATCGTTTTAATTTAAGAGTATGCGCAGCATCTTTCATGGTGGAGCACAGCAGCACTGTGATCGGAGTGAACTGATCGGTTCCCAGTAAATGCTGCTCTATCTCTGGAAGCGCTGTGTGTTTGAGTCACTTATAAAACGTGTATTTGAAAAAGCAACACGAGCCAAACATCTCTCCAAACTTGATAATTCAAGTATTCACAAAACTGTTGTCCAACAAAAGAGAACATTTAATGACGTTTTACTACAACACACTTTATAACGAGTCGAGGGTTTGAAATAACTTCCTTTTGTGATTTGGCGTGGCTTCATATCACAGAATGAGATAGAAATTATATTATTTTATAGTATTCTATACACTGATAAAGAGGCTATGTCGATTAGCATTGCATTATAAATATACTTTATCCTTATGAAAATACCCGAGATGTCTTCATGTTTCATCAGTCAAAACGTCACTATATGCGTTTGCATGTGTACTCAACTAATGCTCAATACCCTATATTGGGTAAAATAGGAAAAAAAATATTTCTCTTTAAAGATATTTAAAAGTACACACATGCAAAGAGATACGTTTTTCTCCAGTGTAGTGAAGATTTTTTTGACAAACATGTAAGAAATTACCGTCACAGATTTATATCATAATAATATCTTGTATAATAAAACGTAAGACCTTTTTAATGATTTATAGGAGAACGAGGATGAGGTATTGAGGTATTTTCAAGTGCCCAACTAAAACGTTGTTTGGATTGTGATTATGTAAACAAAATTGACTTCTGCGGTCTGCCATTTTTTGTCAAATAAGGAAATTGTTTGTCTAAAAACATTTCTTGTTAAGGTTGGTTGTTTACATAGATCATACAGATGTTTTATATTTGTGCTACAAAACTTTCAATCTCTTTAACACCAGTACTATGTGCAAAAGACGCTAAAAGCATACACACACGTATACTGTATACAGTACTGTCACAAGGGCTGTGCCAAGTGTGCGATCGCACAAGGCCTCGCGCAAAGTGACAGCTGACTTGATGATGTAAAGCCAATAGTTCATGTTTTTGTCCTTCGAAATAGTACTATAGTTAAAAGACATAGCTAAAAATGAGACTGTGTATTGTGATGCTGTATTATTCTGCTTGTTAAAAATGTATTATGCAGTAACTTACAATACTTCTCTGTGTGTGAGACTGTGCGTGTGACATTTCATCAGCGCTTCATCGCACATCAAGTTCGTAGAGAGCTTTTTTTTCAGCCCATTCAAATTCAGATTTTGGCCATAGATAACCATAGACATCCATTTAGCGCATGTTCAGGAAAACTAATGAAAAACAGCGCTGGTTGTTCTCTCAATACAGTCTGTTTGTTTTACTGACTGAGAAATCGCTTCAGATGATTCAGTGAGAGAGCAGTCCAAACTAATTCAAGTGGATTCAGGCGTTTGACCCATTCATAATTTAGAACATAATTTAAGCGTCAAAATATTCAGTTACACAGTTTAACTTCTTGAATCTAATGATGTTAAACTGAATATACAGTTTATACATTTTTTTCTTAAATATCCACAACAAATTGTTCATCACTATAGCAACAGTAGACACCCGTTAATATACCACCCGGGCCTCGCACATCATGTTCGCACAGGGCCTCACACCCCCCTTGCGACGGGCCTGAGATAGAGCTATATTATATATATTTATTTATTTTTTATTTATACTGACCACAAACATTTGACCACAAACATAAGTGTTTGTTCCCTGAATTAGCGAGGTTGCTCACCTGTGTGGAGAAATGATGAATGACTGCAATAGAGATGCAGGCATCACAGCTGCCACTGCGCAGGGAGACAGACAGCGCATCTGACACGAATGCCTCATGACCTCGTTCAATGCAGACCTGCACCAGATTAGCACTGCGGTCGCAGCCCATCTACAGATGGACAGACGATAGAGGTTCCATCACAGTTCTCCATTATTTAGGGGGTTAAAGTAATAGAAATTTTCATAATTGTAAGTGATAACCATGAGATGTCCGACCAAGTTTATGTCACTTTCTGGTAAAGTCTGCTGTGTTGTATTACATACCGACATCACTTCAGGGTTGATCCCCAGGTATTTGCCATTGCCACATCCGATGTCTGCCAGAACACTACCAGGTGGCAGGGACAGCAGAAAATCTCGCACCTGAGGCCACGGTGAGTGTCGTGTGCTGCTGAAGTGGGAGGAAATCTCTTCATAGACCTGATGGACATACTGCGACTCCAAACGACACGCATCGCCTTCAGCAACAGGCATAGTGGGTGGAGAGGGCAGCCGCTGGCTATCACACGCAGATGGATAGGCTACAAGAAATAAACAGATTCTTGTCTACAAAAAGAAATCTACAAAAATACACAAATGCAAAGAGACATTCATATATGTGATTTTTATGTATATTCACTATTCGAAATCTTAGGGTCAGTATATGAATCTTTTTGAAAGTCTCTTAAGGCTGCATTTATTTGATCAAAATATAGTGAAAACCATGATATTGTGGAATATTATTACAGCTTAAAATAACGGTTTTAATATATAATTCATTACTGTGATGCAAAGCTGAATTTTCAGCATCGTTACTCCTGTCTTCAGTGTCATATGATCCTGCAGAAATCATTCTAATATGCTGATCTGGTGCTCAAGAAACATTTATTATCATTATCAATGCTGAAAACTGTTGTGCTGCTTAATATTTTCATGGAAACTGTGTGAGTTATGGTCTGGCAAAGCTTCATAGACAAATCATTTCCAAAGGGGCGTCACCAACGGACGTCGCTCAAATGCCTCTGGGCGCAACTGGATAGACCTAAAACCAATCAGAGCGATGAAGGAGATGACGTATGCAGAGTGATGGAGAAACATCTGAGACTCTGACAGCAATTCTCTGTTTTTAACGAAAAGGAAAAGTTTAAATCGCTTAAAACAGACGCGATAGCTGATTCGAACGAGTGATGTTCCACAGCGGCATCCATCTTTGTAATGTACAAAATCTGCTTCACCGTCGCAGCACTGTCGTCATCGTGTAAAGACTGCCCCAACGTTTCTGATTGGTGCTGCGATTTTGAGGGATTTGAAATGGGCTTGAATGGGCTCTTTGCCAGACTAACTTGCAGAGCAAATCTAAATTTGCCGGAAGTTGTCTGGGTTTTCCCAGGCTACAAAAGAACAATATTTATTTGAAATAAAAACCTTGTGTCACATTATAAATGTCTTTTACTTTCTTTTGATCAATTTAACCCTCTAGTGCTTCTCATTTCGGGATCACACTCGTACAAAAGTGGCCAAATGTAACTTTTTTTCCCAGGAAAAACAATGTAATATATTTTTGTCCAATCATTTGTGTTATATTGTATTTTGAGCTACTTTTATGGTACTAATATTTATGCAATAATTATGATCCATTTATTTTACAAATTCAATACAATAAATAAATCCATACTCAAAAATGATGATTTTTTTTATTTTATTAATTTCTATGGCAGCCATTTTTGACCACAAAAAGTACAAGAGTGAGGTCTTTAGGACCGTTTAACCTTCTCGAATCAAATTTTTTCCACAAATTGTTTTGTGTTCACATAGTAAGCGCCACAAAAGTCACCAAGTGTCATACCATTCCGATGTAGTATATTTTACTGTATAATCTTACTGACCCCAAACTTTTGAACCACACTGCACTTAGATAAGAATTTTAAAAAATGTAGCTTGCATAAGTAAATACTTCACACACTCACCACAGTTGCAGGGTGTATGCCGGATTTTTCGGAACGTCAGCGATATCCTGGTACCACGGCGGCTCAGGGTCAGATTACTCAAGTCAGAGGTCATGACCCCTGACCCTCCAGTTTCCAACACTGGTACCACATCAAACTTCCGAGGTGTTATGCTGACATAAAACACACACAAAACATGTTCATCTGTCCTTAGAATAAAGAATTTATAATTTAATTATAAAATATACACTCACCTAAAGGATTATTAGGAACACCTGTTCAATTTCTCATTAATGCAATTATCTAATCAACCAATCACATGGCAGTTGCTTCAATGCATTTAGGGGTGTGGTCCTGGTCAAGACAATCTCCTGAACTCCAAACTGAATGTCAGAATGGGAAAGAAAGGTGATTTAAGCAATTTTGAGCGTGGCATGGTTGTTGGTGCCAGACGGGCCGGTCTGAGTATTTCACAATCTGCTCAGTTACTGGGATTTTCACGCACAACCATTTCTAGGGTTTACAAAGAATGGTGTGAAAAGGGAAAAACATCCAGTATGCGGCAGTCCTGTGGGCGAAAATGCCTTGTTGATGCTAGAGGTCAGAGGAGAATGGGCCGACTGATTCAAGCTGATAGAAGAGCAACTTTGACTGAAATAACCACTCGTTACAACCGAGGTATGCAGCAAAGCATTTGTGAAGCCACAACACGCACATCCTTGAGGCAGATGGGCTACAACAGCAGAAGACCCCACCGGGTACCACTCATCTCCACTACAAATAGGAAAAAGAGGCTACAATTTGCACGAGCTCACCAAAATTGAACAGTAGAAGACTGGAAATATTTTGCCTGGTCTGATGAGTCTCGATTTCTGTTGAGACATTCAGATGGTAGAGTCAGAATTTGGCGTAAACCGAATGCGAACATGGATCCATCATGCCTTGTTACCACTGTGCAGGCTGGTGGTGGTGGTGTAATGGTGTGGGGGATGTTTTCTTGGCACACTTTAGGCCCCTTAGTGCCAATTGGGCATCGTTTAAATGCCACGGCCTACCTGAGCATTGTTTCTGACCATGTCCATCCCTTTATGACCACCATGTACCCATTCTCTGATGGCTACTTCCAGCAGGATAATGCACCATGTCACAAAGCTCGAATCATTTCAAATTGGTTTCTTGAACATGACAATGAGTTCACTGTACTAAAATGGCCCTCACGGTCACCAGATCTCAACCCAATAGAGCATCTTTGGGATGTGGTGGAACGGGAGCTTCGTGCCCTGGATGTGTATCCCACAAATCTCCATCAACTGCAAGATGCTATCCTATCAATATGGGCCAACATTTCTAAAGAATGCTTTCAGCACCTTGTTGAATCAATGCCACGTAGAATTAAGGCAGTTCTGAAGGCGAAAGGGGGTCAAACACAGTATTAGTATGGTGTTCCTAATAATCCTTTAGGTGAGTGTGTGTATATATATATATATATAAAATTAAAAAAAATCTATGAACATATGGCTGTATTGTTTGGTTGTTTGCATATTTTTGGGCATATAGTGTATTTAGAGGGTTGATTACAAAATGCTGATTCTCACCCATGAGTCCACAAATAACGGCTCTCTCCTTTCATCACTAGCAGACTTCGCTCTGGCAGCACCACGGCGACAGAATGTCCGTCAGGATGTTTAAAGTCCATTACTGTCTATAGGAAAATGGGAGGAAAGACGTTAAACAGAGATATCCATCCATGTAGGAAAATCATGAGGTTCATCTTCCATCTCAATCTATGTTTTGACAAAGGAAAATCGGATAATCAATAGAGTTGCTGTACCATAACCAATCAATAAGACTACAAACAGGTCTGGTGTAACAGAACACTATCCAACACTTTATCACACTGGCCTACTCATAATACCGATGTATGAAAAAACAATCCATAATAAATTACATTTTAGTGCTTAATTTGTTCATACCTTCGCACCAAGACTCAAGGAAAGGATGGTGTCTTCGAACGCAGAGTGAGTGTCCACGTGAGGAGGAATTCCTGTAACAGACAATAGCATTTACTCCTATAAACAGGCATAAATCTCTCCTCAGCTGTGTAAATACCTGATGTCCTACCTTGTCCACTTTGGTATTGGTTTACAGTAAGCTGGTCTGGGACGACACTTATGTGGCCATCAGCCAAACATCTTTGTAGTAAAGCATCACATTCCGCAGGCAGGCCTGAAATGGCAGGTGTCTATTAAATTTAAGATTATATACTTAGATATGTAAATATTTATATATATATATATATATATATTACCATTCAAAAGTTTGGGGATTATTAATACTTTAATTCAGCAAGGATACATTAAATTGATCAAAAGCGACAGTATAGACATTTATAATGTTGCAAAAAAATCTATTTCAAATAAATGCTGTTCTTTTGAACTTTCTGTTCATCAAAGTATCCTGAAAAAATGTAGCATGGATCAGTGTATCATGCTTTCCACAAATATATTAAGCAGCACAATAAGACATTTTTTTTTTTTTTTTTTTTTGAGCAGCAAATCAGCATATTAGAATGATTTCTGAAGGATCATGTGATACTGAAGACTGGAGTAATCATGCTGAAAGTTCAGCTTTACCATCACAGGAATAAAATTACATTTAAAATATATTACATTAGAAATCAGTCCTTTTAAATGTTAATAATATTTCACAATATTACTGTTTTTCCTGTATTTTTGATCAAATAAATGCAGCCTTGGTGAGCATAAGAGACTTCTTTAAAAACATTACAAAAATGTTACCAATTGTTGAATACTTTATTATCATCAAAATTAGGAATTTTTATACTCACCATCTGGCAAGGGCTTGTCTTTGTCCACGTTATTATTATCATACCGAAACTCATACCCATAATGCTTCACTCTCCTGTGTTTCAAAGCTTTCTGCACTGATATACGAAAATACAGTGAACATGCTAGTATTACTAATATGTTAATAGCTTCATCAAAATATTATCTAAGGGTAAATATAAATATATGACAAAGAGGATTAAATAATAATTTGTTTTAAAGCTGATTTTACATAAATATGAATGAGGACGTCAGGGGTGATTCTCATTTCTTATTTGTGCATCCTCGCTTCCTTTCCTCACGTCTTAGCTCCACCCCCTTATGATGCGAGGGAAGGATACACCTGTGTATCCTCGCTCATGACTTCTCAGGAAGCTTCCTCGCGGTGCAATTACAGAATTGAGATGGCGGCGTTCGATTGGTTTCCGGGTCACCGTCTGGAGGAGCGAGGAAACGAGGAAGCATCAATTTGAGAAGCACCCCAAGTTTCTCTCACCCGTGGCATCATCCATATGTGGTGTCCAATCAACAGCCTGCAGCAGTTGCAGCTCCTCCTCAGGAGACACAAAATCCTCCAACACAGACAGACCAGGAGGCAATGCACAGGATACACTCCGGTCACCGTCCACTGACAAACAATCAAAGATGAGATACATAAGAAACGCTGTTTAAAGCTCACTGAAAATTATGATATGACCTGTGTGACGCACCTTTCTCGACATAGCTGAGATAAAGTGTCACACTTTGCGCCTCCTGACACTGCAGTGCTCGTCCATTGAGAAATGTATATGCATTCTGGCCTGCTTCAATTGATGAATATGTTACAAATGCATATGGTTTGGCTGGAGGGGTGAGGAGTGACTCAACAGCACCTCCCTCTTTAAGAACCTCCAGCAGTGACTCTCTGCTCACTCCATTCCCCAAACCTCCATTAGACACCACCAGATGCTACATAACAGACATTCGTGAACATACACATCACTGACTGATTGAGTCATTTATGCAAAGCACTTCATATGTCACCATTTGAGAGGATTCATCAAGATGACTGTTTACGTAACAGAAAATGGTAAATTATTGACCACTCACGTTAAGTTTAAATTATTTGGAAGCTTATTTGTATCCATTTTACATGCAAAGACATGCACTTAGACTGTCATAACTTTTATTCAATGTGGTTCACTATAATTGGTGGTGACTTGACTGGAGAAGCCACAAATCATTTATATCATTCATAATGTTACTGCATTCGTTTTAAAAGAAGTAGCAACAAACAGCTTATATATGTCTACACTGTAAAATTAGTATTCAGAAATACGACATACATAATGACAGGAATCGAGCAGCACTTAAGTTATATTTAAACTATGTAACTGACTGTCTGAATCGATTTATACCTTTCTGACTATTCAGCAAAAGAAGCTTCGTGGGTACCTTTGTGGGATGTGACACTGTGTTTATGCCCTCGTGTTTCAATAACGTGTGACTGGTTTTAATTTGCCTTCGAAGCAGTTTTTTCTCCTCTTTAGTTCTTCTGGCACTTCTTGAGCTGTCCATGCTGTTCTCCATTGTGCTACCGCATATTTGATCCCCCGTTCGCACGACCTACACAATTGGTTCCTAGAGGCGTATTGGTTCCTTCTTCGGCCCCGACATTACAAACACACAAAGTGAACGTGAAAATTAATGTTTTCACGTCGTTTTCAGTGAATACAGAGCCACATCGAACCATAAATCACGCTATTTTCACACGTCTTACTTAAATATAGTATTATCACTAAAGACCTTTGACCAACGGAGGTGCTGAAATAGCTCGATTTTGGATCGTCATAAACGGTCAACATTATTGCGCATGAGAATTGTTTATATTATTGAGATCGTCAACCTCCTATAAAATTAGCAAACTTAATTTGAGCAATTGGCTGAATAAACTGGCAACTGCTTTAAATTGATTTCGTTGAAAGCGTATTTACAGCTGTCTGCTTATGTTCACAAAACTTCTGGACAAGGAAACATCTGGACCTTTAATTCCTAACAATTTCTTTAAAATCACAACTCTTAACTAGACAAGCTCACCATATACCTTGTAGGGAAAAAAGTTTGAATAAACCTAAAATAGTTTGCTGGTTTCAGAGTTTTGGGCACTTGTCAGATATAATGGGAGAAAACTAGATTAGCAAACAAGCTTAGGCTGGTTTAACCTTTTTTAGTATTGGTCATACAAATTGACCTCAAAATGAGTATAAACCCAAATCCAGTCCTTCTGAAATGGCAGCATAATGAGAATTTGAATCGTTGCAGAGATTTATGAGGTTACAAACGTAATACAGAAAGTAGGAGATTAAATTTTAAATAAATATGTCTTCTGTAAATGTTCCACAAATAACAGCCATGACAGTCGATTGTTAAAATTTTTTACTAAAAATATTCAAAAGAAACAATAACAAATGTATGCTTTGGAAAACTGTTGATTTAGTTAGCTTTCAATAATTCTTACAAGCAAAACAAACTTCATCTCTCAGTACAGCATTACATGACAGAGGATGATCATACAAAGGAAAAACGAGAGCTCTTCATAAACAATGTTGCCTGTGCCATTCAGGTACAGAGGGATAACACTCCCAACCAAGCGGAAACAGGAAAATGGTTCAGATATATCAGTCTTTTGTCATCTGCAAACTGTGGGTCCATCTAGTGGCTGAAGCAGTTATTTCAGGAGCAAAGGAGGATGTGAATAGTGAGGAAAAAAATGTCCTCATTTCTTCTGCTTGGGTGGTGGTCTGCGCAAAAAACAAACAAAAAAATAGATTAGATGAGCAAAACTGAGCTATACAAGAAACGTTTTCTTATAATCTTACTAAATAAGTCCTTAGGTGAAGTAACTTCATAAAAGAGCATTCTACTTGTATTAAACCCAGGACAGTGCAATAAAATGTGTTTAACAGACGGTTACAAAACATGCCCTGCAATTTTTTTAAGTATTAAAGTTCCTACATGCTTCTTATAGGTTAACGCATAAAGACTCACCTGTAAATTCCCACAACAACTGCATGATCTCTCTCATATGGCTCTAGTGTAAGCTGCTCCTGAGGTTTCATGTTCTCAGCGCTCATCTTCTTAACCTCTGATGCAAACACTGCCTCTGGAGCGGCTGTTGAATCAATGCAGTTAGCCTGGTGAAAAAAGAAAAAAAAAAAAGTTAACAATGGAAGACTCATGAATACTTTTAGAGCAGCAAAAATATGATCAGTCAACACATTAGCAGCATTACACTACCTTGATGGAAATAACAAAATGGCCTCCATTTTTCAGGAAATTATGTGCATTGAGGGCGACGATCCTTGTTTGGTCAGGCTGAGCAACATCAGCAAAGATGACATCCACCATACCTAAAAGAAAACAGCAGTGCTTCAATAAACAACCTTGAAATAAGCATTCTTTGCCTTTCAAATGTTCACGTCACAAGAACTTACCAACAAGCATGCGATACTTGTGCGGGTGTCGTGCATCTTCAATGATGGGAATAATGTTGGTTCTCTTTTTTGCCACATTTAACAAGTCTCTGCCTGATCTGTGAGAGAACTCGACAGCGTACACCAACCCCTCCTGTGATGAGCAAATGAATGAAAATTAGACAGTGCCAAACAGGACGTCCAGAAGTACTGTCTAACAGTGTCATGCCTGCAGAATAAAGTGGCCCTGTCCCAAATGGCACCCTAAAGACTCGCAGTATCTACGAGTCTGCACTTTCGTGATGTAATGCTGCTTTGACTGTTGGGTAGAAGTCTGCCGCGGAGCTTGCTTCGGTGCGGGCTTGCCAAAAGTGTGCATCGAGAGCACGCATCAACAGCAACGCTCACCAGCACCCTTCTGAATCCTAAAATGACAAATGGGACACCCTACGGTCTCACGGACTTAACACAAGCAGCAGTCATTGTACTGTAAGTCCACAAGACTGAAAGAGCACATGAAGTGTGCCATTTGGGACAGGGCCAGTATCACAATCCTTTCGCAAGTCAAACCAACAACGCAAAATGGAAATCTTAACTTAGATGACTTAAATTAACATTATAATCATATTACATATAAATAAATGTTACATTAATATTAACTATTAATTAGCATTTTCAACTAAACTATTTAAATCATTTTCTGTGATTGATTTTCTGAAACTAACTGAAATAAAGCTTCAAGCACAAAAATTACTGAAACTACAACCAAAGTAAATAAAGTATAAAAAAATAAAAATGACAAACAAATTTACTAAAATTAAAATATAAACAAAGCCCATTCAAAACATTAAATTAACACTTTAATACTATATAAATACAATCTCAAAATCAAAACAAAATAACTGTAAAGAGCTCCTTTTGTTTAAGCTAAAATATTTTGTTAAAATGCCATCCCAGCTAACTATAACTATTCAACTTTAACATTATATAAAATATTATAGCATCTGTAATATTACAATACACAGAATTATGCAGAAAACACTTGTTTCAGTGTTTTATATTTGCATGCAGATGTGTATTTATAATATAATGAAAAAAAAATTCTACATACCGGTCCAACAATGTCAGAAACATGGGACACAGTAGTCCCTGATGCAGCTCCTAAGTACATGACCTTTGCTCCTGGCTTGATGTGGATCTGGTCAACACCTCCTAAAATGGCTGCAGCCAGCTTCGACCGGAAAGGATTCCATGCTCTGTACTCAATTTTAGTTTCCCCTTCCTTAAATCAGAAAAAAAAGACATGCAATGAATACAATGCTTTCTAGAACTCCTCCAGTAAACAGAGACATGCTACTACAGGCTCACCTCAACATTTATTCTCTTCTCTCCGTACACAGACTCTCCAATCACCATGTTCTTTGTGACCAGGGCATCCTCCTTACCACGGCAGATAAATACTCCTGTCATTTTAAAGAATGTTAGCATGCAACAATGACAACAACAGCAATTTCAACTATCAACTCAACAAAATGTAGCTGATTATTTTTCTGATCATTACCTTCATGTCTATGGGGCTCTACGGTCACCCTTTTGCCCCCTCTGAACCCTCCTCGTCCACCTCCTCTTCCTCCTCCCCGGCCTCTAGGAGTGCCACGGAAACCCCCTCGTCCACGGAAGCCCCCTTCATCCCCAGGGGACCTGAATCCTCCACCTTCAAACAAAAGACAGAAAAATGCATCAAAACAAAAAACACGAACTGACATACTAAACTAGATGACATGGGGTTTAAAAAGAAAGAAAGAAAGCGCAAAAACGGTGATTAGATCGCATATGTTGTGTGTGGACATGTTTTTCTAGCCTGGTGGGGACTTAAACCTGAATGCACATAGACTCATGGGGACCTAAATTGAGGTCCCCATGGGTACAAAAGTTCTTTTGGAAATGTAAAAATGCATAAAGTTTCGTGCGATGGGTAGGTTTAGTGTAAGGGGATAGAATACGGATTGTACAGCATAAAAATCATTACATCTATGGCAAGTCCCCAGAAAGATAGAGCGCCAGACATGTGTGTGTATTTAATTCTTTTTTTTTTTTTTTTTTTTCACTCCAAAAGTTGTCAACATTACCATATATATGAAATCAAATAATTATAACATTTTGCTTACCACCACCTCTACCTCCTCGAAATCCTCCTCTTCCACCCCTGTCTCCTCCTCCTCGGCCTCTTCCTCCAAAGCCGCCTCCTCCTCCTCCAAAGCCTCCTCTACCTCCACCTCCTCTCGGACTGAATCCTGTCAGGAGAAAACAAATATGAATTAATATGAACCCATAACAACAAAACTTTGTTTACGCCAAAACAAGGCAGAACATTATTCGATATCTCACTCCGTAAACGCTAGTCGGCTGCAACAAAACCTTATAATTAGGAAAACTTTTAGTTATAATTGCGTTGACAAAGTTAAGAACGATATTACTGATAATAATATAAACAAGGGTTGCAACTGGGCCCTGGTGTTCAAATTCTCTTACCCATTAGTCAACAACTAACTGCATAGAAAGTTAAATTTCATTCGTTTTGTAATTTTGGGTTGTGTATAATATTTATGTCTGTTACAGACTGTCCACTAAACCAAACCTACAAAACATCATGGTCTAAACGAGGAGGTTATACTGTGTGAACTCAATTAAAATATGCCTTGTGCACAATGTCCAAGCATAATATAAAATATATGGACAGTACGATTTTGATTTAATAATAATAAATAAATAAAAAAAAACCAACGCAACTAAGTAAACTAATCTTAGAAACAAATGAAGAGATTGTCTAAGTTAAGAGCCATGATGTGGGGCTTCAGCACCGCGTGCGCCGCATGGCTCGATTGCTCACACGCGCAGTTATACACACCGCAATACATATAATTACCTAACATTTAAACCACTATTTTTTTTAATAAGACCACACTAAATTGTTTAAATGTATAATAATAAAACAACAACCGATGTGATCATATGTTATAGAAAGGGCGCTGCGTGGACGAAAACTTTAAGCGCGTGGCTAACTTAGCCGGCATGTTCGCACACGAGCAAAACCAACACATATAAACACGAGTGTTTTATCGCGCGACCACGGAAACAAACATAAATGCATCAAAAACTACAAAGAGCTCACCTGGTCTCATTTTGTCTTCTTATATGTGGCTAATCCTGTTTTAATTACACAAATAGCTGCCGATAATACTGTCCCGCAGCTTCTCTCCCAGACTCGCTCAGCTCTGATCAGGTGGCCACATGTGCGTCGAACGTCTTTCCCATAATGCACTTGGAGAGAAAAAAGAAAAAAAAAATCTGGCTCTTGCTCGTTCTCTCGCCATCTAACGGGGAACATTAAAACTACAATCATGCACCTGCGTCATTCATGTGTTGGGAATGAGCCAACAGTATATCATATAAATCAGTGGTCACCGACCTTTTCAAGACAAAGATCCCTGACCTCAGCCTTGATGAAAGGCAAGATCTACCTATAGATTTTTCATGGCCGATTCAGTGTTTTTTTTTTTTTTTTACAAGCAAATTGACTATTTTATATATTAAAATGTATTTTTCCCTGTGATGGTAAAGCTGAACATTCAGCATCATCACTCCAGTCTTCAGAGTCACATGATCCTTCAGAAATCATTCTAATATGAGGATATGCTCAAGAAACATTACTTATTATTATATGTTGTGCTGCTTTGACATTATTGTGGAAATGGTGATTTTTTTAATTTTTATTATTATTATTATTATTAGGATTCTTTGATGTATAGAAAGTTCAATGAACAGTATTTATTTGCATTTATTAAATTTACACTCACCTAAAGGATTATTAGGAACACCTGTTCAATTTCTCATTAATGCAATTATCTAATCAACCAATCACATGGCAGTTGCTTCAATGCATTTAGGGGTGTGGTCCTGGTCAAGACAATCTCCTGAACTCCAAACTGAATGTCAGAATGGGAAAGAAAGGTGATTTAAGCAATTTTGAGCGTGGCATGGTTGTTGGTGCCAGACGGGCCGGTCTGAGTATTTCACAATCTGCTCAGTTACTGGGATTTTCACGCACAACCATTTCTAGGAAAAAAACATCCAGTATGCAGCAGTCCTGTGGGCGAAAATGCCTTGTTGATGCTAGAGGTCAGAGGAGAATGGGCCGACTGATTCAAGCTGATAGAAGAGCAACTTTGACTGAAATAACCACTCGTTACAACCGAGGTATGCAGCAAAGCATTTGTGAAGTCACAACACGCACAACCTTGAGGCGGATGGGCTACAACAGCAGAAGACCCCACCGGGTACCACTCATCTCCACTACAAATAGGAAAAAGACGCTAAAATTTGCACAAGCTCACCAAAATTGGACAGTTGAAGACTGGAAAAATGTTGCCTGGTCTGATGAGTCTCGATTTCTGTTGAGACATTCAGATGGTAGAGTCAGAATTTGGAGTAAACAGAATGCGAACATGGATCCATCATGCCTTGTTACCACTGTGCAGGCTGGTGGTGGTGGTGTAATGGTGTGGGGGATGTTTTCTTGGCACACTTTAGGCCCCTTAGTGCCAATTGGGCATCGTTTAAATGCCACGGCCTACCTGAGCATTGTTTCTGACCATGTCCATCCCTTTATGACCACCATGTACCCATTCTCTGATGGCTACTTCCAGCAGGATAATGCACCATGTCACAAAGCTTGAATCATTTCAAATTGGTTTCTTGAACATGACAATGAGTTTACTAAAATGGCCCCCACGGTCACCAGATCTCAACCCAATAGAGCATCTTTGGGATGTGGTGGAACGGGAGCTTCGTGCCCTGGATGTGCATCCCACAAATCTCCATCAACTGCAAGATGCTATCCTATCAATATGGGCCAACATTTCTAAAGAATGTTTTCAGCACCTTGTTGAATCAATGCCACGTAGAATTAAGGCAGTTCTGAAGGAGAAAGGGGGTCAAACACAGTATTAGTATGGTGTTCCTAATAATCCTTTAGGTGAGTGTATTTATTATATTTATTAAAGCATTTATTAATAGAAATCTTTTGAAACATTATGTCCTCACTGTCACTTTTGATCAGTTTAATGCCTCCCTGTTGAATAAAAGTATTTTTAATCTTACCACAAATGTTTGACTGGTATAGTTTTTTCCAATATTATTTTTTTCAACATTAATAATAATAATAATAAATGTTTCTTGAGCACCAAATCCTCATATTAGAATGATTTCTGAAGGATCATGTGACGCTGAAGACTGGAGTAATAATGCTGGAAATTCAGCTGCCATCACAGGAATAAATTACCTTTTAAAATTTATTAAAACAATTATTTCAAATTGTAATAATATTTCACAATATTACTGTTTTTACTGTATTTTTAAGACAGCCATGGTGAGCATATGAGACTTCTTTCAAAAACTTGACACGCACTGTACGTCGCTGTGAGGAAAAAGACTTTCACAACTTCTGTTTCAAGCCGACTTTAAGTCCTGTGTTGGAATGCTTTAGCATAATCTTTTTTGTAGGGGTTTTAGATTGCTTTCAAATATAATTCTTATTTCATATTCTCATAGAAACTCAGTACAGCACATAGGATAATCTTTTATTTAATCACTTTATTTACGTCTTGTAAAATAAAACAGAAACAGAATTTTATTAAATCTGGTGTAAAAAAACAAAAAACACAAGAAGAGCTATAAATAACAGCGAGGGAGTTTCTCAAGCGGAAAAATGAATGGTAGACATACGATATGGAGAATTATTAAAAATAGTAGCTACAATGTGTTTCATACATTTAAAATAAAATTAATGAGCAACACTTACATTGTGTGTTCTGTTTGCTAGGTGTTAACATCCAACTTTTAGTGTTTATGAAACATAAGAAATGAAATAATTATTTCCCATCATTAACGCTTTGGCACATCTCACTAGAAACTGTCAGCCTATCTAGACATACGTGAGGTCAGCCAATAGCCAAGGCCGCTGCTTGAACAGAAACCCGACAATTTACTTTCTGCTGAAATTATTTTCTATACGAGCATATGTTTATGATTCCATACACGATGTGCAATTGTAAGCATATTCTATGCATATTATTCAATACTCCCTTTATAAAGAATGGAATGTCCTTCATTAATGAAACTTTTTTTTTTTAAACAGTTTTACACAGAAAATGCTGTAGTGCAGCTATAAGCACCATCTGGGACAATAAACTGGATTTAGAAATACTTATAAACCCCAAAAGTAATGATGCAAGCTCAGTAGTGTGTGTTAAGCACAGCACAAAGCTGCAAATATTTACATCTTATTTAAATAAACAGCATTTAAATCCAAGCTGAAAGAGGTTTTAAGTACTTTATGAACCTAAAATGTGCAAAAACTTTACAATGTGCAATTTTGTTCTATTCTTGAAAACAGTTAATAACATGTGGTGGGGTCAATGACAAAATGTACGTAGGCCAATACATTTGTAACTATTCCTCAGTTTATGTGGCGTTTATGTGGCTGAAGAGAGTTTTTCTATCTTTGTCTATTTCCATCTGCCACACAGGGGCAGCAAAAGATTGCAGATTGCAATGCATTAACTCATTCATGCTCGCATTCCAGTCTGTTCACATCACCATTGCTAACAGTCTCTTCTGCTTCTGCTGCTGCTTCTTTCTTGTCCTGCTCCTCTGGCATCTCCTCTGGGCTTATGGGCTCTCCCATCGTTGCTGGAGGTGAAATAGGGGGCAAAGGGATAGCTTCTCCTTTCTTTGCCAGTTCTGCTAGCTCCCGTGCGGAGCACGAAGGGGTTGGAGAGGGATAGGTGTGGTGGAAGGTGTCATAATCCACCTCGTAGAATCCCTCCTCCAACGAGAGCACAGGGGTGAAGCGTTCTCCCCAAAGCACCTCTGAGTTCAGGTATGAGCTGCGAGCTTGACATGTCATTCCTGTGGGAAAAGACAGATCGTGAGCGGCACAATAAAGAACAACAAAAATAGCAATGACAACAGAAAGAGAGGCTGATTCCAAATGACTATGGTGTACACAATCATTTATTAGACTGCAGGTGAAAGTGGCCCAATACCAAGTTTTTTGCTCATATGCGACTCAATTCTGTTTGTTTTTTTCTCATTTGGGCCAATTCGGTTACGTTCTCACTGAGAGTCTTAATACTCAGTTCTGGTTTATCGCTCAGATTTTGGTATAGCTGTTTGGTTTACACATTGTTTTTGGTTTTAAATGTGGCCAATATCAGATTCCAGTGTGAAAAGATAATGAACGGGTCCTGAACTGACCCGTATACGCAAAAGAACGCTAAAAAGATGCCACGCAGCACGCTGTCATACGGAAGTGAACACAGAGCACATTAAAGTAAGTGATTACGCATTTATTTATAGTGTGATCTGCCATGAAGCCAGCAAATTTATGCACAGACAATATAAAAAACTAAGGACGAGGATGTACAAAACCAGAGAGCTTTTATGATATGAGCCCTCATGTTTTGCTTGTATATAGCGCTGTCACTGTAATACATATGAGTTCTGACAGATGTCCTGACAATGTCTTGACAACTGTCTTGATAACTTCAGGTATGTCAAATCTTTAGAGTGACTCCAAATGAGCACAGAATTGTGACGAATGCTGCTCTAGAGTGATGTAAGTCACATGAATTCCGATGTGACTGTTCATACTGAGCTATTCGCCTGCTACTTATACTACGCCCTAAAAGCATGTACTCTTTTTGTTGAGAAAAAGTACATACATTTGAGTGAGTAACAGAAGTGTATACAAGCATTGGGACATACTATCACGTAATAAAATTGCGCTTTGACGCTCTGACGCATAATTATGTGCATCCCGTCACCATACACTGGCCTGTCAATCATTTTGTCACAGTTAACATTCTCCACATTTCCTTTCCTTTCCTTTCCTTTCCTTTCCTTTCCTTTCCTTTCCTTTCCTTTCCTTTCCTTTCCTTTCCTTTCCTTTCCTTTCCTTTCCTTTCCTTTCCTTTCCTTTCCTTTCCTTTCCTTTCATATTGGAGAGAAAAGTAGTAGCATGTTCATCTGCCAGTCATGGGTCTTTTATTCAGAGAACTTATTAAATATCTTAGTAAATATCTATATCTTATTAAAAGTTTACATTATCGTTGCAGATTATATATAACATGGATAACAGTAAATAAATATTTTTATATTAAATAAATATTTTATATAATTTATATAGGGGAGCGTGGGGCACAACCTAACCTAACTATTTACTAGTTGCCATATCAACATTATTTAGAGAAAAAATTGCGCCAAAATTAAAAATCTTTGGAAGATATCACTGAACATTTATTTAACCATAGCAAAAGTAAATTTCTTAAGTTTATTTTTCATCTCTGTTTTTTTGTGTTTATTTAAAATAAGACAAATCTGATATTATTGTAATCTTATATCTGTTATTTAACAGTTGAGATGGTTCTTTAATGCAGAAGACACGAGCCGCGGTTTAAATCGGGGTGTGTTGTCACACTGCGTTACAATGAGCCCCTATTAGAACTACGCTATTATATTCTATACTTTTATGAATTCTTTGGAGAAACCACGAGAAAAGGGTGAATAATGACTGAGAGTCGATGTTCAGAAATTATGAATTATTATGTTTTGATCTCTGCTGTATAGCTGTGTTTAGCGATGCGTTTGTTGTCAAACTCTAAAAATTAGTATATTTTTAATGATAAAAAGCCATTATTTTATTTTTGACAAAATATTTTAGTTTGTCTTGGATTTTTTTTTCTTATTATTATATCAGGTAACATTTTAATATTCTTTCATATGCTCATGTTACAATGTACCCCACCTATGGGGCATGTTGTCACATTTCACTTCTATTCTTTCAGGGTAAATCAAGAAAAAAGTATACACTGTATTAATGAAACAAAACCACATAATTGTACTAGACGTGTGAAATTACTCATACTCTGAACCCCAGTGATTTTACACAAACTGAGACATTAGCATTAGGTTGTGCCCCGCTCTCCCCTAAATATAAATATTTTTATATTGTTATCAGGTTAAATGTTGATTATTAGTCTCAAACCCCTTTATCTAAACCTCTTTACTTAACCGTCACATCACCTGATAAATCAACGCGTAAATGTTGACTTAGCCTCCATGTTTACTTCCGTATAATTCCGTGCTGTGTGTTCCATATAATTCTTTGCTTTCGTTCTCTTGTGCATGCAAGTCATTTCAGGATCATGACCTGTTCAGACTTGAATCTAATATTGGCCACATTTAAACAATAATGTTAACATTCAAACAAAAACATCAGATCTGAGCAATAAATCAGAATTGAGCACTAAGGATTGCAGTGTGAACATGGCTTTAGAGAAAAATTAGAAAGAAGAAAGACTCTTGTTAAATAAAATCCAAAGTAGGACAAAGCAACATTTGGAATGTTAATTATTTAATTAGAGCAATACTTAAATATTTAGGGCCCTATTTTAACGATCTGAGCGCATGGTCTGAAAAGCATGGCGCAGGTGCACTTAGGGGTGTGTCTAAATCCACTTGTGCTAGTTTAACAACGGAAAAAAATGGTCGGCGCACCAGGCACATGGTCCAAAAGGGTTGTACCTAGTCTCTTAATGAGTCATGGGTGTGTTTTGGGTGTAACGTGCAATAAACCAATCAGAGTCTCATCTCCCATTCCCTTTAAAAGCCAGTTGCACTTGCACCATGGCGAATATGCTATTTATATGGTGGAATTTGCAAGCTGAAAGACTGAACACTTCTCCAGAGAGAAATCCTTTTATTTTTAATATTTAAAAATGTTTGTGTGCTGCTGTGCATTCCTGTGTGTGTAATAATCAGAGTGTACGAGTGTTGTGTACCCGCCTATAGGCACACATTACTAACACGCTCTTTAAATAACAAAAAATACTGCGCTTTTGACTTTAGAGTTTTTGTTGGTCAATGGCATAGTCGTTTACAGTTGCCTCAAAATAACAACGCACCAACAATACGCAGGAACACATCTCGTTTTCAGACCAGCACGCCCATGGGCGAACAGATGGGCATGAGTACATTTGCTATTTAAACAACGTGGTGCTGGATGTGAAAATGATAACTGCGTCAGGCTGAAACTAGCAAAAAACACTTGCGTCGCGTCGAACCTGTCGTCGCATTGTGCCAGGTGTATGATAGGGCCCTTAGTGTCTCCAAAACAAATTTAGACACTAAATAGATAGGCCTACTTGTAAATGTATGTATAATATATGTCTTTGCATTAGTTGACAAAATGTTTAATTTCAAACGGCATCTAAGTTTTTCCCTTCATTTTAAACACATATACACATATATACATATATATATATATATATATATATATATATATATATATATATATATATATATATATATATATATATACACACATTTTATTCACAACAGAATATAGATAACATATCAAATGTTGAAAGGAGACATTTTGAAATGTCATGCCAAATATTGGCTCATTTTGGATTTCATGAGAGCTACACATTCCAAAAAGTTGGGACAGGTAGCAATAAGAGGCTGGAAAAGTTAAATGTACATATAAGGAACAGCTGGAGGATCAATTTGCAACTTATTAGGTCAATTGGCATGATTGGGTATAAAAAGAGCCTCTCAGAGTGGCAGTGTCTCTTAGAAGTCAAGATGGGCAGAGGATCACCAATTCCCCCAATGCTGCAGCCAAAAATAGTGGAGCAATATCAGAAAGGAGTTTCTCAGAGAAAAATTGCAAAGAGTTTGAAGTTATCATCATCTACAGTGCATAATATCATCCAAAGATTCAGAGAATCTGGAACAATCTCTGTGCGTAAGGGTCAAGGCCGGAAAACCATACTGGATGCCCGTGATCTTCGGCCCTTAGACGGCACTGCATCACATACAGGAATGCTACTGTAATGGAAATCACAACATGGGCTCAGGAATACTTCCAGAAAACATTGTCAGTGAACACAATCCATCGTGCCATTCGCGTTGCCGCCGGCTAAAACTCTATAGGTCAAAAAAGAAGCCATATTTAAACATGATCCAGAAGCGCAGGCGTTTTCTCTAGACCAAGGCTCATTTAAAATGGACTGTGGCAAAGTGGAAAACTGTTCTGTGGTCAGACTAATCAAAATTTGAAGTTCTTTTTGGAAAACTGGGACACCATGTCATCTGGACTAAAGAGGACAAGGACAACCCAAGTTGTTCTCAGCGCTCAGTTCAGAAGCCTGCATCTCTGATGGGATGGGGTTGCATGAGTGCGTGTGGCATGGGCAGCTTACACATCTGGAAAGGCACCATCAATGCTGAAAGGTATATCCAAGTTCTAGAACAACATATGCTCCCATCCAGGCGTCGTCTCTTTCAGGGAAGACCTTACATTTTCCAACATGACAATGCCAGACCACATACTGCATCAATTACAACATCATGGCTGTGTAGAAGAAGGATCCGGGTACTGAAATGGCCAGCCTGCAGTCCAGATCTTTCACCCATAGAAAACATTTGGCGCATCATAAAGAGGAAGATGCCACAAAGAAGACCTAAGACAGTTGAGCAACTAGAAGCCTGTATTAGACAAGACTGGGACAACATTCCTATTCCTAAACTTGAGCACCTTGTCTCCTCAGTCCCCAGACGTTTGCAGACTGTTATAAAAAGAAGAGGGGATGCCACACAGTGGGAAACATGGCCTTGTCCCAACTTTTTTGAGATGTATTGATGCCATGAAATTTAAAATCAACTTATGTTTCCCTTAAAATGATACATTTTCTCAGTTTAAACATTTGATATGTCATCTATGTTGTATTTTGAATAAAATATTGAAATCTGAAACTTCCAAATCATTGCATTCTGTTTTTATTCACAATTTGTACAGTGTCCCAACTTTTTGGTATCGGGTTTGTATATATATATATATATATATATATATATATATATATATATATATATATATATAATATTATATTTCAATAATATGTAACAAAATGGAATGTATCATTATTTCTTAATTTTTAACACTATGCTAATTTTTTTAATTTTTTTAAATGTTTACTATTATGTGATATTTTGTATATTATGTACAAAATACAATTTTAGTGTAGTGTAAATATATTGTACACATATACTGTTGTATGAGCTGAAAATGTCTACATGATGCTGTATCATGTGGAGATAACACAGTAATACAAAAGAAATTGCACTTTTCATCCTGATGAGATCAGTTCAGTAATGGCTACACATTAATCCCTCTATAAAAACCCACATCTGTTACATTTCATCTTCAAATACCTAAAGTTCATTGTCTAATTGTGCTTTTGACCTTTTAAGGTTAGAGATGATCCTGTCAATATGTCAACAGGAATGTACTGTAAGCTTAATTAATTGAAAATATCATGTTTCCTGTGAAATGCACAGACATGTATGCACATGTACCGCTGAATATTTATGTGCACACCACCTAAAAATAGAAAACAAGCTTTTAAATCGTCTGCTTAAGTGAACCTCAAATAAACGCATCAATTACTCCAGAGACATGCAGTGACAAAGTAACAAAACACTTTCAACAAGAATCACTTGACTTTCAAACACACATATAAGTAAACACACAGAGTGATATATAGCAGCTGTCATAATGAATATAAATGATATCTAGGAACAACTCAGCAGATATCATTCATCAAACACATCAGAATTCATGAGATTCCCAGTGTATAGTAATTCAATAACCACATTGGCCTGGGTGTGCATATCTAGTTATATAATCAATGCATACTACTGCAAAACCACAAGAGAAGCTTCACTTTCGGTGCCAGTGCTCCGCAATTGACTTTAACACCTCCATTCGGACATTTTAAACTTGAAGTCTGTTCATTTAAAAACATTTCACTGAGAATAAAACGCTTTGTTAACCACCCAGGGCAATTCCAAAACATTAGACTAGAACCCAAGTAGAAGTAGAACCAAAGCCTTGCTGGTACTAAAGCCTTAATTTATAAAAAGGAAAACGGTCTTAAAACATCTCAAATCCTCTGAGGGCCACATCAAACAGGTTCTGCTAAGTGCAGCACCCCGTGGGCAGTTTAAAAGCCTTTATTTATGGGTAAGTTAAGCTCTCTCGACAGCATCTGTGCCATTGACTAACCCAGACAATAATTTCATCCCTCAGTTTGTAAAAACGTGTTTGAAATAATAGAAGTCTATGGTGCAATTAATTCCAGAGTGTTTAAAAGCCGAAATGTGCAGCTTGAATTTTTTTATTTTTTTTTGCTAAAGCACATTAATTCTTGAATACAGAAAGGTTATTTAAGCTGTAAATTTGCCTGAACCATCCTTTTAGTGACACTATTGTTCTAGGTGAATGAACTTCAGGTTAAGTTGTTCCTTCTATTTGTTCATGACAGGCATCAAATTTGCGCAGATAAGATTAGTAAGCACTTTTATCACACTTAATACATACTGGCATGGTTTCACAAATAGGGCTTAGATTAAGCCAGGATTAGGCCTTAGTTCAGTTAAGTAGCTTTTATAACCGTGCCTTAGAAAAAAAACATCACTGGTGTGCATCTTGAGACAAAACAATGGCACTGACATGTTTTAAGATATGCTTTCAGATCAAGCATGCATTTTAGTCTGGGACTACCTTAAACCTTGTCTGTGAAACCGGGGGATAATGTTTAAGATTTGTGGCTTTTGTGTGAATTTTAGTATTTATCCCAGTGCAACCGAGAGCTGCAGTGATGACTTATTTTTGTAGGCCAACCTGGAAGTTTGCATTAGCCTGGTTAACCTCGACAAAAACCCAATAGGATTTTTCCATTGACTTTTGGATTATTGCAGAAATGAATTTTGAATCCTAAATACAGTTCAGCAGAAGTAAAAAGCTGAATATAGGCTATAAACGAACTACATTACAGTTATATGACTTCAACGCCACTATAACTAAGTGTCAGAGAACTCTTTCAGTCTTTGTTTGAAAAACATTTTCCATGAAAGTCAGAGATAGAACAGTTTGCGAGAGCATGTTTATAAGTGCAACAAGGATGTGAAAGTGGACTATAGAGCGAATAGATGAGTTCTCCTGTTCGGCGTGATGATGTTTAATGTCCCAGACAACCTCTGTAGTCCCATTTAGCCACTTGTTAGCAACCGCATTTTTAAGTAAAAGCTTTAAAAATCTCATGACCTTCATCAGGCATGTGCAGTCTGCAGTCAGATATGCCTGATGAAGGTCATGAGACTGAAACGTTGCTAATAAAAAGTTTTTGATATTTTTTGCAAACATTGATAGTGTGCAGGATTTCCTTTATTTTTAAGATTTTTGGATTCGTTTATCCTCTTTCCCACGCACCTATCTATTACCAACAGGTGTGCGAGGGTAATTGTGTATTAATAAGTAAAAGCTTTAAAAAACACACACACACACAAGGGGGTACTGATGTATTACATGGAAGTTTGTTTCCGCAACAGAATAAAAAATAAAAAAGGTAATTGTGACTTTTTATCTTACATTCCTGACCTTATCAACTCATTATTCTTTTTTTTCCCCTCAGAATTGGACTATATAACGCACAATTGCAAGTTTATATTTCACAACTCTGAAACTTTACATCTCAATTGTGAGAGAAAAAAAAACTGAATTGTGAGATAAAAAGTCGCAATTATCTTTTAAATTGTTTTATTCTGTGGTGGACATTTTATTGATGTCGTAGAATAAAACATGAAAATATTTTGAGCTTGTGTTTTCCACAGACCTTATTTGGCATTTAACCAAAAACTCACTTACTTCAGGACGATGGAACCTGCCAAAATACTTGTTTCAATCATGCCTGCATAGACTTCTATTGGTAATGCGTTTTTTTTTTTTTTTTTTTTTTTTTTTTTGCCTTTGGTAAATCGACAACGTTCCTGTAACATTTCTGGGCAAGCAACCTACACGGATATGAATTCTCTAGATAGACTTTGTTGATGAGCACGGTAGTAACACAATACTTTACATAAGACAATAACTGACAAGGGACTGAACAAAACAGGGAATTTAAATTAAAACTAGACGAACCAAATGACTGACAGGTGATAATCATAGAAACAAACAAGGAGATGATCAGTAACCAAAACTGAACGGAGCGGAGAAACACAACAGAATATCAAAATAAGAGTCTAAATCTGTGACAGTTCCACACCTATATGACATTCTGTGGAATACAAAATAAGATATATGGAAAGGTATCTTGGTGATGTTTTGTCCATACAATTAATTGTACAATCCATACATGTTGTTTTGGACCCCACTGACATTCATTGTATGGACAAGAACAGTTCTTTAAAATATCTCCTACATTCCACAAAAGAAAGTCAACAACACCAGGGCGAATATTATAATATATATTTTTTGATGAATGACCCCTTAAGAGTGAGTTGTAAACTAGAATTGTTATGAGAACAGTCATAATTGTTAATAGACTTGGGCTGAATCCGAAATCACCCCATAAACCCTCATTCACTATTCCCTACGTTAGTCCACTAATATAGTTCACTTGAAGGAGTGAATGAAAACGAGGGAGTGAATTCGGACATCCGCTGTGTGTACATCGGCTGTACACTTGTTATTGCAGTGGGATTGTGGGATAGAATGAGTGCACTCAATAACGTCCACTATGGTTTCGGACACCACTACAAATGGCTGTCCCCTCAAATAGTGCCCTAATTGAGGGTATAGGGGGCGATTTCGGATTCAGCCTTGGACTCTAGGTTCAGTGTCTCCCTGATGTCATTACCCTAATTGGCCTTGAGTTACCAATTATCATTACTTCAATTACTAAGAAATCAATAATTATTCTTTATAATGTTCCAATTTCATTAGGCCTTGAGGTACAGTCCTGACCTGAATAGTTTGGTATCATTTCTGATACCGATTCTTTGACTGTTATCCTGCTTTTTGTCTAATAATAGATAGGTTAAACCTACATCGACTGAAAGTGGGATGCTCTTGAATGTCAGATGTGAGACAAAAAAAGTATAACTGCACTGAACAAGTGTGATGTTTGTGGAATTAATCTAGCTACTCACTGCATCCCACTCCTGAGCAATGATTCATTATTTTAGAAGTAGGAGAGAATGCGTTTGTGAGCCGTGTGTGTATTTATGCATGCGTGAGAGTGAACTGCATTATAGTTCTTTCAATTGTCTTCTGCTCGTTAATTTCCCTGAGGCGGATCTATTGACAGGCCATGAGCTTGTCTTACTGAGAAACATCTCAAGAGTCCTCCATCTTTCTGCTCCATGCAGGCAGCGTTATGTGTCTATACTGACACACAGCACAATGCAAAAGCTAATTAGCATAGTGTAATTGCAACTGCTGTCACATGAATTCACTGTCAGTATGTTTAGTGAATCCCATGAAAATACCACATCACACCCCGCTGTCAGCATTCTGTTACCAGGAGAACTGCGGTAAATCTGGTCACTTTTCAAGTTTGACTTTCAGGCAACACCCATTTAAATACCCCTGACTCATCTAAGGAGCTCTGAAAGACGCAAATGGGAAACTTTTTTTACTTTTACACTTATAAAGGAAAAGTTAACCCGAAATTGAAATTCTTATGTTTATCTAAAACCTTATGACCATCTCTCTGCCTTAGAATATAAAAGGTGATTATTATTATTATTATTATTATTTTTGAAGAATATCCTGGCAACTCCTTTCAATATAATTGAAGTAAATTAGGACTGAGGATGCTAAGCTACTTAAAGGACCCAAAAGCACCATCCTATTTTCATAAAAATGCCTCGCATGCTATTTTCCAAGCATTCTGATTTGGTCATATCATTTAACAATTGCAACCAGATCAGAGAGTTTTAACTAGATCACTCTTATTCATTAACAAATCATTTGTTTTTCTGAACTAGATTCACTGAAAAGATTCAACTAAAAATAATTCAACTGCCTTTTCATCACACAAAGGTATAATTAAGCTTATGAAGACTTGAAACATAGTACATAGATATAAATCACGATATAAAATGTTAAAAATTGCATTCCACGGAAGAAAAACAGTCATACAGGTTTTAAATTACAATTTTGGAATTGTAATATTCTATTATATGATGTAAAAATTTTTAACTAAATAAATAAATAATTGTAATTTAAATATTGCTTTTTAACTTAGTCACCCTGTAGTCAATAATCAATCAAAAAGTTTTTTCTGTGAAAAGATTTTGTCAAGCTTGAATGTAACACTACACCTGCTTCATTTAGTATACGCAGATCTATGAATATACAAATTAGCCCAGCCTCCATCCACAGCTCAGAGATCCACTCGGTCAACTTTACTGTATTAAACACTGCAAAATGGCAAGTGGAAATACTGGTTTAATTCAGCCATATATGTTTTAACTAGAACATCGGGACGCATAATGGTAATTAATATGATTAGCATTTTGCTTGACAACATTATCAAAGAGCTAATAATGTGTTGCTAATGTTACATAAACCATGTTCCCGTTCACCATCTCGTAGTCAAACAGCTGCTTTCAAAAAAATCAATATCCTTAGAAACGTTTTAAACAACTTGAAAGGCATATAGTTCATCATAATATCGTAATATACATCATATACATAATTCACCTGCTATATTGCTAAATGTACCAGATTTTTCATATCAACAGAAAAATATACTGCAATGACCTGGTTTCTCTTGAGACTCCCCTGCTTCGCAGCACAGTAATGATGATATGCTAAAGCCCGCCCACACATTGACATGATTGGTTACAAGGTATTTTGTGACGTCAGAAACACCAGTGATTTCAAACCACGTTTTTGAGACTATAAAAAAATACTCAGCAATGGTGTTGACTTATGAATTTGCACATGGTTTGTCTTAAAGCACGATTAAAAACAACACAAAGACATATAAACAATATTAAAAACTTGATTTTCACCACAGGGGGTCTTTAAATACATGTCTACTTTTGAATGCCAGTCAGATGGAGAAACATGTTTTGCCTGCAAAACGGTGTTGTTATGACATTTGCCAGCAGGGGAACAGAACTCGTTGTTCTATATGTTACCCTCGTTCTCTCATTCTCTGTTATCTACACTCACCTGTGGCCTCTACCATTCCTTCCAGGATGACCACTATTTCAAACTCCTCTCGTGCCAGTTGCTCCTGAGAGATGTCCCAGAAGGGGCTGTTCTTGTTGATCTCATGGCAAATGATCAGCGGTGACACCAGAAACAGTCGGTCGTCCCCCGTGTCAAAGCCCACATTAATGTCCGTCTGGTTTAGGGGGATGAACTCTCCTTCCTTGGTCTGTTTAGAGCGGATGAGTTTGGCCCTAATGGAGGCCTCCACTATGTGTGAGTTCCGCAAGTCACCGACACGGAACATCAAACACAACTTGCTGTCCCGCACGGATACCACAGCTGTGTTGGAAAACATGAGCGTTTCGGCACGTTTCTTTGGCTGTGAGATTTTCACAAACATGCAACCCACCATGAAGGCATTGACGATGGAGCCCAAGATGGCCTGCACCAGAAGCAGGATGATGCCCTCGGGGCATTTGTCCGTTATGACACGGTACCCATAACCGATGGTGGTCTCGGTCTCGATGGAAAAAAGGAACGCAGAAACAAAGCCATTGAGGTTATTCACACAAGGCGTCCACTCGGCGTCATCAGTATGGTCCAGGTCTCCACGGGCGTAGGCGATGAGCCACCAAAAAAGGCCAAAAAACACCCAGGTGGTCGTGTAGACTAGCGTGAAGACCAGCAGATTGAAGCGCCACTTTAAATCCACAAGTGTGGTGAAGATGTCTGTCAGGTAACGGTAAGTTTCGCGCACATTCCCGTGGTGGACATTGCACTTGCCGTCCTTTTCCACGTAGCGCTGGCGCCGTTTCTTCAGCGGACCTGCGGTCGGATCGGAAGAGTCTCCTCCTCCCACGACTCCTCTGACAACCATCGTACGGTCTGTGGGGATCTACCGTCATGTGCGATTGAATACAGCAAGAATAGAAAAAGAAGACAGAAAAGAAACATTTCAAGATAGGCTAAAAGAAAAAGTAAACATTAGCAGCATCCATCAAAATATGGTAAACAAAACTTAAAAAGCAGGACAGTCAATATCAGTGTTGTTGAGCAACTAAGTTGTTGTTTTTTTCAGTAACAAGCTAGTTTTTCCAACAAGTAGCAGTGCAATTCAGCAATGATGCATTTAACTGATCAAAAGTGACAGTAAAAGACATTTCTAATGTTATAAGATTTTTATTTCACTGTGACACTGAAGACTGGAGTAATGATGCTGAAAATTCAGCTTTGCATCACAGGAATATATACATTTTTAAAATATATTACAATAGGAAACAGTTCTTTAAAATTGTAATAATATATTTCACAATACTTCACAAGACATTTGATCAAATAAATGCAGCCTTGGTCAGCATAAAAGACTTAAAAAATCTTACTAACCACAATCTTTACAATGTAGTTAGTCGTTAAATTGACTGTAGCTGAACTTCTGTAAACTATCCCTGTATACTATGACCATGCGCCATTTGCGCTGCTGGTTAGCTATGTTTTGAAGCATGGCAGCTGGTTTGAGCTGGTTTATGCCGGTCCTTAGTCGGTCATGAGCTTGTTTAAGCTGGTCCTGAGCTGGAGCTAGTTTCTTAGGACCAGCTTGGGACCAGCTAAGGACCAGCTTAAACCAGCTCAAACCAGCTGCCATACTTCAAATCATACCTAACCAGCATATGCTGTTTTTTTTAACAGGGATGAGTAGCTTGTAGCTTAGCAAGCTACACATCCAAAGTAGCTTCCCCAAAATAAAAGAACAGTAAATGTGATAACCGAACTTACTTTGTCATTGGAATCAATCCATTTTTTTGGCAGCTTGATGCCCTGTTTTTCCACATCCTGGCCCTTAAAACTACTCATGGCCCGGAAGCCGTAGACGTTGTCACCAATCCAACACAGTAGCTGGAGCTCTCCAACTATTAAAAGCAAACATAGGAAAACTAGTAGGTGAAACTCGTAATGGAGTGCAAAGATTAGAGTAAATTAGCATGAACGGTGAGACAAATGTGCCTGCATTAAGCTTATGGCTCAACAGTGTTGCTCACAAATAGTCCTTGAATTTGTTGTTACAATGTTGTTACAGCACTGAATATATTTAGAGTTTGTAAAATGAGAGTCGCCAAGATAAACACTGAAAAAAATTTTGTTTTCACCAAGTCAGCTCTTGGGCAAGAGCTGTGTTGGGCAACATTGTGACAATGACAAGAACAATCAGGTATGCTTGAGCATTCTGTCCTTTTTAGGGTTGTATCTTGTGACGTCTTGTTCTGATTTTGTTTCGTTTACTTGTTTTTGGTCTGCGTTGCATTCATATGTCATTCAAACTGCACCAGAGTTTGTTTGGAAGCAAACCAATACCCGATATCTTTTCAGAGGTCTTTGTCCGCTTGTTTGGTGCGCACCAGGGTTCAGATGGCAGCATTCACACTCATTCAAATGAGCTGCACTAACAGAGCAATCACATCAGAGTTCAATTTAATCGAACTGAACATGCCAAGCGTGAACGCACCCTAACTTGCAAGAATTCACTAAACAGAAAGACCATCCCAGCTAACAAGGAACATTCTCAGAACTTTGGCTAATGTTCTGCCAAGGTTCTCTCAAAGTTATGAACAAATGTTCTTCCAGTAACGTTAATAGAACATCTGTTCAGTTATCTGGTCTTTAAAGATATTCTCAAAATTTTAGCACAAAAACATTATTTATACATTGTTCATGGAATCTTTTTCTGAAACAATTTAGTTGGACATTCGTCTTAATTTTTGTTTTAACATTACTACTTCTACTACTACTTCAGAATGTTCAGAGTGTGTTCAGAGTGTGTAATGTTTAAAAATTATAAAATGGAACTTTCCTTAATGCTCTTTCTAATGTTCACATAACCAGGAAAAAAACACCTTTTAAATATTTAAAAACTAGATGTATTGAAGGTTCAGAAATGAACCTTTTCATAACTTAATGACAACATTTTGTTGGAATATTGTTCAGAACGGCTATGCTGATCCACCAGCTCAGACTAGGACTAAACCATAGTCATCATAGCTACAAAAACCCTGCACATGACTTTGTATCAGCCTCATCTCTCTTACAAATCCGTATAATGCTTTATTTCCACATTACTGACCATGTTCACTGACTGTTGAATTCCACATCTGTTACCAAAAGTTAGCCATTAGCTCACAGGTCTCCAGTGACACTGTGGCTCTCCCTCTCTGCCCAAGCATCAACCAATAGCACCGACAGCAGGTGCGGGCGAGTACCAGTGGGTTTTTTCATAGCACACATGTGAAAGCAATATTAATGATGGCGGGCTCCATGGGAAACATGGAGCAAGGCAGTCTGAGGCAGATGGGGACAGACGGCACCCACTAGGAGATCTGTTTAGACATACATACTCTGGTCCACACAGAGAGAGAGAGAGAGAGAGAGAGAGAGAGAGAGAGAGAGGGGGAGGGGCGGTAACAGATAACAACTCAAACGCAGATAAACTAAAAGCAATGTGAAATGATTTATTGTGTGAACTAATTAATTATTTATACAGTGCTGATATCTTGACTTGTTTGTTTTGTCATTACTATGGCTTGACTAATTTCCTGTGAAAGATTAGAAGGGTGTGTAACAAATGTCTTTAGGAGCCAAGAAGCAGGACCATAAACAAGCTGAAAGAAACTTTATATATGTTGCTGAATATTTTCTTCAGTGTGTTCTTCAAGTGATAAAAAGCTGGTTACTTTCTATTTTTGCTCCTCTAATGATAAACAAACTACAGCAGAATCAACTGTTTCATCTCCAATCAACACATAGTAGTGGTGTTACTGATTGAAACAATGTTCAAATGAATAATTTTAGTTAATGAAAAAGACATTTGTTTTGTTCGTCGCTGAATTTGGAAATGCGTATTAGCGTACTACTCTCACTATTGCTGCAACACACATACGGTAAAAATAGTAAGAGTAGCATGTGGTTCTGAATTCAGAAAGTGTTTTTAGATGAATGATTCAGTGACTCACTCAGACAGTTGCTGTATCTGAAAATCGCATACTTCACTACTATATAGCGAAAAACTATATGTGACAAAAGTACACTATATTGCCAAAAGTTTTGGGACACCTACCTTACATGCATATGAAATTAGATGACATCCCATTCTTAATCCATAGGGTTTAATATGGAGTTGGCCCACCCTTTGCAGCTCTAACAGCTTCAACTCTTCCGGAAAGGCTTTCCCACAAGGTTTAGGAGTGTGTTTATGGTATATACTTTTATCACATGTCGCTTTGTTTGTTATAATGAGAGGATTTGTGCATGTGCAGAACTAACACTTGTGCTAAATATAAACTCATTTTGAGAGCTACTGAGTGGATTCTCACTACCGGTAATTTAAACCCCTCTGATTGGTCATTATTTTCAACAGAAATCCCTGTGATTGGCTACAATACTCAATGCTGCCCGTTTATCTCACATGACACTAATATAACAACCAGATCGCTTTAATTTACTTACTTTTCTGTTGTATTTAACAATACAAATTATATGGTACACCTAGTAATATAACTCTGTTAATCCTGCATGCAATGAATAAAACATATTAGTTGCATGACTTGACCAGGCAGCCAAGGTATGGTCACCATACCCTGCCATACCCAACTGACGCCACTGCCACAGAGCTCTGTGGATATCTTTTATGATGGATGGATTTTGGGCTTCAAAATCAAATCCTCTATTCACTGCCATTATAAAGCTTGAAAGAGCAAGGACATTATTAAATATATTTCTGTTTGTATTCGTCTGAAAGAAGAAAGTATTATACACCTAAGATGACTTGAGGGTGAGTAATTTTTGTCTGAACTAACCCTTTAATTAAAATGCAGTAAGTACCTACTCAAGGATGGATGTGGATGTTGCACCTGCTTATGACACAGGCTTACTGTTGTGATTGACAGGACTGCATGAACAGGCTGTATCAGACTTTAGTGTGGAACTTCATACACCATAACAGTGAGTCCGAATCAGTAGAGATACCATTAAAGAGTCGCAAGCAAACAAGCTGACTTGACTTCAGAAAGTTAAACTAGCAGAGGAGAGATAGGTAACTTTGGTCATTAGTCTTTGTCATATAATTGGATAAGTGCCGTGGGCAGACACTAGTGATAACCACACTGAAGAGACAGCAGCAATGCTTCCTGCTTTTCATATCTCATAAGCCTTAGGTCAACAAAAACTGCAGATTTCTGGAACTGGAACAGCATACATTCACAAAGCTATACATCTCCTGTACCTTGCATGTTTGCTGATTAAATATTTTGACTAATTTCATTATGCTTTCATGTACCAATAAGAGCACAGCACTCTAAGTGCCATATTTCCCCCCCAAATTAGTGTAGAAAATGCCAAACTTTGTCTCATTTCACCAAATCAGAACCCCAGGGCTGAAATCAACCAGGACGCTGTTGTCTGTGCCCTGTCTACATTATGCAGTCAAGCATCCTGCAGCTCGGCAACAACTGTGCCACTGTCACTCTGCCTAAAATGTTGCATAATCACAAACAGGAACACTGGATAGCACCGGGGGTCATTGTAAAATGTCACCAACTGGAGTGAGCAGCAGCAGTGAGCACTCCTGCTCCTCTGTGCCTCTCACTGAGACAGAGCCAAGTGAATGACCATGACAAGCCGTGAGGGATTGAAGCACTTCACCTCTTTTTGATCAAGGTTTCATTATGACTTAAAACTCTTCTAGGGCTGGAACAATGAGTCGCCGTAATCGATTGCGTTGATTACGCACCATTTACATTCATAACTAATCCCCATGTCTCACACAAAACTGCATTTAAAAAAAAAAAATTTTTACCAATTGAAAAATAAACAATAGCAATATTCTGTTTATGAGTCACATTTACTTGGGGTTTTTTTTCATATTTTATTTCATTTCAATTTTGTAAACAATAGCAGAAAATTTGTTGTGGTGTCATTTTCACCACATCAATTTTTCCACTCCCCCAAAAAAAAAGAGAACTAAACTATAGAACTAAACTTCTTCACTAGTTCTTAACTAGAACTTAAAAAAAAAACAAACATATAACACCAGTTTTAGCAGCACTGCACTGGCTTTCTATAAAATTTAGAATACAATTTAAAGTCCTCCTCATTACGTACAAAGCTCATAATGGATAAGGATCGAATTATATTGCCAGTTCTCTAATTAATATTTCATCAAAGACCTTAAGATAATCTAATGCAGGTTTATTGGAGGTTGCCAGCTATAGACGAAAGAAAATCTGCGATGCAGCCTTTGCAAATTATGCACCAAAATTGTGGAATACACTACCATCAGTTATGAGGGAAGCTAGTACACTGTGTTTTATAAAACAAAGTTCTTTTTACTTTGACATTGAATTAGTTATGCTTATAATCTTATATGTCTTTCATATGTTTTAGTATTTTATACTGTATGTGTTGAATTTAATTTCTTTTATCTCATATGTTTGATGCACGTTTTCATGTAACGTGATGTTGCTGTTGAAATTTGATTATATAATTTTTCTGTAAAGCACTGATCCACTGATCATTTTTTTAAAAGTGCATTTGAATAGCAAAAATAAATTATAGGCATGATAAAAAGTTTTACCGTGACCTTCATTTAAAAAGAAAAATCATAGAATCTGTTGGTTTAAATAAAAATTAACCCCTTGAACAAAAATGTGTAACAAGCACCACTAATTAAGTCTCTTTATAAGAGGTCACCTTTAAAGGAAGACTATCAGAGAGATGGATGGCATATAACTTCGGAGCAGAACATGACTGCTACTTCAGACTGCCTTCTATTAATGCTGAAATGCATTGCACAGTGCTCAAGGAAAGGTCCATTGAGATGGCCTAGTCTGGGCTCTGACCTTCACGCAACCTTTATCCACCATAGTTTAAATGTGAAATGTCTTACTTCGCTTGATTTATGATCTACAATCAGTGGTGAGAAAAGCCTCTGACTACCTCAAGGGCAAAAACAGGCTTTTCTATTGCAGACCCATCCAGCAGCGGGGAACTGGAGAGCGATGACATAGAACACTAACTCAACGCTCCCACGATTTGCATAATTACCTTTTCAACAATTTTTACATAATCCCTCTGTTTCTGAGATAGACTGGATAATCATTGGACCAATGACGCCTGGAGAGTTCACCTTGAGTTCACCTTTTAGCTGTGGTCTAATTGCATCATGGATGTCCTGTGTGTACACCCAAAAAATGCTGGGTTAAAAACAACCCAAGTCGTGTTGAAAATGGACAAACCCAGCAATTGGGTTGTTTTAACCCAGCGGTTGGGTTAAATGTTTGCTTAAAAGAACCCAATTGCTGGGTTTGTCCATTTTCAACCCAACTTGGGTTGTTTTTAACCCAGCATTTTTTATGTATTCAAGTATTTAACTGCACTACATTCTACAAGCATCCACTGATGTGACTCTTCAACCTTTGCTAATGCTGACATAAAGGAAAGGCCTGATGCTCTGGAAGCTTGCCTGGTCATTAAATTGGATTTCATAACCTTTGATATGTCAAACCGCTGAACCCTCACTGAAGGCAGACTCTAATGGTTTAACTTACTTATGATGCGTCTTTAAAAGCTGATAATAGTTTGCACGGAGTAGCACAACATGCATCAGAGTAGACGCCTTATTTAATTTCAAAACAGCGCTGCTAGGGATAAATACAGTCTGCTCAGGTCTGTGTACCTCATTTGTTTTCTAATTTTTTCTTCAAAACATAAAAATTAAGAAACCATTCATTTATCATATATTCGGCCCTTCTCATGAACATAAAAACATTTTTTCTTATTTTTGTTTTCATCACCCTTCTAATGGTTCTAATGCACCAAATGGAAATAAAATAAAACCAAAATGGATAAACAGCTTGAAAATTTCATCTCTACATATGGGCGGGAATTATATGCCCCTTTCCACTGATTGGTCAACCAAAGATCAAACCGTGCCGTCATCAGTTCTTCCTCAGTTCCACGCAACAGAATAATAGTCATCCGCTTCTACAGTTGTACACATTATTACATTGCATAGCATACATTCCATCCACTTTTGCTAGTTTAACGACTAAGGGTTGTAGCTATTCTCTTAATGAGTCATGGGTGTGTTGTGTGTAACGTGCAATAAACCAATCGGAGTCTCATCTCCCGTTCCCTTTAAAAGCCAGTTGCACTTGCACCATGGCGTATTCACCATTTACATGGCAGAATTTGCAAGTGGAAAGATAGTAAGAAGCAGAGTGTACGAGTGTTGTGTACCCGCCTATAGGCACACATTACTAACAAGCTCTTTAAATAACAAAAAATACTGCGCTTTTGACTTTAGAGTTTTTGTTGGTCAATGGCATAGTCGTTTACAGTTGCCTCAAAATAACAACGCACCAACAATACGCAGGAACACACCTCGTTTTCAGACCATGGGCGAACAGATGGGCACAAGTACATTTGCTATTTAAACAACGTTTTGCTGGATGTGAAAATGATAACTGCGTCAGGCTGAAACTAGCAAAAAATACTTGTATTGCATTGCGCCGGGTATATGATAGGGCACTTCGTCCTACTGAATCGACTGTATGTTTAGCCTTGTTTTCATTCACAATAAATTAAACAAGGTTATACTTTCTTAGCAATTAAATCTATACAATATTGTTAAAAATGTAGGGTAATAAAACAAAACAAAACAATTTTTATGTAGCAAGAAATGTTACATAAGGTTTCCATTTCAAATAAATGCTGGGGTTTTTTATGTTTCTATCAAAGAATCTTGAAAAAAAATTCAGTTTCCACAAAAATATTAAGCAGCACAACTTTTTTCAACATTGACAATAATAAGAAATGTTTCTTGAAGATCAAATCAGCATATTAGAATGATTTCTGAAGGAACATGTGACACTGAAGACTGATGCTGAAAAATCAGCTTTGCATCACAGGATAAATTAGATCTGAAAATATTTTTTAAAAAGACAACAGTTATTTTAAAATGTAATAATATTTCATCAAATAAATGCAGCCTTGGTGCGTAAAAGAGACTTCTTTCAAAGAAATTAAACAATCTTACTGACCCCAGACATTTGAACGGTTGTGTAAATCCTATATAATATCTAAGTGCAGTGAAAATCTAAATAACATCCTGTACATACAATCAGTACAAAATAACACAGGAGGGATACATTAAAAGCAGGAGGGAAAAATTTCCATCATGTCAGAACGGAGATGGTCTCTCATTATGCACTTGTGTATTTACAAAGCCTTTTTCTCAGCAATGGAGGGCATCTCAAGCGATACAATAATTTGCTTGTATCTGGCAGCTGTCTATTCCCTGTGCAAAACAACAGATACACACAAGCGAGTGGAGAGGACATGGGCCAAAAATAGACCTGCATTTCCAAAGCTTTTGGTTCACTGATGCCACTCCATTACGGTGCTCATGTAGAGCAGGTAAGGGGTCGGACATCATAATTTCATAGATATCATCTTATGTATCTTTCAATATTTGAGAAGAAAGCTAAATCTAAGTCTTTATAGGGATAGTTCAACCAAAAAATTAAAATTCTGTTATTGTTTAGTCACAATAATGTTACTCCAAACCTGTATGACTTTCTTTTTTCTGTGGAACAAACAACATCGGAGCTCACCAATTTTCCATGTATGAAGAAAAAGACATTTTGGTCAAAACTTATGACAGAATTTAAATTTTGGGGTGAACTATCGCTTTAATAACTACGGTATTTCCCCCCCCAATTCTCTTCTGAGACCCATTTGAAATAGTTTGAGCCTTGGATTTCCCTTGGGTAAGGGATGTCCTCTGGGAAAATTGCTTGTCCTGTTTCATTTTGAGTTTAATTACAGCCTTGGGTTACATTCTATGTCTCCATTTCATCTCAAATTAATAAAAGAGTGCTTAAAGGGACCTGAACAGGGCCTTACCATTTCCTCATTAATCTATAGAGCCGGAAGGTAATCCATTACATTTATGAAGCGCTATGGGTCTCTTTTAGCCTGAGGCGAAATCATTACCTTAAAGAATGATGCTTATCTCCATACAAATGGTAATTAACTGAGATAAACTTATATTGTTCATTATCTCTTTGACAAGTAAAATATACCAATTTATGGCAGATGCATGGGTGCAATTTTTAGCGTATTATGAAATAAAAATAAGCACATTTCTGTCATGAATTCTACAGCTGTAGAAATACAGCTATAAAATAAAACCTTCCACCTTATAAAACACCCAACAGTCCCTATTTTCTCTCCGACCACAGTTCACACTAAGAGCATAACCATGTCTCACTTAAGTTCACAGATGCCTGGGGGTTTGTGCTACATTGTAATGGACTGTAAGCTGTGATCTCCATAAGTGAGAGATTCCACACACGTTACAGGAAATGGGCAGCTCGTTTTACCCCGAGTCGACCTTGACACAAGCAAAAAAAACAACAACAATGCGAGCCGGGATGCCCAGCCAAACAAAAAGCATATCTCCACTGCTGATGTCAAAGGTCCTGATGGCTATATGTGGGGAAAGAGGCGAAGTACCACAACTTTCCCTGAGCATTTCCATTACACTGCCTTTTGAGAGAAAACTAATGTAACTTTGGGTGAGTTACACAACCTACTTCAATGCAAATATGCATTTATGGACTTCACTGTATTGTAGACCTACACTCACCTAAAGGATTATTAGGAACACCTGTTAAATTTCTCATTAATGCAATTATCTAATCAACCAATCACATGGCAGTTGCTTCAATGCATTTAGGGGTGTGGTCCCGGTCAAGACAATCTCCTGAACTCCAAACTGAATGTCAGAAGGGAAAAGAAAGGTGATTTAAGCAAATTTTGATGGTTGTTGGTGCCAGACGGGCCAGTCTGAGTATTTCACAATCTGCTCAGTTACTGGGATTTTCACATGCAACCATTTCAAGGGTTTACAAAGAATGGTGTGAAAAGAGAAAAAAACATCCAGTATGCGGCAGTCCTGTGGGCGAAAATGCCTTGTTGATGCTAGAGGTCAGAGGAGAATGGGCCGACTGATTCAAGCTGATAGAAGAGCAACTTTGACTGAAATAACCACTCGTTACAACCGAGGTATGCAGCAAAGCATTTGTGAAGCCACAACACGCACATCCTTGAGGCAGATGGGCTACAACAGCAGAAGACCCCACCGGGTACCACTCATCTCCACTACAAATAGGAAAAAGAGGCTACAATTTGCACAAGCTCACCAAAATTGGACAGTTGAAGACTGGAAAAATGTTGCCTGGTCTGATGAGTCTCGATTTCTGTTGAGACATGAAATGTCAGATGGTAGAGTCATGGATCCATCATGCCTTGTTACCACTGTGCAGGCTGGTGGTGGTGGTGTAATGGTGTGGGGGATGTTTTCTTGGCACACTTTATGCCCCTTAGTGCCAACTGAGCATCGTTTAAAGGCCACGGCCTACCTGAGCATTGTTTCTGACCATGTCCATCCCTTTATGACCACCATGTACCCATTCTCTGATGGCTACTTCCAGCAGGATAATGCACCATGTCACAAAGCTCGAATCATTTCAAATTGGTTTCTTGAACATGAACAGTGAATGAGTTCACTGTATTAAAATGGCCCCCACAGTCACCAGATCTCAACCCAGTAGAGCATCTTTGGAATGTGGTGGAACGGGAGCTTCGTGCCCTGGATGTGCATCCCACAAATCTCCATCAACTGCAAGATGCTATCCTATCAATATGGGCCAACATTTCTAAAGAATGCTTTCAGCACCTTGTTGAATCAATGCCACGTAGAATTAAGGCAGTTCTGAAGGCGAAAGGGGGTCAAACACAGTATTAGTATGGTGTTCCTAATAATCCTTTAGGTGAGTGTATATGCTGTGTTTCACGTATGATGCAAACCCTTGTTACAGTATGTGATTGTCTTCTAAGTGCTGTATATAATCATAGAGCTTTGCATCATTGTGCTTAAAAACAAAAATGTGGGAAAGAGCTTTGGTTCCTATGGAGAAAACATGCTAAATGAATAAAGTCAAGAGATCTGGATCATTTAAGTTAATTTAAGCTGCGATCGTTGAGAAAAGTAGGGAGTTATTTCTGGTAATATGGGGTACAAAACTACCTGAAGGGTTTACTTTAAAGACATTGTTCAAAATAGCTGCTTTTCCACTGTCGGGCAGGCCAATGCGAGCCAGGGCTTTTAACAGGCCGGGCTGGGCTAATAGCCTCAGACCTGTAGCACCGAGCCCAAAATTTCTACAGAATTTTCACCAAAAATATGAATCGAGCAGCTTTTGCACTCTCTCCAGTGACAGTCCCAATGCAGTTATATTTTCAGTCAGAGAAACAGAGGACGCTCCCGAAAAACATGCGTTGCTTTATTTTATGACATATGCGGAGCTAAATATCACAGTCCGGTATAAAGAGACGTACTGACAGATAAAATACAGGTGCTGGTCATATAATTAGAATATTATCAAAAAGTTGATTTATTTCACTAATTCCATACAAAAAGTGAAACTTGTATATTATATTAATTCATTACACACAGACTGATATATTTCAAATGTTTATTTCTTTTAATTTTGATGATTATAACTGACAACTAAGGAAAATCCCAAATTCAGTATCTCAGAAAATTTGAATATTGTGAAAAGGTTGAAAACACCTGCAAAGGCCTTTAAATGGTCTCTCAGTCTAGTTCTGTAGGCTACACAATCATGGGGAAGACTGCTGACCTGACAGTTGTCCAAAAGACACCCATTGACACCTTGCACAAGGAGGGCAAGACACAAAAGGGCATTGCAAAAGAGGCTGGCTGTTCACAGACCTGTGTGTCCAAGCACATTAATAGAGAGGCCAAGGGAAGGAAAAGATGTGGTAGAAAAAAAGTGTACAAGCAATAGGGATAACCGCACCCTGGAGAGGATTGTGAAACAAAACCCATTCAAAAATGTGGGGGTGATTCACAAAGAGTGGACAGCAGCTGGAGTCAGTGCTTCAAGAACCACTACACACAGAAGTATGCAAGACATGGGTTTCAGCTGTTGCATTCCTCGTGTCAAGCCACTCTTGAACAACAGACAGCGTCAGAAGCGTCTCGCCTGGGCTAAAGACAAAAAGGACTGGACTGCTGCTGAGTGCTCCAAAGTTATGTTCTCTGATGAAAGTAAATTTTGCATTTCCTTTGGAAATCAGGGTCCCAGAGTCTGGAGGAAGAGAGGAGAGGCACACAATCCACATTGCTTGAGGCCCAGTGTAAAGTTTCCACAGTCAGTGATGGTTTGGGGTGCCATGTCATCTGCTGGTGTTGGTCCACTGTGTTTTCTGAGGTCCAAGGTCAACGCAGCCATATACCAGGAAGTTTTAGAGCACTTCATGCTTCCTGCTGCTGACCAACTTTATGGAGATGCAGATTTCATTTTCCAACAGCACTTGGCACCTGCACATGGTGCCAAAGCAACCAGTACCTGGTTTAAGGACCATGGTATCCCTGTTCTTAATTGGCCAGCAAACTCGCCTGACCTTAACCCCATAGAAAATCTAACACAAAAGAAGAATTTTTGAAATTTTTTTCCGTCCATACAATGGGAGGCAGTGGGATCCAAAACAACTCAATTGGACTTCATTAGGGGGTTTCGCACTGTGTAGTTCTAGGAACTAACCACCAGGGTGGTTCCCCGAGAACTAGAAGTTCCCCTAGGGTCAATTTCCTGGTTGCATTCGCACCGCCAGTAGGAATTCTGAAGTGACGTAAGGCACGCTTGTTATTGTGACTTTTATTTTGACGGCACGGAAAATGGCATAGCCTGAGCACGCAGCTCTCACATTCTCCATCTTCATTAGTATATGATCTGTTTAACAGTCCTGTCTAATATGTTATTAGCTAAATTAGTTCACCCAAAAGGAGTTCCTGCCCAAATCTGGGTACTTCCGCCAATAGTTCTAGAAACTAACATAAGGTTCCTCCGGTGCGAAAGCCCCTATTGACTTTCAGTAAATGGACGGGGAAAAAAACGAGAAAAAAAAACAAAACAGGTGTTCCACAGAAGAAATTAAGTAATACAGGTGTGGAACAACATGAGGGTCAGTAAATTATGACAGAATTTTTATTTTTGGTTTAACTATTCCTTAAAACAATACTGTTCTCTCTTTTTTGATTTATGCATTTCCTAAACTTTTAATTTTTAATGATACAGCTGAGATTGAAATCGCTCTCAAACTAGCCTTATATTAGCAGTAAATAACTGCACTTGTCTTTAGCAAACATAATTTCAGTCAAGTTCTAAGATAATATGCCCATTCAAATCCAAGACAGAGAAATCTAGACCTGGTACTAAGATGCATTTTAGCCGATCGGATCACAAGTAATCTTCACGTGAAAACCCTAAATACAGGTGTAAATTGGGTCTTAAACATTTTGAGCTTGTCGACTTTTGACCATTTCCAGAGGTAGTCGAAAACGCATTCGACCACATCATATGTATACGATCACGAACAGCCACAAAGGACCGCCTACTCTTCATCTACTGACCTAATGCGCAAACATTATGGGAAGTGCGCTAGCCAAACGGGATTTAAAATTTGTCAGCTGAAAACCCACATTTAGCTCGAAGAAAAAAAACATACCAAGCACAATGATCTCTCACCATTCTTGATTTCTAATTCCATTCTTGCGGCTATCATAGCAGAAACATCTCTGTGCGCATTCATATGTAAATTGCCTGAGCTTATTTTGTCCATTAGACCAAAAGGAAAAAAACCCATACATTTATCAGCCCATAGAAGAAATCAGGACAGAAGTGCTTGAAAGTGGACAAAACAGATGGATTAAACACCAGGTGTTTAAACGGGTATATGTCTGCCTCGTCCACTTGTGATCCAATCAACCAAAACGCATCTTACCAGGTGTAAACAGGGGCTAAGATATAAGCATTCCCATGTTTGTCCCAAAATGCCATCTAAGCATCCTAATACACCTCACAAAGGAATTACTGGTAGACCTCATAGCGCCTGAATGTTGTTCACCTTTGGAAATCATGTTCCCCCAGCAATTCAAACATGCCACTGTACTGGCTAGGAAAAAATGAAAATTGAAAAAATTTGCCTGTAGGTCTGGTGAGACTTCGCCTTTTTAAAAACATTAATATGAATAACAGGGCGTTATGAGCTCACATTGCCCAAGGCTCACTCCCTGTCAGTTCTAGAATGATGATTTATTCAATAGCCTTCTAGAAGCGTGAGCGACAAACAGCCGGCTCCTGTACTCCCATGAAAACCATGCTCAGGTTTATGTCTGCATTAATCATTCATGCATGTCAATTATTTAGGCAAGCCTGTAATTCTGATAGAGAAAGCCCCATTTTTCAGAAGACTGCTGTAAAACACATGTAGAAAAATGAACCGTCTTGCATAAGGAAAACGTCTTGCCTGGTTTCACAGACAAGGCTTAAGCCTAGTCCCAGACTAAAATGCATGTTTTAGCTGTCTTAACTGAAAGCAATTTGCACTGACATATCTTGCATGTGAGTAACCAAAGGTCAAAGTTTAGCTTGTTAGTGGCCACATTTGCTCCTGCTAGAAGATACTACTACAACATCTGGATTCAAAGAGCATCTTTCTCCATTAGTAGTCATTCAAAAATATCTGAGTATTCCAATGACATTTAAATTGTAAAACATTTAAAATGTTTTGTTTGTAAAATTGTCTTATTTTTTTCCTGTCTGTTGCATTTAATGTTATAGCTCAGGATAGTCATTAGTAAAGGATTTGGCACTGTGCATTTTCTTGTATTGTCATCAGACAATCAGTGATGTCATTTTCATGATGTAAAAACTGGAAGTATAACTGACCAGCCTCGGGCAAAGAAGGGGTCCTTTGCCATAAATGGAAACACTAATGGCCAGTTAGTCACCAGTCAACCAATCAGAAATGAGCTACAGGATGAACTCACTACCATACATGAACTAATGAAGAAATTTAAAGGATTTACAGGACAAAAAACTATTTGGGTCTGATTTGAGACCAGATAAATGTCAGATGACAGAACTGGTCTAATCTGAATGTTCAGGTTTTGGTTCAAAAACCAAATTTTTTTCAAACATGTTTTAAAATAAAAATATTGCAGCTAAGGAGGGTTATAACACTTTTCAAATACACAGAGGTTGCCCAAACCGTGTATACATTTGCCACACATTTACCATTGTTAGCATAGGCTATTATATCAATTAGCTCTATATTTGCTTACAAATTGCAGTGACTGAAATGAATGTTTCCTTTTCATTTACCTATGAATTAAAATGAAATGAGGATGGCGAGATGGCATAATAATTATTAGGCCTACCACAATAAATTAATGAGTAAACAGTCACAAATGATGCTGTGTTCATGTTTTTATCAGTAGTGAGGTAGATATCATCAGTACTCTTTGTATTTGACATTAATGCTGCCTTCACGTGATTTCCCACTTCCGAAATCGGAATTACGAGCTCATCGCATTCAAATTTGGATTTAATAGGGCATTCATGTGTAATTTTTAACTAGGGAACTAATATTTACGATAATTCCGATAGCAGGTGAAGGCAGCATTACTTACACAGTTATGGGACAAATAGTAGCCTAGGTCGCTAAACTACTTTAATTTGAAAATGACGAATATGGGAATATTATACAAAAGCATGAGACAGAAAAAAACACCGGGCTTCAGATGTCAAAACTCCCCGCGGAATTACACTGAAGGCAAAAACAAGTAAAGTCAATAAAAAAAATAATCGAATTACTCACTTTCGTAGTTCAAGTTAGTTCCTTGCTTGGCTTCCCAGTGCCTCTCCAATCTGAGCTCATTGAAGCGCGCGCGCCAATGTTTGCTTTAAAACATTGTCTCCAAGAGCATTAACAGACAATATGTTGTCGACTTGAAGGTCTTTAAACCGTTTCGGGTTAAAACCACGTCCCATGAAGTCAGACTAATTAAATAATGAGTCGCGCAAAGCTACGGTTGTTTATTCTGGCCAGCTCTCCGGTTCTTTCAGAACGCGGACAGATGCACAGGAGATGAAGGCGTGTTGAAGGGATGCTGGAGGATCGTAGTGTCAGTGCGCTCGTTCGCCTCGCAGGAACAATGTGCATGATGAGGTGGAATTGGTAGGCGAAACACAGAAGCATGAGAGAACGCGTGATACACATGTCCCCTCCCACAGTTCCTGCCTTTCTCCATGCGCGTGCAGCACGCTAATGCATTTCCCAATTCAGAATAATTCAACTATGACGTCTGTGATGTAACTGCACAGTGAGATCAAAGACAACATCTTGTGTCTCATGGCAGGGGACACATAAATGTGTAACATTAGTAATTCGTATTGTTTTGAACATTTGCATTATTCAAACTGTACAAAAGCTAAATGTACAGAATAATAAGATACTTGAGTACTTGAGTTCTTATCAGAGTTAAAGACTAGTTTACACACACACACACACACACACACACACACACACACACACACACACTCTCTCTCTCTCTCTCTCTCTCTCTCTCTCTCTCTCTCTCTCTCTCTCTCTCTCTCTTTACAATGATAAATGTTGTTAGAACAGTTATAGCATTTTCTTTAGTTTTCCGCAGAAGATGGGAGTGAACGAATGATGACAGAATTTACATTTTAAGCTATACTATCCCTTTAAGAAAAACAGATAAAGTAGAGCCTAAACTCCAGATGGTTGAATTCAGTTCTGTACTTGGTTTACACACATATTTCTGAAAGAATGTTATTTTTAATGGGCCACTAGCAGGTTGTTATATGGTAGAATATTAATCATCATCGAAGTTGTACAATTATGACATGTTACCTGTGAATTAAATATGTTAATGAGATAATTATCATTATACTCAAAATCAAAACAAACACTAATATAATAATTGTGACATTTTTGCCATTGAGATGACTGGGAAAAAATGTCCCAATTGTCCTGAATTCAACTATATTTATGATGTCCACAGAAAATTTCTGAGTATAATTCAATCAAAGGTATATCAATACATTTTGTTTCATTTTTTTTCAGCAGATAATGGCAACCGCTGACACTGGCACTATGAACTTTTTTCTTGCTCCATGGCGCACATATTAAAGTTACAAGAGCAAAGAGAGGAGACACCATGAGGCCGAACTCTACAGAGGCTCAGATAGGACAGCACATTTTATGAGACAGGGTTGGATGATGATCAGAGTGGGAAGTCTACATGATGCTCTATAGCACAGAGAGGCCACTGAAGTGCAAAGCTAAAATGATCTATGATTACCTGTGGCAGTTTTTGATCTCGGCTCTTCCGCTGTATTAGCCACCTCTGCAGGGATGGCAGAACAGACGGGTTTGTGGAGATAGCTTCTATTGTTATTAACAACCCTCATTACCCAACAGACTGGGGAGGATAGTCATGAAAAAATATCATGAAACAGCAAAAAAATGACTCCATCATTGAAAATACACGGTCAAGTTATCAGTTCTCTTTTATCATATTCTCTTATACTCATTGACCTTTAGCGATTGCGCATGCAGCTTCAATCTGAAACAAACTTTCTTAAAAGGGCAAAAGCATGCAGGGGCTTTTACTGTGATGAATGCTACACCACTGTGTTGAGCTCAGGGCTTTATGTGGTGTGTTTCACTTTTCCATTACAGCTCAAGGGTAAAGTAATTCCTCCAATATCTGACACCAGACCCATTTTATTACAAAACGCAAGTGTGATACATGAGGACAATGTCTGAAGTACTTATGTGGACTATAATATAAGGACATATATGGGTTTTATAAAGTGTATGTTTTATGTTTTTATGTTTTTATACAGTACAAACTGTACATTTTATCCCCCTACACTGCCCCTACACCAAAACCTACCCATCACAGGAAACATTTTGCATTTTTACATTTTTAATAAAACATTGTTTAGTGTGTTTTTAAAGCTATTTGACATTTCATATGTCCTCATAAACCACATTTATGTTGTAATACCTGTGTAATACACATGTCATTATACAAATTTGTGTCCTCATAAATCACATAGACAAGCACACACACACACACACACACACACACACACACACACACACACACACACACACACACACTTTATATAGCATCACAAGTCATTATTTATCTGACTTTAAGGTAAAGTGCTTGTGGTGACTAACTAGTTGAGTGAGCCTTTACCGCACACTTAAAACCTTTCGCCACATTGTTTAATAAATGCACTCATGCCAATCTGTTCACCCATGTGTGTGCTGGTCTGAAAACGAGGTGTGTTCAGGCTCATTGTTGTGCGTTGCTATTTAAAGGCAACTGAAAACAACTGTGCCATTGACCAACAAAAAGTATTTTTATAGTATTTTTTTAACACAGTATTTTTTGTGATATTTAAAGGGCACGTTAGTAATATGTGCCTATAGGTGGGTGAACAACATACACTCTGCTTATTACACACACAAACGGTGCAACACACAAACATTTTTAAATATTAAAAATGAAAGGATTTCTCTCTGGAAAAGTGTTGTCTTTCCGCTCACAAATTCTGCCATGTGAATAGCAAATTCGCCATGGTGCAAGTGCAACTGGCTTTTAAAGGGAATGGGAGATGAGACTCTGATTGGTTTATTGCACGTTACACCCAAAACACACCCGTGACTCATTAAGAGACTAGGTACAACCCTTTTGGACCATGTGCCTGGTGCGGCAACCGTTTTTCCGTTGTTAAACTAGCACAAGTGGATTCTAAGTGCACCTGCGCCATGCGCTTCAGACCATGCACTCAGATCGTTAAAATAGGGCCCAATGACTCAAAACTCAGCAAAAAGTCCTTAGAAAATAAAAGACACACTTCATGGTGTGGCTTTTGAAGATGAAAGTTCTTCAACTTGATGGTTTGCTACCTGCTTTGGCTATAGAAAGGTTATAAAGGGCCTTCTACCCTTTTAAAAGATATGAGGGCATTTTATTGAATTTGTAGAAAGTTATCATTTTGCTAAATTGCCATGATCTTTTTGACATGGAACAGACAGTTATGCAAGCAGCAATCAGTGCCTTTGTCCCAATAAACCATTGAGCTTTTGTATGACAGACAGAATTTATAATTTTTTCATACAACATTTCTTTAAGTTCCTGTAGTGAGAAATATCAGCTAAAAAGGCACAAAAAACCTGTATATTTTGTATATAAACACAATCACTTGACCTGGGAAAAAAAAATCCTCCCAGGAAATTGATCTAGGCATACAATTACTGTGCCTTTTAAAATTCAGACAATGTTCATTCAACAACACAGCAAGATGTACTAGTTCTTCAAATATCATCACAAATAACCCCACTGCGGCTTTATGTCCGTCTCAATCACTCCTAAATAGCCCATCACAATGACTGTACATGCCTAAATGCTGGAAATTAGTCCATTATAGTCCCTGCCTTCAAGGGTTCCTTTGAATGATGCATAACCGCTTTTTCCTTCTGTGGCCAGAGACGTTCAAGGAATGAATAAGCAGACAAGGGCAGATAGCTATCAAAGCCAGACGTGAACAGTGATTTGTATTTTGACGAAGCGCCAAATTCCCCATAATTACATGGATGACCTGGTGGACACTTTAGGGGCTTAATCTCAACGCAAAATTACATAATACAGTGACTTATTCCGAGATAAGTGACACAAATAGATATGCCCTTGTGTACAAGTGCAGATGAGACTGTGATGATACGGGTTGTTTTAAATTTCGTCTGATTAGTGCAAGAGTGCTGAGCCACATGCACTGATGGGAGTTAAAAGCTACTCACAACATTAAAGCAACAAATGAAAATCGGCTCAGAAGGATAAGGCTTACAAAGGTCATTTTCTCCGGCATGTTTTAGGAATTTAACCATCATGCTCTTGAAAGAGACATTTTAAAAGCTCCAAAAACACATATTATTATTTAAGTAACAGGTTGATAATTCATGACTTTCACAAATTTCATTAGAATTGCTTATAGACAAAACTTAAAGTTGGCTATGTGTTATGGAACGTACACTCAGGACACTTAACGGAGTTTATTTAGTCAGCACGGAGCAACAAGCAGTTCAATAGGTGAGTGAACACTCAATGGAGACTTTGAATCCAGAGGATGAGTAAGTGTAATGAAAATGTCTTTTCTTACAGGTGCAGGGACTCGTGAGATTTAGAGAAGAGGAACCAGATTGGATGCACACACCTCGTCTTGTAACAGATGATCATGGAGAATGAATGTAACACTTGGAGGTTAACGAAGGAGAATGAGACTCAGGAGAAATCGCTGGAGAATCAGGTAAGTAGTCCGTGTAAAATGTTTATAGAAATGTTATGTTCCAATTGGGAATGCATAAAGTTTGCATATGGGGCCGGAAAAACCAGATGCATTTACACTTGACCAAGTCATGCCTTTTATTAATCTCAAACCACCTCTTGGGTTGCACTGATGACACTAGGTCTTTTCATGATTTGATAGTTGCGATCAGTAAAAATGCAAGTGACCAAGAGTAAATACCACTTTGACCCCAGCAAAAAAAAAAAAAAAAATTGTACAAAAATACAATAAAACAACTGGCACCCCTGGTAAATATGATCAAAGATGGCTGTAAAATAAATCTGCATTGTTTATGCTGTTGATCTTTCATTCAAAACATTCACAAAAATCTAAATGTGATTCATCTATGTAGTTCAGAAATAGATTGATATTCATTTTTCTAGCATTTTTCCCATATACCCAGACTAATGTAAACAGGACAGAAATCTGATTGATGAAAAGCATGAAGTCAAACCTATAACTGACTCAAAACAGAATTATTTTTACTATACTGAATAACAAATACGTGTGAACAGACGCTTCAATAATATATGACTATAGAATAAAATTCAGATTAGATCAAGGAGAAAAATACATGTTAATTTAAATGACAAATATGATGTTTACACATGCAGCATTAGAGCCTTTGGTATCCTGAACATATACAGTACAACAGAACATGAAGGTGTGGGATTACAAATTTAAGAATCTGTTTGAAACTAAGGGAAGTACATTGTGTTTAGCATTTAAGGTAAAGATGATGACATCAGAGGAATTATTCTGTTATGCAAAGTTTCCAGGCCAGTTCCTGTTCTCTTTATTGTAAATCAAATGAGCCAGATTACTGAGATTCTCACCTTTTGTCTTTAATGTCTGTTGTTTCTAATGTAAGCCCCTGTAATCGTTAGGCTGATTAGATTAGGATTGGAGTCTTGGACAGGTCTCTTTACATATACAATATTTGCATTCCTTTGTTTAGATTGTCTCCTCCTCTACTGTGTGAATCCCTCCCCTGAAATGTGGATAAATTACAATGTTTTTACCATTTGAGTCAGACTTGGATGACCTCAGCAACCAAACAGCACGTCTCAATAAAGAGTAACGTCTGCTTGAAAGATATCCCAACGTCTCCTGGTCTCTGCTTCAATGAGGAAAAGAATTTCCAACTAAGGTTAAATGGATAATTCACAAAAAACAAACAAACAACTAAACAACTAAACAAACAAAGAAAAGAATTCAGCCATTTACTTGTCCTGTATGACTTTCCTTTCTCAGTGAACACAAATAAAGATATTTTGATGAACGTTGGGTTCTAAACAACAGTGGATCCCATTGACCTTCAATGTTTTGGAGAAAAAAAAAACAGAAGAAAGTCATACAAACTACATGAGAGTGAGTAAATGATGACGGAGTTAAAGGTGCCCTAGAATGAGTTGAAACAATATTTTAAATTGTTATCTGATATCTACTTAGAGGGTATGTGGCTTATTTAAGGGCAAAAATTGTCCAGATACGGTTTTGAGGTCCATTTACAACCCTAGAAATTGTCCCTAGAATGAAATGGTCTGGTTTTGCATTATTTGGAAGGGTCATGAATAGTAAAGTGTTCTGCTCTGATTGGCTGTTTCACTGCGCGGCCTATTTCATAGCTCACAGTGACAACAAACACATCTGTCCGGCATGACAATGGGGAAATTAGGCTACCAACCATACACTCACCTAAAGGATTATTAGGAACACCATACTAATACTGTGTTTGACCCCCTTTCGCCTTCAGAACTGCCTTAATTCTATGTGGCATTGATTCAACAAGGTGCTGAAAGCATTCTTTAGAAATGTTGGCCCATATTGATAGGATAGCATCTTGCAGTTGATGGAGATTTGTGGGATGCACATCCAGGGCATGAAGCTCCCGTTCCACCACATCCCAAAGATGCTCTATTGGGTTGAGATCTGGTGACTGTGGGGGCCATTTTAGTACAGTGAACTCATTGTCATGTTCAAGAAACCAATTTGAAATGATTTGATCTTTGTGACATGGTGCATTATCCTGCTGGAAGTAGCCATCAGAGAATGGATACATGGTGGTCATAAAGGGATGGACATGGTCAGAAACAATGCTCAGGTAGGCTGTGGCATTTAAACGATGCCCAATTGGAACTAAGGGGCCTAAAGTGTGCTAAGAAAACATCCCCCACACCATTACACCACCACCACCAGCCTGCACAGTGGTAACAAGGCATGATGGATCCATGTTCTCATTCTGTTTATGCCAAATTCTGACTCTACCATCTGAATGTCTCAACAGAAATCGAGACTCATCAGACCAGGCAACATTTTTCCAGTCTTCATCTGTCCAATTTTGGTGAGCTTGTGCAAATTGTAGTCTCTTTTTCCTATTTGTAGTGGAGATGAGTGGTACCCGGTGGGGTCTTCTGCTGTTGTAGCCCATCCGCCTCAAGGTTGTGCGTGTTGTGGCTTCACAAATGCTTTGCTGCATACCTCGGTTGTAACGAGTGGTTATTTCAGTCAAAGTTGCTCTTCTATCAGCTTGAATCAGTCGGGCCATTCTCCTCTGACCTCTAGCATCAACAAGGCATTTTTGCCCACAGGACTGCCGCATACTGGATGTTTTTCCCTTTTCACACCATTCTTTGTAAACCCTAGAAATGGTTGTGCGTGAAAATCCCAGTAACTGAGCAGATTGCGAAATACTCAGACTGGCCCGTCTGGCACCAACAACCATGCCACGCTCAAAATTGCTTAAATCACCTTTCTTTCCCATTCTGACATTCAGTTTGGAATTCAGGAGATTGTCTTGACCAGGATCACACCCCTAAATGCATTGAAGCAACTGCCATGTGATTGGTTGATTAGATAATTGCATTAATGAGAAATTGAACAGGTGTTCCTAATAATCCTTTAGGTGAGTGTATATGTTTGAGCCTGTTTCTGAGGAAGATGCAGATTTTGAGGAACAACCGCTTCTGAGTGGTAAGTTTAGTCTTTATTTTCAGTAAGAACCTGCAAAACGTAGGCTAACTGTTTCGTCAATACTTCAGCCTAAACGTTAACTAGCATATAGCATTAACTTTACACATTAACTCATAACGTCAGCAGTCACAATTTAGTTTTTAGCATTGTAAAAACATTTTAATTATTGTAATGTGTCACCGTATGATTTTACAATGATAGCTTCTTCACTTTGAATCACAAACTCTAAACAGCGAACTGGGTAGCGCGTAAATATGTTGTTTGTACAGTACAGTTTGACAGTAGAGTACTTTTTTAAAGTAAAGTTTTTTTAACCAACTGACTAGATGCCTTAAGCCCCTGCCCCGCCCTTTTCAATCGCACCGCAGTGCCACCACGAACGCGATTTCTAATTTCTACTGGAGGCGATTCAACCAACCGAACACAATTTTTACCAATTTAATCAGAAATGGTTTCGACAATCAAGAAGTGGATAAAAATCACTACTTGCCCCTTCTTCAGTATCAGATGCTGAGCAAAGCCTGCTTGATATTATCCCAGGTTAGAAAAATTGTCCGTGTTGAAATGGGCTGAGCAAATGAACAACTTTGAATTAAATTGTTGCGGTATCCGGTTATAGATAAACATCAACCATGCCTGTTGACAGTTTTGTTCTGTGGGAAGGATATGAAAAATCCTCACATCCCCTGCACAGCCTGGAACATAACATTTATTTCCATGATCTGCCATTTTCGCTATCCTCACTTGACGCTTGTTTCTTCACAATACCTGAAAAAATGTTCAGGTATTGCCAGCCCATGTTCCGCATAGCCTTGAACATGGGCTGGCATATGCAAATGTTGGGGGTGTACATATTAATGATCCAGACTGTTGTGTCACAGTCGGTGTTATGTTGAGACTAGCCTATTTTTCCGTGGTGTTTTTCATGCATGAGATGTACATATGAAGGGGAAACAATGGTGTTTGAGATTTCCATGTACTTAACTCTTGTTTTTCAACTATGCCAAGGTTAATGCAATTTTTCAATCTAGGGCACCTTTAAAAATTTTGACTGAACTATCACTTTAATAGATAAATGGCTATTTTGTTTTTCATAATGTTCAGTGTGCTTTTTAAGAGTAGGGCCTACTAAAATGTAACTATGTGAAATGTAACTACTGAAAAATATCTGCGAAGCAAAAGTTGATTGGTATTTTGTTGCTGCTTGACACGAACAGTGTTTTGTTCAGTCTCTGACCCTCTTTACACATTTGATTTTAAATGTTAAAGTGGCTAAAGAAAGGCTGCTTTCTTGTCAAAATACCTCATGCATTAATGATTCAAGTTCTTTTGCAAATGGAACACACTTTAGGCAGTGAAAGTTAATGAAAGAGAACAAATCTTGTCAACGCCATTGCTTCAGTACGTGGGTATGTGTGTGCCTGTGCAGTTTAAAAAAAAGTGTCTGCTCTGGTGAAAAGGTCAGGCTGAGAAAAAGAGAGGAAAGGAGCAATACAAAGAAAGATTCGAAGGCCAAACATGAATTTGATTAAACTAATTTGTCTGATAGGCCTCAATGATCAGAATTCATACACTATTCAATAAGCATGTCATATCATCACAGACTCTCACTGAAATCAGGTCCCTGCACTACATTAATTGAGCATCAAATGACAATATAATAATCGCTCCATTATTGCAAACTTCAGCCCCCGTAGGGATCAAACAGGAAGTATGAGATTATTCATCAATATTACATTAGCTTCTTGCTCACTGGATCTGCTCCATCTATTCCGTCTCTTCCTAATCATCCTCCTCCATCTGACTCAGACATGTGACCATCTGCACTACATGTGACCTCTCTGTTTTCCTGACATTATCTCTCAAAGAAAGCAAATATATGTGCAAATATCCTTAAGAAAAGACAGGTCACCTAAAAATAAACACTCCAATCCAGATACCCACCCTCATATAACTCAAAAGATGCATGGTGTTAGTTTATTTTGTGGAACATAAAAGCAATGAGCACAATACACAAATCTACTGTAGTCCATCAAAATATATCATTATGAAGACTCGAATAGATTGTCAAAGATGCTGCAGCACAACCACATCCACGCTCTATCTTGAAGATGCAAAATGACATTTAGAGAGTGATTCTGATTGGCTAACAGGGTCCTGATGCTCCCTGACTTGCTTTTGCTGTTTACAGAGTCAAGCGCTTATGTGATCACATCTTAAGATACCTATAAATAAATGAATGAATGAATAGATAAATATCATGCACAGTACATAAAACAGGTCTAGTCACAGAGTCACTAAACTGATGCACTTGAAAAATTAACTAGAGTTTAAATAACCTTTTTTCTTATTTTTTTCATTCATACATTTTAAAACTCTAGTTTTACTTGACTGTTTACGGAGTCAATCTGTCAGGTAGAGACATTTTATGTGTTGTATTAAAATAAATAAAAAAATAAATAACACACACACACACACACACACACACACACACACACATATATATATATACACCAATCAGGCATAACATTATGACATTATGGTGAAGTGAATAACACTGATTATCTCTTCATCACAGCTCCTGTTAGTGGGTGGATATATTAGGCAGCAAGTGAACATTTTGTCCTCAAAGTTGATGTGTTAGAAGCAGGAAAAATGGGCAAGAGTAAGGATTTGAGCGAGTTTAAAAAAGGCCAAATTGTGATGGCTAGATGACTGGGTCAGAGCATCTCCAAAACTGCAGCTCTTGTGGGGTGTTCCCAGTCTGCAGTGGTCAGTATCTATCAAAAGTGATCCAAGGAAGGAACAGTGGTGAGCCGGTGACAGGGTCATGGGCGGCCAAGGCTCATTGATGCACGTGGGGAGCAAAGGCTGGCCCGTGTGGTCCGATCAAACAGACAAGCTACTGTAGCTCAAATTGCTCAAGAAGTTAATGCTGGTTCTGATAGAAAGGTGTCAGAATACACAGTGCATCGCAGTTTGTTGTTTATGGGGCTGCATAGCCGCAGACCAGTCAGGGTGCCCATGCTGACCCCTGTCCACCCTCGAAAGCACTGGTCTGATGAATCACATTTTCTTTCATGTGGATGGCCAGGAGTGTGTGTGTCTTTCACCTGGCAAACACATGGCACCAGGATGCACTATGGGAAGAAGGCAAGCTGGCGGAGGCAGTGTGATATGCTCAATCCACTTGAGCATCTGTGCTGTGGGATGTGCTGAACAAACAAGTCCGATCCATGGAGGCCCCACCTTGCAACTAACAGGACATAAAGGATGTGTTGCAAAAAAACGCATTCTATATAAATAATCTTGCCTTGCCTTTAAAGTGTACAACTTTGTGCCAGGAAATTGGAGGTCATGGAAATTAATGTTTCAGACATGAATTATAATGTCAGTCAGTCAAGCTAGTATTTTATTTATGCATTTGACAGATGCCAAACTTACATTGCATTCTATCAGTTCATGCATTTTGTGGGAATAGAACCCATCACCTTACCGTTGCACGTTCCATACATACTGTTTGAGCTACAGGAATGCATAAAAAGTCATCCAGAACTTTTACTGCAAAAGAAAATGTAAGCTTTCACTGCCTTTTCGACCGACTATGCTCAAGGTCTCATATTGTACTGAGAATGACCCAAGACTGTGACTTATAGCATAATTTGAGGAGACGCTAGCACACACACACACACACACACACACACACACACACACACACACACACACACACACACACACACACACACACACACACACACACACACACACACACACACTGACATTCTGTTGTAGTCTGAATCTGTTCCTCTAAATTACTCACTTCAATGGTTCGGCCTCAGAATATCAACAAGCTGGTAGACTTCTCTCATTCTCATTCTCTCTCGCCCCTCACTTTCTAAACACAAAGCAGCTAAATGTTATCCTTTCAAAACCACGCCAACCCTGTTGAGTATAATGAGAACATCGGTGCAAAATTGGCATTTCATTTACACGAAGGAATAATTAAAACACTGACAGAACAAGGCACATAAAGGCTATAGAACAAGAGGCTGCGGCCAATCTGTGCAAATCAAGATCTCATTTCAAAGTCCAACATTTGCTCTGTTGGATTCACAGACAAGGACACAGATCTGTCATTGTGTGGCATGAAATGAAAATATCAGACACTTTAAAAATTGGCAGCCACAGAGCATCCGAAAGTCTGATGCTGCAGAGATCACCGTCTTTGAGGATTTTGTGGATGTATTTCAGGTATTTTAAGCAGAGGCAACTGAATCTACAGTATAAACAGTTCTACCATCAGGACAGTGAGTAACTTAAAACATTTTTTTCAATCTTTTCAGCCACACACACCCTCTCTACAGAAGTTTTTCACTGCATATCTTTCTATATTAGTCAATACGGTTAGATGATAATATATATATATATATATATATATATATATATATATATATATATATATATATATATATATATATATATATATACACACTCACCTAAAGGATTATTAGGAACACGATACTAATACTGTGTTTGACCCCCTTTCGCCTTCAGAACTGTCTTAATTCTACGTGGCATTGATTCAACAAGGTGCTGAAAGCATTCTTTAGAAATGTTGGCCCATATTGATAGGATAGCATCTTGCAGTTTATGGAGATTTGTGGGATGCACATCCAGGGCATGAAGCTCCCGTTCCACCACATCCCAAAGATGCTCTATTGGGTTGAGATCTGGTGACTGTGGGGGTCATTTTAGTACAGTGAACTCATTGTCATGTTCAAGAAACCAATTTGAAATGATTCGAGCTTTGTGACATGGTGCATTATCCTGCTGGAAGTAGCCATCAGAGAATGGGTACATGGTGGTCATAAAGGGATGGACATGGTCAGAAACAATGCTCAGGTAGGCCGTGGCATTTAAACGATGCCCAATTGGCACTAAGGGGCCTAAAGTGTGCCAAGAAAACATCCCCCACACCATTACACCACCACCACCAGCCTGCACAGTGGTAACAAGGCATGATGGATCCATGTTCTCATTCTGTTTATGCCAAATTCTGACTCTACCATATGAATGTCTCAACAGAAATCGATGTAGATTTCGAAATCTGATGGAGACTCATCAGACCAGGCAACATTTTTCCAGTCTTCAACTGTCCAATTTTGGTGAGCCCGTGCAAATTGTAGCCTCTTTTTGAAGTTGAAGTTGAAGTTTATTTGTCATTACACATGTACAAGTACAGTATAACGAAATGAAGTTTGGAGCAAGCCTCCGAAATTTTTCCTATTTGTAGTGGAGATGAGTGGTACCAGGTGGGGTCTTCTGCTGTTGTAGCCCATCCGCCTCAAGGTTGTGCGTGTTGTGGCTTCACAAATGCTTTGCTGCATACCTTGGTTGTAACGAGTGGTTATTTCAGTCAAAGTTGCTCTTCTATCAGCTTGAATCAGTCGGCCCATTCTCCTCTGACCTCTAGCATCAACAAGGCATTTTCGCCCACAGGACTGCTGCATACTGGATGTTTTTCCCTTTTCACACCATTCTTTGTAAACCCTAGAAATGGTTGTGCGTGAAAATCCCAGTAACTGAGCAGATTGTGAAATACTCAGACCGGCCCGTCTGGCACCAACAACCATGCCACGCTCAAAATTGCTTAAATCACCTTTCTTTCCCATTCTGACATTCAGTTTGGAGTTCAGGAGATTGTCTTGACCAGGACCACACCCCTAAATGCATTGAAGCAACTGCCATGTGATTGGTTGATTAGATAATTGCATTAAAGAGAAATTGAACAGGTGTTCCTAATAATCCTTTAGGTGAGTGTATATATATATAAGATATTTTAATAAAATTAATTCAATTTAGTTTATTTGCCATAAAAATATGGGGTCAGTCAGGTTTTATTGTGTGAAAGATATTAATACATTCAGCATTAAATTAATCAAAAGTGACAGTAAAATTTACATTTATGCATTTGGCAGACGCTTTTATCCAAAGCGACTTACATTGCATTCAAGGTACACATTTTTCAATTTTTTTCTTGCTTTCCCTGGGAATCGAACCCATGACCTTGGCGTTGCTAGCGCCACGCTCTTATTGTTGGAAAAAAATATTGCTTAATAGCAAGAACTGTTTTCAACATTGATAATTAGAATGAATGTTTCTTCAGCAACCAATCAGCATATTAGAATGATTTTCTGAAGGATCAACAATGTAGCAAAGTAACAATGTTGTTACTTGAGTTGACATGTTGACACCAAAAGAAAAAAAAGCAGTTGTGTTGTATTTACGATTGTGCATTGAAATCCTTGTTAGTGCACATTTTGAGAACTTTATCTGAAGATTAACATGTAGGTTCTTTCAGCCTCATAGATGCAAACCACTTCTCACAAGTCATTTTCATTTCATTTAACTAATTCTGTCTGGCCTCAAGGGCATTGGCGCCCCTCCGTCCAAACAATTTTCGTTTGGGCCAATCAGGGGACAACAAGCCAGACTGAAACTGATACAGACAAGAAACACACCGCAGGAAGATACGACTGATGCTGATTTAGTATTTTTTGCTAAAATAATTTGCAGACCTGTTTAATGAACGCAGTGGAAATAGAAAGCATTCTGGTGGCATCGGCTCTGCAGATGTTAAGTGACAGAATGTGCTGGGAATGAAACTGGTGCCAGATTGATTCAGTGTAGCGGAAGTAAAGATGACATCTGTCTGCTCGTATAAGTTTACATGTTTTATAGAGAAACACAAGGAAATATAAAAGTCTCCCATTTCAAGCTCCCTCTGATTTTATATAAGATGGGCAGCAGGGTTGTACAGCGTTCAGTTCCTGAATTTGAATTGAGACAGTAGACATGGATAGACAGCTGAATAAATAAAAATAAAAAAATGCTTTACAATGAATTACCCACAAGCATCTAGCATTTCCAGAAACAATTGATAATTTTTGCTAATTTGTTTTTAAGATGTTACCAGGAATAATGTGGCAGACATTTTATGCTAAATAAAATTAATATTTAGATAAACTGATTTCTATTATGATGGCTGTGTTAATTGTTTCGAAACTTATGGTGCCCTATCATACACCCGGCGCAATGGGATGGCATGTGCGACACAAGCGTTTTTTGTTAGTTTCAGCCCAACGCAGTTTAATTTTCACGTCCAGCACCACATTGTTTAAATAGCAAATGCACTTGTGCCCATCTTTTCATCTATGGGCATGCTAGTCTGAAAACAAGGTGTGTTCAGTCCCATTGTTGGTGCGTTGCTTTTGAGGCAACTGAAAATGACTGTGCAATTGACCAACAAAAACCTGTTCTAAAGTCAATAGCGCAGTATTTTTGTGTTATTTAAAGGGCACGTTAATAATGTGCACGTTAGTATAGGCGGGAGCACAACATATACTCTTCTTATTACACACACAGGGACGTAGCAGCACACAAACATTTTTAAATATTACAAATAAAAGGATTCCTCTCTGGAGAAGCGTTCAGTCTTTCCGCTTGCAAATTCCGCCATATAAATAGCAAATCCACCTTGGTGCGAGCGCAAGTGGCTTTTAAAGGGAACGGAAGATGAGACTCTGACTGGTTTATTTCACGTTACACCAAAAACACGCCTGTGACTCATTAAGAGACTAGGTACAATCCTTTTGGACCATGGATCTGGCGTGCATACCGTTTTTACCATCATTAAACTAGCAAGTGGATTCGGACATGCCCTAAGAGCACCTGCGCCATGCGCTTCAGACCATGCGCTCAGACCCTTAAAATAGGGCCCATAAACTTTCTACATATATTCAAAGTACCATATCTGGGGAAACCCAGGCATAATTAGTAAAAATTAATGTGACCCAAAACATGGGGTAAAACGAAAGTCTGTTGAATTTCTTTTAATTAAATTATAATTCAGTAAAGAAAAGAGAGAGCAAGTTCTCAAATTCTGAATTATCACTGTAAATTACAATGCATACTTTAAAATAATTATTCATAATTTTGACAGATATTTACATTATTTTATAGATCTAATCTATTTATATAAATATATAGATATTATATAACATTATATTTTATAATATACAAGTATATAATATTATATATAATGTTTATATGTATTCATATTCATATGCTTTTATCCAAAGCGTCATACAAATGACAAACATCACAAGCAATTTTTCATAATTTGAAAGTGAAATTACATGCAGTAATTATATTTAAAAATTTACAGTTAACAAATGAATAGGTTTTTAGTGCAGTATATATTCATTCTTTTGAGGCTGCAACTGAAAAAGAGCAAGTTCTCAAATTCTGAATTTTGCCCTTCTGGTCAGAATACTTTTTCTTGAAACCAGAATTAAACATACAAGTTAGCAAACTAATGTGGATTATTCATAGTCTGAATTAGCATCCACTGAGCGAGTTAAGAGACTTTACATAATCCACTGGAAATAAAGAACAAGATTTGAATAAAGCTTACAAATACAAAACTTGCTATGTTATGCCAGTTAAACATTATCCACTTAATCAACTATGAATAATCAGAGGTGTAGTCAAAAACACCATTTGCATAAATTCATTTTAAGTATGAAAGTCAAACCCAACAGATTTTCCAGGACACACTAATGAACCCCTCTTTCTGTTGCAGCCTTGAGGAGAGAAGTGAAGAAGTGCCCAGCCAGACACAAATTTTACTGAAATATACATATACAATGCAAGCCAAATTAATCCGAGCTAAGGAAGCGGACAATCCATTATTTTGCTGAAAGTACAAAAAAATTACACTGCCAATATATAAAGTAATAGATGTAGCAGAGCTAAAAATCACACAGCCAGCATAAAGTAGCTATTTCTCTCTAAAACCAGTCTTCAGCTTCCGTCTGTGTGTGTGTGTGTGTGTGTGTGTGTGTGTGTCAATTGGAAGAAATTTTCATTTTCCTCACATCCCATCTCCCCCTCTTGACCTCCTCGATGGTCTTGCTACGTGACCAGCGAGCTGCAAGCATATCAGGCTTCGGTGTTTAATGCCGGGCACATCTCAGAAACAAGAGGGAGCAAATGCCAGTGCCCAGTGATTGTGGCCGCAATTACAGGGTGGAGAGATCTGCTATTTATTCCTGTCATCTCCAAATGTTAAATCATGCAAATGCTGGGCACAGACCTACAACTGAATAAGAAGAGATGTGTCCATCATGTTTGGAACTTAAGGCTAATTGCAGCATCTCTGATTGTCATTCTGTTTGCTTGACCCAGAACAACAGCAAACACAGGGCTGAAATTAAAGCCCCTGTGCTGAGATTCTGTTAGCACTGACTGATTTTAAACAAGAGGATCCAGAATATCCTTACAAAATCGTATACTGTAGAAACTGGCAGCTACTGTTGCCAGATACTGTTTTGAAAGAAAATAGTGACATCCAAGTAACTGTTAAACTGACTGATGTTCATTTTTTTTTTACCCAAACTACTTAAATCAGTAGAGCACAAAATACACTGCACTAAAATAAAGCTATAAACATTCACGTAAAATGCAACATAAAACAGTCTGCATAAATGAAGAAACACTGAACAATTTAAATCTAAATTAAGACTAATAAGTCTTTCACTGGAAACTATTAGATGATTATCCAGTTTTGTTTTCATTGTGTTCATGGGATGTTTGCCTGTGACACCCAGTTTGTGTTTTATTGTTGTGTTTTCCTAGTTCTCCCATGTGTTTGATTAATTAATCCTGTTCACCTGTGTCTGTGTTTCATTGTTGTGTGCTGTCTCCTTGTTAGTTCTCCCATGTGTTTGACCTGTTCACCTGTGTCTAGTTAATATTCCCTGTGTTTGTGTCCTGTCTCTACTTCCCTTGCAACCACCCTGTGACTGATCTGTCACATGGTGGTTGCAAGGGAAGTAGAGGCAGGATCCAATTGCAGCAGATTTCAGGGTTTATTGTAACGAAGAACTCCGGATATAACAGACACAGGACAGAACAACCACATTAAAAGAACAGACACAGGGCTTAAATACACAAACAGAGGGGATAATGGGAATATTAACTACACTGAAAAAAAGTGTGTTGGATTTACATGATTTAATTGTGTACATCGGTCCCACATGAATCAATCAAGTTAAACAAACATAATTTGTTCATGTAACTTCAACATCATGGAATGAATACATTTTAAGTGACCCAATTAAGTAGTTTCAAAGTGAATTTTATATGGCTCCTGACATGATTCAGGCATTCAATTTTATATATTTTAATGTTACACAACTGAATTATAATACTGCACTAGCTATTTGACAAACTTTTAGCTAGCAAAAACACACATTAGCATCTTAAATGCTAAGCATTAAAAGCTTTTTGAGCAAAGCCATAATGACATTCGCTGTATCAGTCCACAGTCTAAGCAAATGCCCCACTCTTCTCCACAATGGTAACCCACTGTAATTTAAATTCTTTCTTCCTTTCGTTTCTTTTGTTTTATTTATATAGCACTATTAAAAACAACCGAGGTTGACCAAAGTGCTTTACATAAAAGGAATAAAAGATGCAATATATAACAAACATATTTACACTTCAAACATTACAGACACCACATATATCACATTGTTAACTGTTATACACTGTCGATGCTAAATGAGCTTTCAGCAAGGTCTTAAATACTGATTAAGATTTTTCCAATGTAATAGATTGAGGCAGCTCATTCCATAATCTTGGTCCCAACCCTGCGAAGGCGCGATCACCTTTTTTTCCGTTAATTTGTCCTTGGTAGTACCAGAAGTTTTTGATTTCCTGAACGGGTCAGCAGATTTGCGAGATATGTGGGGGCCTGATTATTTATAGATTTGTAGACAAAAATTTTAATCTTGTAATTGACTCTACATTGAACAGGGGAGCCACTGCAAGTTTGCTCAAACCGGTGTGATAGATTCATATTTTTTGACCCTCTGTAGGAGCCTTGCCGCAGCATTTTGCACTGATTGTAGTCGTGCCAGGGATGCGGCGGAGATGCCACCATAGAGAGAAAAGAGACTTTCACTTTTTCACCATAGAGACTTTTTTACAAAAGTCAAGACACGATAGAACAAAAGTGTGCATAACTCTTTCAAAGTCAGCATTTGATAAAAACTGTTTTGTTTTTACTAAAAGGCGCAAATTATAGAAACAAGCCCGTACCACCGAATTAATTTGTTTCTCCATATTTAAGTTTTCATCATTTGCATTTCGTACTGATGTTTTATGATATACTGCCAGTGGGGTTGTATCTAAACAGGTCTTAGTAGAGTCATTTAGCTGACCAAAAACAATGAAAATATAAATTGCGTGTCGTCAGCAAAACAGTGGAAAGATACTCCGTACTTCCTCAAAATGCTACCCAACGGGAGCAAATACAAAGAGAAAAGTGTTGGAGAAAGGATGGACCCTTGCGGCACACCCCACGGAAGGTGTCTTTTTGTGGAGCTCTTTCTTATCGCGTTTCCATAGTTGACAAAAAAATATCTATTGCTTACATATAGGATTTAATTCTTTTTTAAAACTGTACCTTTTAAACCTACTCAGTGTTCAAGGTGAGATAAGGATATTATGATCAATCATATCAAAGGCTGCACTCCAAAATAACATCATCTCCTTTGTGTAATGCCAAAAAAATATTGTTTAAGACCTTCAATAATGCAGACTCTGTGCTGTGGTCTGCTTTGAACCCGGATTGAAACGTTTCTGCTATACTGATTCCATTTGAAAAAGAGAGTAGCTGTTGAAGAACTACTTTTTCTAAAATTTTTGAGACAAAAGGCAGTTGTGAGATCTTCAAAACATCGGGGGCCAGGTTTGGGAGCTTTAGCCTGGGTGTCTTTCGGGCATGAGCCCGTAAGTAGACTTCTGTTGATCAACTATACTAAACTCAATGATATACAATCAAAAATCTGTTTGAATAATCGACTAGGCATCATATCATTTACACAGAAAGGGTTTCAGTTTTTGCACAATGTCTTGTAGTTTTTGTACAGTGGTAGGCTGGAACTCGCTCCACTCAGCACTGCAGGCAGGAGATTCTGCTGGGTCAATAGCCACTGCTGGAATCTGGGAACATTGATCAGTGATCTTTTGACCGAAAAAATCAAAAAATCAAAATCTGTGAGGACTTTCGGTGTATACTGTTCACCGGATTAATAAGAGAACTTATAATGGAAAACAGGAATTTTGGGTTACTCACATTAGCCCTAATAGCATTGGCAATGTAGCTATTTTTAGCATCGCTTGCGGCTTTCTGAAACTTGAAAAGTGAATCTCTGAGGGATTCATACTGGACTTGAAGTTTGCTCTTTTTCCATCTTTTCTCTGCCTGCCTACATTGTCTTCTGAGGGAACGAGTCATTTCATTTAACCAAGGATTTACTTTCACTTTATATTTTCTAGGTCTTAACGGAGCAACACAGTCCACAGTATCTATACATGTTGATTTCAGTAGAGATCAATGTTCATCAACGCCTATCAATAGAGAGGATTCAAGCTTCAGGAGATTGCACTTGGTTTTAAACAGCGCAGAAAATTCTGTATTTGAAGTATCACTTAATCTCCTTGACCAGCACAAAGAGTCATCCAAAGGTACAGGTTCAATAACAACAGAGGTCTTAAAAATGACAGGCATATGATCTGAGAAGTTTGTCATACAAATCTTTACATCCTCAATTGGCATATTATGGGTTAAAACTAGGTCCAACATGTGTCCCTGTTTGTGAGTAGTGTTATTTACCCACTGCACCAAGTCAAACGATTCGATCAGATATAAGAATTCACTTGAGAGTGTGTCCTTACCACAGCAAATATGCAAAATTGTTCTAATAATTCCAACATAATTGAATATTAAACACTATTAAACACAATCAAGTCTCCCCCTTTCTCATCTTGCTCAAAAATACATAAAATAACACTTTTACATATAAAATAACAACATTTACTCTCTCTTGATTTAGCCACATGCAAAGCATGCTGGGAACTAACAAGCCCCGCCCAGATTCAGTTAATGCAACACAAAGCATTCATGTAATCTCAACACAAACGGATTAAGTAAACTTAACTTTGAACACAATCAAATTAAGTTAGGACAAAATGTATAGCAATTGTGTTGCTTTAACTTATTTTAATTAAGCAATTTGAACTAGCAATAAAAATATTTTTTTCAGTGTATACTGTATATATAAATACATTGGTATATGTGACCCTGGACCACAAAACCTGTCATATGGGTAATTTTTTTGAAATTCAGATTTATACATAATATGAAAGCTGAATATGTTGGAAATCTGGAAACTGAGGGTGCAAAAATATTGAAATATTGAGAAAATCGCCTTTAAAGTCCTTATCAATGCATATTACTACTAATAATACATTTTTTATATATTACGGTAGGAAATGTACAAAATATGGAACATGATCTTACTTTACATTAGTATTATAATATATATATATATATATATATATATATATATATATATATATATATATATATATATATATATATATATATATATATATATATATATATAAGTGCATTATATTATTCTAAATATGATATTTAAATAATGAACAAAATGTTTTATTTCATTTATTTATATTTATTTACTTGGCAAATTCTTTTATCCTTAGTAATGCCTTACAAATTATGAGCATCACAAGCTATTTTATACAATTTACAGTGAAATTACATGCAGTCACCAAATTGAATTTTATAATTTAAACTCAACAAATTAGTCGATTTTTTGCATCTTTCTCCATAAAAAATACTACAACATTTACACTGTTGTAACATATTACTGTAAAACTGATGGTAAAACCAACAGTGACAGTAGGTCATCTTAAATATAGTATAATAAAGCACAATGATTTACCATCTGATACAATCAGTGTACCATGATGGCACTATACCAAACAACTGGCAGTAGAACAACAGCTCAAAAAGCTAAACCTGTACCTTGAGCATTATTGGTTCAATTCATTGTTTTGACCGAGGCCAGACCAACAAAGAACTGCAAGTACAATGACAGGACTATTGTTAGCTGTGAGCCTTTGGGAGTTTCCTTCCCCTGAAACACTGACCAGCGCTCATGTCCTTCACCTGCACATGGCTGCTCGACGACCCTGCCATTCTTTGCACATTCATTCTCAAACATCAATGAATTGCACATTTATTCCCAAACAAATTTGTATTAGATGTTTAAAATAGATATACTGTTCGAACAAAGTAGAGCATCAGGACTAATATTTCTAGTTGTGCAAGACACATTTGAGCTTATTCTTCCACAGCTGTGTAGGGACTCATACGTGCTGCATTGGGAGCTCAGAGCTTTCACTGTGAGAATGCTGAATCGGGTAGTTACACAACTCTAGATCTCAAAGGACGCTAAGTCTACTTTTATTGCAGAGGACACATTTCAAGCATTAAGAGTTCTGCAAGTGGGCTCAAAACCTTTCTGGCTTATATAGGGAAGAACTTACTCCTTCTGGATTTGATTTAATTTTGCATTAGAGGTTGGGATTTAATTAGAAGGACAGCAAGGTCGACTGACCCACTAACTTTGAAGCTCCCTCACTAAAGAAGTTCTTAGATAAAAGTGTCAGCTCAGGAGAGCCTGTAATGTGAATGTAACAATGTATCAAACAGATGTGTAGTAGCCAGTGTTATTGTTAACTGAAAATAATAGTTTTCCTTAATTGAAATAAAGCTGACATATAACAAAAATAAAATAAAAATAAAATAAAAAAATGGGCAACTAACTGAAATAAAATTAAAAGTAGTAGGCCTACTAAAATTACTAAAACTAATATTCAAATAATAATAATAATAATAATAATGTCAAAAGCACATAACACAATCACTACAACTTAACTGAACGGAAAATATAAAAATAAAAGTTAAATAAAAATATCTAAAAATAAAAGCTAAATCAATATATCAATATAGTCAGGGAAGGAACAGACACAGAAAATAAAATAATAAAGTATATACAAATAGGCAGCTTACTATCTAACCCTTTTGTTAATAATGGGTATGACCACCTCCTGGAGTTCCCTGCAGGATTGCAGTGGTTATGTGAGCTTGTGTAGCACTTATGACTGGACTGGACCAAGTTCTAGGTTCGGAAGGAGTGGGGAAAAAATATAAAATTTATACAGGGGACCAGAGGTTGAATAAAGAAATAACACTGTTGTCGCACAATAAAAAAATTGTAGATCAGTGGGGAAGAAAACAAAACAAAACAAAAGGTAAGCAAAACACATATAACACCACAGAACAGTATTAAATAAGAAAAATAAAAAAGTATTCAATACTGTAACACAAGTATTTCGTAGTGTCAGTGGCGGTTCTAGACCACTCTAACTAGGGGGGCCAGGCAGGGGCCACTTGTGCTTTTACACTCTAAAAAATGCTGGGTTAAAAACAACCCAAGTTGGGTTGAAAATGGACTAACCCAGAGATTGGGTTGTTTTAACCCAGTAAATGGGTTGTTTTAACCCAGCGGTTGGGTTAAATGTTTGCTTAAAACAACCCAATTGCTGGGTTAAAACAACCCAATCGCTGGGTTAGTCCATTTTCAACCCAACTTGGGTTGTTTTTAGCCCAGCATTTTTTAGAGTGTAGGGGGCATGTTAACATTTATCTTAACCAGTAGTTAAACAGGTAGTTCACCTAAAAATGAAAATTCTATCATCATTTACTCACCCCCATATTGTTCCAAATATGACTTTCTTATGTTGAACACAATATTAACTTACTTATTTTATTAAACTGTTGTATAAGATCAGTTTCGCATTTGCACTTGTGCTATTCTGGGTAGAAAAACAGAACGTCTCGGTTACGTATGTAACCCTCGTTCCCTGAAGGAGGGAACGGAGACGCCACGTCGGAGTACCGACGAATAGGAATCTCGCTCGCGAGAGCCAATCTACCGAGTGTAACTAAAGCGAGCCAATGCACATTGGCATGCAATGATTGCACCAGGTGCTCATGCCACGCTGTGCGGGTATAAATGAGACACAGGTGATTGCATCAAATTAGCCTTTTGCTGAGGAGCCGAGTAGGTAGGCAGGCACCCCAGCAGGGTACAGAGGACATGGCGGCGGGGCGTGGCGTCTCCGTTCCCTCCTTCAGGGAGCGAGGGTTACATACGTAACCGAGGCGTTCCCATTCAGTCGGTCACTCTCGGCGCCACGTCGGAGTACCGGCGAATAGAATCCCTACCAAAGTGTCATGGCCTCTGCCCCTTCCAGTGCCCAGTGTGAGCCACCTGAGCTCTCTTACCTGATGAGACGGGCTCACACCAGGAAGTCCATCACTGCTGTTCCGCATGACCCTGTTCAGTGATTATTGGATGACACTGGGAAAGCGTGCCTAGAAAAGGGGCCGCTGTGGAGCCCACATCGTACCCGGAGGAGTTATGTGGAGTACAAAGCTGAGCCGTAGCCCGCAAGGGGGAGGAGGGGGCTCAGTCCCGGTGACGGGAAGGCTCTCCCAAGGGAAAGACACGGGCTTCCCGTAGGAGCGACCGTGGAAGAAATATGGGATCCCGCAGGGTCACTCATATAAGCCCAGCCCATTACCGGTTCTCAAGGATTCAGCGGAAAGGGCCTGATGCCCGACGTTCCGCGACGTCCGGCACCGAGGGAGATGGAGGACTCACAGAGTTTGCTTCTGGAGAATAAGAGCGCCGGAGCGCAGCAAGCCGACAAGAGCCGGGGCCTCTCAGTGCTTCTACCCGTTTGAGGTGAGAACACAGGAGGAGACCGGCTCTACACGTAGGCTATAGAATCTAGCGAGCGTGTTGGGTGTCGCCCAGCCCGCAGCTCTACAGATGTCTGACAGCGGCGCCACGTGCCAGCGCCCAGGAGGATGCAACACTTCTAGTAGAGTGTGCTCGCACCCCGAGCGTACAGGGCACACCTTGTGCTTGGTAAGCCAAGGTGATGGCATCCACTATCCAGTGGGCCATCCTCTGCTTGGAGACAGCCTTTCCCTTCTGCTGGCCTCCGTGACAGACAAAGAGCTGATCTGAGGTTCTGAAGCTTTGAGTTCTATCCACGTAGATCCGCAGAGCGCGGACGGGACAGAGCAAAGCTAGGGCTGGGTCTGCCTCCTCCGGGGCAGCGCTTGCAGGTTCACCACCTGGTCCCTGAAGGGAGTGGTAGGAACCTTGGGCACATAGCCAGGCCGGGGCCTTAGTACCACGTGGGTATTACCCGGCCCGAACTCTAGGCACGATTCGTTGACCGAAAATGCCTGCAGGTCCCCTACCCTCTTGATGGAGGCCAATGCAGCCAACAGCAAAGTCTTCATAGACAGAATCTTTAGCTCTGCTGACTGCAAAGGCTCGAATGGGGCATTCTGGAGTGCTCGGAGCACCAGAGCAAGATCCCAAGAGGGTATGGAGGGGGTCGAGGAGGATTTAACCGTCTCGCCCCTAAGGAACCTGACGACCAGGTCGTGCTTCCCAACCGACTTACCTTCTACGTGGTCGTGATAGGCGGATATAGCAGCAACATAGACCTTGAGGGTGGAGGGTGACAGCCTACGCCCAACCCTTGTTGCAGGAAGGAAAGCACAGACGCGATCGAACATCTTCGGGGGTCCTCTCGGCGAGAAGAACACCACTCGACGAACAGGTTCCACTTCGAGGCGTAAGCCTGTCTTGTAGACGGTGCACGTGCGAAGTGATGGTGTTAACTACCTCTTGGGGTAAGTCACCTAGAACCTCCGCGCGTCCCGTCCGGGGCCAGACATGAAGCTTCCACAGGTCTGGACGCGGGTGCCACAGGTGCCCGTCTCTGAGTCAGAAGGTCCTTCCTCAGAGGAATCGGCCAAGGAGGGGCTGTCGCGAGGAGCATAAGTTCTGGGAACCAGGTCCGGTTGGGCCAGTGCGGCGCCACCAACAGGAGCTGCTCCTCGTCCTCCCTGACCTTGCACAGTGTCTGTGCAAGTAGGCTCACTGGGGGAAACGCATATTTGCGCAGCCCCTGGGGCCAGCTGTGCGCAAGGGCATCCGTGCCGAGTGTACCCTCGGTCAGCGAATAGAACCACTGGCAGTGGGACGTTTCTGGGGAAGCAAACAGGTCGACCTGTGCCACCCGAACTGTCTCCCGATCAGCTGAACCACCTGGGGTGGAGTCGCCACTCCCCTGGGAGCGCAGCTCGTGAGAGCTCGTCGGCCACACGGTTGCGCACACCAGGGACATGAATGGCCTGAAGCGACCTCAGACACTTCTGACTCCAGAGGAGGAGATGGCGGGCGAGTTGCGACATGCGACGGGAGCGCAGACCACCTTGTCGGCTGATATACGCAACAGCCGCAGTGTTGTCGTGTGGACCAGTACATCTTTGCCCGTAACCGCCCTTTGAGGCGGCTCAGAGCAAGATGTACTGCTAGCAACTCGAGGCAATTGATGTGCCAATGCAGGTGCGGGCCCGCCCAAACCCCTGACACTGCATGCCCGTTATGCGTGGCTCCCCAGCCCATGGCGGAGGCATCCGTGAAAACCACAGTATGCCTGGACACCTGTTCCAGGGGCACTCCAGCCCGAAGGAACGAAGGGTCTGACCACGGACTGAAGGACTGGCGACAGGCCAGTGTGATGCTCACCCGGTGAGTGCCGCGTTGCCACGCCCATCTCGGGACTCGGCCGTGTAGCCAATGCTGAAGCGGTCTCATATGAAGCAGGCGGCGGCGTTACTGCCGCCGCGGCTGCCATATGCCCCAGGAGCCTCTGAAACCGTTTCAGTGGAACCGCCATCCTGCCCTGAAACGTGTTCAGGCAGTTCAGCATCGACTGGACATGCTCCTCTGTGAGGCGCGCTGCCTGCTCGACCGAATCCAACTCCATACCGAGAAAGAGATCCTCTGCCGGGGCGAGTTTGCTCCTTTCCCAGTTGACCGAAGACCCAACTGGCTGAGGTGTCTGAGCACCAGGTCCCTGTGTTCGCACAACTGATCCCAGGACTGTGCTAGAAAGAGCCAGTCGCCGAGATAGTTGAGGATGCGAACGCCCCGTTCTCTCATGGGCACGAGGGCCCCCTCCGTGACTTTCGTAAAGACATGGGGACAGGGCCAGCCCGAAGGGCAGGACTTTGTACTGATATATGCTCAACCCTCGAACGCAAAGCGCAGAAATGGCCTGCGTCGAGGAAGGATCGAGACATGAAAGTACACGTCCTTCAGGTCGACCGCTGCAAACCAATCTTGGGGATGGATGCATTCGAAAATGCGCTTCTGCGTGAGCGTCTTGAAGCGGTAGCTTGTGGAGGCTCGATTCAGGACTCGCAGGTCCAAGATTGGCCGTAACCCACCGGCTTTCTTGGGTACAATGAAGTACGGGCTGTAGAGGCCGGTCTTCATATCGGCTGGAGGGACCGGCTCTATCGCGTCCTTCGCCAGCAGGACAGCGATCTCCACACACAGGACATGGGCATCTGCAGCATTCACCGAAGTGAAGCGGATGCCCCTGATCCTGGGGGAGCGCCAGGCGAACTGAATCGCGTAGCCGAGCCTGATGGTCCGAATGAGCCAGCGAGACGGACCGAGGAGCACTAGCCAGGCTCCCAGGGACCGTACAAGCAGGACCATAGGGACCACCGGCGTACCCACCGTGGGGCAGCGAGGTGGAATGCAGATACCGGACTGGGGCGGCTGTCTCGTGGAGGCGGCCCGCAGCGAGGTGAGAGTGTGCCGTGCAACACTTACCTGATTCCACAGGTGGTTGTCCACTGCTGCCCGCTGGCGAAGAGGGAAGATGAGTGTGGTCCGGCGTTTGACCGGCCACAACTCTCCGAGCCCCCTGCGGACCCGGAGATGGAAGGAACTGCTCTTGTGTTGAGAATTTGGGTACCGCTGGGGCTGAGCCCAGCGGCGGAACAGAGACAAAATGGAACACAAGATTCTCCTCCCGGCCCTCCACCGGGGGATGGAGCGGTGTGGTCACCATCTCCAGAAGTGCAGTCCTCCTCACCTCCGGGTCGCCCGTCTCGTGGCAGCCTGCCCTTGGCCTTGCCTCCCCTCTTGGCAGGCGTCTGGACGGGTAGGGCGGCCTGCTTGCGCCCGGCTCCACAACGCCGCTTGGGTGGAGGCTGCTGCTGCGGCGCGGGAGCGGAGGCAGACGCAGGCGGCCGCCGGCGGCGGCGAGCAGGCTGAGGTGCTGCCGGCGGCGGGTGGAGACAGCAGCTGACCGCCCGAGCAGAGAATGTGACTGACCGCCTCAGTCTGCTTCTGTGCGCCAAGAACTGATGGCGAAGTTCTGGGGCGCGTCGAAGAGGCCAGTCTGGGAGGCGGGGAGTTAAGGAACCTGACTTTGTCGGTCTCCCTCATGTCCGCCAGACACAGCCAGAGGTGGCGTTCCTGGACCACCATAGTGGACATCGCACGACCCACGGCCCGCGCCCGTAACGCCGTCGCCGCGAAGCGCGAGGTCCGTTGCGGTTCTCAGTTCCTGGAGAACTGCGGGATCGTGACCACCCTCGTGCAAGGTCTTCAGAGCCGGGCCTGATGGACCTGCAACAACGCCGTGGCGTGTAAAGCGGAGCCTGCCTCTCCACAAGCCAGGTAGGCCTTCCCGATCAGATCGGATGAGTACCTACAGGCCCCGGAGGGAAGACACGGGTTCCCCCTGGAAGTGGAGTTAGGGCACAGTTGCATAGCAACGGCCCGTTCCATGGGGAACCTGCGTGTATCCTTTGCAGGTCCGCCATCGAGGGTGGTGAGGAGGAGGATCCACTAGGCCGGTTCGGGCAGTAAAAGGTGCCGCCCACGACCTTGTGAGCTTCTCGTGCACCTCCGGGAAAAAGGCACCGGGTGGGGCGCTGAGAACCAGCACGGGCCACCCCGAGAAACCAATCATCCAGCCTTGAGGATTCGGGACACGGTGGAGGGTTCCCACACGAGCCCGACTCTCTCGGCGGCCCGGGCAAGCATAGCCATCATCTCCGGATCAGTATCGGGCACAGTGGGTCTACCGGAGGAGCCCCTGCGCCGACACATCCTCTCCAGAGAGTTCTGACCCTCCCTCCGATGCAGCGATGGACATCTGGTCCTCAAGGGGAGCCCCAAAGGATACGGATGGTGCACATCTCGTGGATGGCCCACAGCGTTCCAATGGCAGCTCTACTGGCTGCGGAGTGCGAGAGGGATGAGGGTTCCCCGGGGTTGGTTCCTGGGAAACACACTCACCGTAACCCTCAAATCAGCCGGCCTACTGCCTGAAGTAACTCTCTGAGGAGAGTTAGATCGCGGCAGAGGCACAGAGGCTCCGCCCTTGCGAGACGGAGCCGCGATCGCAACTCCGAGATGGTCATGTTCCGCAGTGAGAACATGATTCATCCACCAGCGCTGCCTCAGCGTGCTGAACGCCCAAACACGAGATACAGCGCTGATGACCATCCTCGGTGACAGGAAACCACCGCATCCAGAAACACACAGATAGAATGTCATCTTGAAAAAGACGCAAGCTCTATCTGTGTAAGCTCTTTCAGAAGGACGCTCTCCTTGGTGCTGAAGCACGCAGGGGAGGGGTCGCGCGACACAGTCAGGGGTAGTGCAGCCTGGACGTGCGCGCTCTCACACTAAGGCGCTCTCTTACCAGCCGTGGGAGCGGCTTTTTAGCGCTCTCCACCTAGCGCACCGAACCGGCTGTGAGAACAGCCTTTGTGATCGTTCTGTTCAAACAACAAAGAGAGATGATCGGAAAACCACACGACCCGCTGCTGTGCCGTCACACCAACACCGAATGAAGAGATCGCTTCCGAAAGGCGGCTTCCGTCTTCAGTCAGGACTGCGAAGTAAGGAGTGATATCTGTAGTAACCATCTACCACTCGGCTCCGAAGCAAAATGCTAATTTGATGCAATCACCTGTGTCTCATTTATACCCGCACAGCGTGGCATGAGCACCTGGTGCAATCATTGCATGCCAATGTGCATTGGCTCGTTTTAGTTACACTCGAAGTAGATTGGCTCTCGCGAGCGAGATTCCTATTCGTCGGTACTCCGACGTGGCGTTGAGAGTGACCGACTGAATGGGAACTCGTGTGATATTGCACTCATTACTCATGTTATATTGCTTACTGTAGGCTATATCATAATGTAAATGTGAGGCCGTTTTCACACTGGCGGTTTAGTTTGAATAATTTGTAATGTGAAAGTTGTCATGCGGACCCGGGTGAGCTGAGCTCAGGGGAATTGGATTCAAGACGGCCTGAAGGAGGTGGTCTGAGTTTGTTGCGCAAATTGCGCTCGAGCTGTGCCACCATTCACGTGAATGTGAAAGCAACACGGACTCGGGTGCGCAAGAAAAGTAACCTGCGCATGCATTTTATCAGATGATGATGTATTTAGTTCAATAAAACAATTTTTTAAAAAAATTCTTAAGGGATTTAAAAAAAAAATTTAGGGAAAAAACAGGAAAAGGGTAGGGAAATGATTGTAATCCAATCCAATTCAAATAAAGCATTCACTCTGCTCTGTCAGTGGGTTACCAGGCAATTCAGTCCTCTAGCTGACGAAGAAATTAACTTTGGATTTGGCTCGCCATCAAATCTTTGTCCAATGTCAAACTTTTTTTTTTTTCTACTGTAACATAAAACCTGACCAAACAACTGTCATTCACCCAAATATTCCCTTCAGGTTGCTGACTAGGTAAACACAGTATTTCTTTCACATAAGGTCTTAAAATCAGCATTAATCTCCTCTCCGCTTCTGCTGTTACATTATTGCCATTGCGCTCTTGCTTACGTGTGCGAGCGAATCTCTTAAAGGGGAAGCGTTAAAGCAATTCCTTATAGGTTTGTTTTTATTCAAACGTTCCTGAACTCTTAATGAATGTTTACTTTTAACACATTTACTTGTGAACTATGAAATATTATATTATATTTTATAATGTTAGGAATTGTTGCAGTTATATATTTATTTGTTTATACTGATTTAGGCCATATTTTAATGTGGGTTACATTTGCATTATCTATAAGGGATATAGGAGTGTGCAACAGCAAAACAATCAGTAACATGGAGCAGACCTGATCTGGGGAATCTGATTAGATGTAAAGCCAGCAGGCGTGCATCAGATAACACAGCAGTGTCTAGCCTTCCTGCACTGCAAACCCTACCAGCGCAGCCTTCACGAGAGATCAGTGATTAAATGGCTATTTGTGTAAAAGTGTCTCTCCCTGCAGTGTGTGTCGAAACAGGATCATCAGTGTGTTTTTCCAGAAACTGGTTGCTGTGGTTGAGATGCACACTCTCCTCAGGTTTGTGCAAATATGTGCGTGTCGGATTAAATGAATCTGCATTCATTGAGCAAACTGGTATATGTACAGTGTTCATAAATCAATCCTTCTCAGCACAAACAAGCCAGATGAAACATTTCTAGATAGATAGATAGATAGATAGATAGATAGATAGATAGATAGATAGATAGATAGATAGATAGATAGATAGATAGATAGATAGATAGATAGATAGATAGATAGATAGATAGATAGATAGATAGATTTTGGGATGGTTTACCTTCATTTATGTGGTTTGCTCAGCAATCAATCCAACTTGCTGGCTCCTTCAGTGCTGAAATGTCACTCAAAAATGCTTTCCGGTACACAATATTTGGCTGAATGTGTACAGGGTGTGCCAGTGCTCCCTTCTGTCCACCAGAGACCTGACAGTGATGAAAAGCATTTAATAATAGGGAACTGAAGTGGATCTATATTAGGTTTCATCACTTTTCATCGCTGATTCTCAATCATTATGAATCCGTAGGCTGTTTTTCATATTGGGCTTAATTGCCCAATATTACCCTATGAAGTAGGCTAAAACTTGCATGTTGCCATAGTCTAGCAGTAAGCGTTCCCTCTTTTACACAAGCGTTACACAAGCATTCCTGTTTAAATACTATTGTCTGGTAATAAAAATAAAATAAAAATACACTACTGGTCGAAAGTTTGGAATAATTATTATAATTTTAGGTAGGGCAGGCTAGGCAGTTTTGGAGAGGCAATAGCAAGCTAGCTTTGAAAGCATAAGATCCCACCCTCCCTTCAGAGCGTCTCCAAATCCACACCACCTCCACAACACATGAACGTGCACAGTCTGCAAAGCATCACGAGAGATGGTGTTAAATTACCTCATGTCTCAAAGCATGCGACATTACAATAATAATGAATGTAAACAACTTAAAGAGCTTGTGCAACTTGTGCAACATGACTGCCGCAGATTCATTTCAGCATTGATAGTGTTGCCATAGAAATGTAAATCTGAGTCTGAGGCCCTGTTTGCACTGAGCCGTCTCTCTCTCAACAGCTCTGCAACATACAAGCCTTGATGACCGTGTAAACAATAACACGGAGACGGAACTGCATGCTTTACTGACATTGTGGTCCTTTTTAGCAGTCGTTGTGCAGTTAAACACTGTTTTTTTTATAATACTGCAGGTGTCTACTAGCCTGACAAGCCAGACCCACATCAAGATGTTGGGTCTTAATGCTTAATGAAACACGCTGATGACGTGTTATGTCTGTGCGGAGGTATGGACCATAGACTGTAAAAAACAAAAAAACATGGACATACACTGACAGGCACATTCGGACTGAATTCAATAATTCGGTAATAATAATTTAATTCAGTTCACTTCTATTATTGATTGCTTCAGGATGTGAAGAGAGTTTCTATCAGCATATCAAAAAGTGTTTATGAAAAACATTGCCCTACCTTTAATGCATCAGATCCTTTAAGTCCTGTAAGTTGTGAGGTGGAGCCTCCACGGATCGGACTTGTTTGTTCAGCACATCCCACAGATGCTCGGTTGGATTGAGATCTGGGGAATTTGGAGGCCAAGTCATCACCTCAAACTCGTTGTTGTGCACCTCAAACCATTCCTGAACCATTTTTGCTTTGTGGCAGGGCACATTATCCTGCTGAAAGTGGCCACAGCTACCAGGGAATACCGTTTCCATGGTCTGCAACAATGCTTAGGTAGGTGGTACGTGTCAAAGTAACATCCACATGGATGTTACCCAAGGTTTCCCAGCAGAACATTGCCCAAAGCATCACACTGCCTCCGCGGGCTTGCCTTCTTCCCATAGTGCATCCTGGTGCCATGTGTTCCCCAGGTAAGCGACACACACGCACCCGGCCATCCATGTGATGTAAAAGAAAACATAATTCATCAGACCAGGCCACCTTCTTCCATTGCTCCGTGGTCCAGTTCTGATGCTCATGTGCCCACTGCGATACACTGTGTATTCTGACACTTTTCTATCAGAACCAGCATTAACTTCTTGGGCAATTTAAAGGGTTAGTTCAAAGAAATTGTTGAAGCATTGAAAATACATTGGTCCAAAAATAACAAAAACTATGACTTTATTCAGCATTGTCTTCTTTTCCAGGAATCTTGTCAATCCGTGTTCATGACTCTGCAGTGACGCTGCTGACGTGTTATCTGGTGCGCCCGAGCTTCGTTTACAGTCTGTGTATTCGGGTTCAAATAAATATGGCTGAGCAAAAAAATGCAAGTCTTCTTCTGTGTCAAAATCCTTAGACATGTTTGCGAAGGTTGTTTTGTTTACAGCGTGTGTCTCCCTCAGACTGTAAACGAAGCTCGGGCGCACCAGATAACACATCAGCAGTGTCACTGTGCTGAATAAAGTCGTAGTTTTTGTCATTTTTGGACCAAAATGTATTTTCGATGCTTCAAAAAATTCTAACTAACCCACTGATGTCACATGGACTACTTTGATGATGTTTTTATTACCTTTCTGGACATGGACAGTATACCGCACATACATTTTCAATGGAGGGACAGAAAACTCTTGGACTAAATGTAAAATATCTTAAACTGTGTTCCGAAGATGAACGGAGATCTTACGGGTGTGGAACGACATGAGGGTGAGTCATTAATGACATAATTTTCATTTTTGGGTGAACTAACCCTTTAAGCTACAGTAGCTCATCTGTTTGATCGGACCACACGGGCCAGACTTCAAGTCAAGTCAAAGTCAGCTTTATTGTCAATTCTGCCATACGTACAGTACATACATACAGAGAATTGAAATTCTATGACTCTCAGACCCTAGGTGCCTAACAACAACAAAACAATAACAATAACAACAAAAGTTTAACAGTAACAACAACAGAGGAAAGATTAAAAAAATATGGATAAAGTGAATTATAGAGGTAAAGTGGCGATGGCAAATAGTGCAAACAATGGTAACAATAGTGCAATTTCAGATTTAAGTCAGTGCAGGTATAAAATAAAATTATAAGAGTGTGTGTAAAAAAAGAGTCTGTAAGAGGGGAGACCAATTCCTCAGAGAGACAATATATGAGGTAGATGAAGGGAGGGGAACCGGGGTGATTCCCAGATCAGATGCGTGGGGCAGAAGAGGGAGGGTCGGCAGAGTCGGGAGGGAGTTCAATGCCCTGACAGCTTGGGGAATGAAGCTGTCCTTCAGTCTGCTGGTCCTTGCTTGGAGACTGCGAAGCCTCCTCCCTGATGGCAGCAGACTGAAGAGGCTGTGCGATGGGTGGGTGGGTATGCGCTGAAGTGCTTTACGGCAGGATGCGTTGCAGGCGCCGTACCACACAGTGATGCAGCTGGTCAGAATGCTCTCGATGGTGCCTCTGTAGAAGGTGCGCATGATGGGGGCTGGGGCTCCGGCTCTTCTCAGCTTGCGGAGAAAGTAGAGTCGCTGCTGTGCTTTCTTGGTCAGTGCTGTGGAGTTGGCGGTCCAGGAGAGGTCCTCTGTGATATGCACACCCAGGAATTTGGTGCTCCTCACCCTTTCCACGGTCACACCGTTGATGGTCAGAGGAGCGTGCTGGGTGTGCATTCTCCTGAAGTCAGCAACAATCCCTTTCGTCTTCTCCACGTTCAGAGAGAGATTGTTGTCGCCACACCACCTGGCCAGGCGGCTCACCTCGCTCCTGAAGTTCGTCTCATCATCGTTGCTAATGAGACCAACTACGGTCGTGTCATCCACAAACTTGATGAAGAGATTGCTGTTGTGTATGGGTGTGCAGTCATGTGTCAGCAGAGTGAAAAGGAGGGGGCTCAACACACATCCCTGAGGGCTCCAGTGTTCATGATGATGGAGTTGGATGAGTTACTGCCGACCCGAACTGCCTGAGGTCTTCCCGTCAGGAAGTCCAGCAACCAGTTGCACATCGATGTGCTGAGTCCCAGCTGTGACAGTTTTTGAGTGAGCTGTAGAGGGATGATTGTATTGAATGCTGAACTAAAGTCTATGAACAGCATTCTGACATAAGTGACTTTATTTTCCAGGTGAGTGAGTGCTGAATGGACGGTGGTGGCAATGGCGCCATCGGTCGAGCGTTTTGACCGATATGCAAATTGGTAGGGGTCCAGGGAGGGGGGGAGGACAGACTTAATGTGGTGCATGACTAGCCGCTCAAAGCACTTCATAAGGATGGGGGTAAGTGCGACTGGACGGTAGTCGTTGAAGCAGGATGGAGATGATTTCTTAGGGACTGGAATGATGGTGGTTGCTTTGAAGCATGTGGGGACGACAGCTTGACTCAGTGAGATGTTGAAGATGTCTGTGAAGACATCAGTGAGTTCCTCTGCACAGTCTCTCAATACACGTCCAGGAATGTTGTCAGGACCTGGAGCTTTGCGTGCGTTGACCCTGCTGAGGATCTTCTCACGCTGTCCCTGGGCAGTGACAACATCAGGTCATCGGGAGGAGGAGGTGACTTCTGTGCAGTGGTGCTGTTGTGAGCTTCAAAGCGAGCAAAGAAAGTGTTCAGCTCATTCAGCAGGGGGGTGGAGCTGTCACATGTCCGTGCAGGGGCTTATAATCTGTGATGGTCTGAATACCCTGCCACAGGCTCCTTGTGTCTCTGCTGTCGCTGAAACGATGGGCTATCCTCCTGGAGTACTGTCTCTTAGCCTTCCTGATGCCGCGTGACAGGTTGGCCCTTGCTGTCCTCAGGCCCACCTCATCTCCAGCTCTGAAGGCAGCGTTACGCGTCTTCAGGAGTCTGTAGACATTTCCTGTCAGCCACGGTTTTTGGTTGGGCCAGACGGTGATGGTCTTTGTGACTGTTACATCCTCCATACACTTGGTGATATAAGAAGTAACAGTCTCAGAGTACTCCTGGATGTCTATGGTGTTGTGGTAGGTTGCAGCCTGTTTAAACATGTCCCAGTCAGTGGTGTCGAAGCAGTCTTGAAGAGCCTCTGATGACCCTTCAGGCCAGACTTGAATCTGCTTCTGGACTGGTTTGGTGGCTTTCACAAGTGGTCTGTATGCTGGCATTAACATAACAGTGATGTGATCTGAAGCACCCAGGTGGGGGAGGGGAAGGGCTTTGTAAGCTCCTCTCTGTGTAATGTACACAAAGTCCAGAGTGTTTTTACCACGTGTTGGGAAGTCAATGTGCTGATGAATTTTTGGAAGCACACTCTTTAGGTCTGCATGGTTGAAATCTCCAGCCAAGATGAGAAAAGCATCTGGGTGGGCTGTCTGCTGATCACTGATGTGTTTATAAAGATTATTTAGTGCCACACTCCTGTTGTTGTTGGAGCTGGGGGGGATGTATACAGCAACAAGTATAATAGCTGAATATTCCCACGGTAGATAAAACGGCCGACATTTAATAATCATAAACTCCACCAGGGGTGAGCAGTGTTTGCAGACCACAACAGCATCGCGGCACCACGCATCATTGGTGTAAACACAGAGTCCGCCGCGCGTGGTCTTACCTCCCTCGACGAGCACTCTGTCCGCCCGATGGCATGTGAGCTGATCGAGCTGAATGGCGTGGTCCGGAACGCTGTTGTTGAGCCATGTTTCCGTGAACACAAAAACACAACAGTCTCTTACAGTCTTCCGACTAGAGCAAAGAAGACGAAGATCGTCCAGTTTATTGTCCAACGAGCGTACACGTGCTCCAACGACTTCGCTCCCCACGTGCATCAATGAGCCTTGGCCGCCCATGACCCTGTCACCAGGTCACCACTGTTCCTTCCTTGCACCACTTTAGATAGATACTGACCACTGCAGACCAGGAACACCCCACAAGAGCTGCAGTTTTGGAAATGCTCTGACGCAGTCGTCTAGCCATCACAATTTGGCCCTTGTTAAACTCTCTCAAATCCTTACGCTTGCCCATTTTTCCTGCTTCTAAAACAATAAATTTGAGGAGAAAATGTTCACTTGCTGCCTAATATATCCCACCCTCTAACAGGTGCCGTGATGAAGAGATAATCAGTGTTATTCACTTCATTTGTCAGTGGTCAAAATGTTATGCCTGATCGGTGTATATAAATATATACAAAATAAATAAATAAAGTTTTCTTTAAAAATATGTATACATTTTATGTTAAAAAACATTTGTAAGATTTTAAACAAATATGTAAGTAGGTATAAATTTGTGTGTGCACATACAATTAAAATGTGTATATTTTCTATTACAAAAATACATTAATCATTAATACATTATTTAAATATGTAAGATTATATTGAGTATTTAAAATTGCAAATATAAATACTCAATATAAAACCTATATATAAAACCTTCTAACACATTCCTGATTTCCTCCCGAAATAAAGCAGAATTTGTACCTGCATGGCCTCAGTTGGAAAGGCCCACCGCATCATCTCGAGGAACGACTCTAACGCGGTCTTCACTTGAGTTTGCAGGACAGGTGTACGCAGGTCATGAGTGACAGCACTTCTAATTGGGCCAAGCACAGCCACTTCCTCACCTATCCACACAATTCTGCTCCACCATTTCAATTAATATCCATGTCTATCAGTCACAATTCAGACAGGAGTTGAGAACGGAAGGGGAAAATATAGCAATTATTACAGACCAATCAGTTTTAGGGATTGAAAAATTCAGTCCCTGCCAGAAATAAATGGGGTGAGGGGCCGGAGACAGTCATTGATGATCATGTATTCATTATGGGAGATGTCCCAAAGCCTATGAGCTGCATTAATATTTTAGTTAGCAATAATGAATGAGATTTATCCGCTGTCATAAACTGATCTGAATTGCAACCCCCCCCAACACCCCCACCCCCCACTCTGCCAAACAGTATAACTTTCTGATTAATTAAACTCCTGTGGATTACCAGTATGGTGAGCCTGACTATGCTGCCTACCGAAGTGTGGGGTTTAATGTCCTCCACAGCTTTGCAGATAATTGCATTCGCAGGCAATAAGTCTTTGTTAATATGTTGAGGAACATGGAACAAAACACTGGGAGAATAAGATATGGGTCCATTATTGCACAAAGCCAAGGAACGGCGAGTTGCAGGAGGTGAGCAGCAGTTCATGAACAACAGCAGACCCAAGGGCTTTCCTTCTTGAATTCACCACGCTTATTGAACGTTTAAAAGCAGCGCCTCAATACCACATGAAAACTAAAGCTCCTCCTGAGACCACATCACATTGTATGAATTTCAAACAGGCATAACTATGCCTAGTGCTTTAATTACGAAACAATTTGGAGGCCTTTTAGCGTCGACAGCAGTGAATGAAGCACTTTTGCGTCCTGTGCAATCAAGCCTGCTGTCATTTCTTCCCTATATTTTTCATCATCTTCTTCTAATGAGGCATCAGGGGAGGATTATCTCGTGTCTCTGTCGAGCCGCCTCATTGGTCGACCGCACTCCAGCTGACCAGAGGTCACACTTCGGATGCTTCGTTCTGGTGTAAGGAAGATCACGTTGTGACAACCAATAGGGGCAACAGCGCACCACGGAGACTGCTGATGGACAGTTTGGGCTCCAGGGGAACTCCCTCATGCGTAATGAACCTGCAATGGCACAATGACAGTTGCCAGATTAGATGACTGTGTATCATGGGAGGAAAAGGACAGCTTGAACCAAAGCAACACCTTCAGAGTAATATCATGCAGGAGAACATATACGGTAAACAATTTGTATCTGAGGCTGTATTACAGAAAATTCCTTTCTTAATTTTGGACAATAACTGAAATTAACAAAGAGATAGGATGGTATGTTTCTGTAATACAGCCCCTGGTATAATAATAATAATAATAATAATAATAATAATAATAATAATAATAATAACTATTTTAAGTTTGCGTACTATTCTGAAGTTGTAACAACTTTCTGGAACACAAATAATGAATCTTAATTATTTATTTTCTATTGCAATAGCTATATTCAAGCCAAAAAACATAGCATTACTGTAGAATAAATGCAAGTTCAAATAGGTTGACACTGAATTAATGGTTTTAATAAAAATGTAAAATTATGCCAACTTGACATTTAAGTTATGACATTTAGGCCTACTAAAGTAATAAAAAAAAAAAATATATATATATATATATATATATATATATATATATATATATATATATATATATATATATATATATATATATATATATATATATATATATATATATATATATATATATTGTTGTTTGATTAGCATTAATAATGACTGCAGGTAAATGTGGATGTTGTCCCTTTAAGACAGACTGCATGGATCCATTATACTCGTGTGCTGTTCTTTCTCAATTTCTCAGTTCTTTCTAAGCTATTCACGTTTACTTAAGACATAAATGACTCTGTTTACTTGCAAATACATGGTCCCTTTGAGTCTTTGACACATATGTATGTGTATTTAACTGTTCAAGCCCAATTAGGCGACAAAAAGCACTCACGTCGCCGTCTCTCAGGCAGCGCTGAGAAACTCTCGCAGAGAGAGCGCACATATACTGAAATGAGTTGTCTTTCACTGCTAATTGCGTTTCAACGGTTTAAACTCACCTATAATCAAACAGATTAAATTCTCAATCGAAGTTAAGGCTAGTTGCATTAATGTGTGTGTAATACGTCCTTTGGGACTTCCCATAGGAAAGAGAGGCATGCGCATGAGGTTACTGTTGGTCCCTGCAGGACATGTGGTGGAGATGTGGGAAAATTAAAAGTGTGCACAGTTCATGGAACTTCCGAGTCTCGTTTTCATTCTGAAAGTGTTTAGGCGAACCTGATACAGAAGCTCAGTTACAATAGTTTGGCCATCTGCCGTTCAGCTGGTTCTTTCAACCTGCCCAGCTGACAAGTGCCCAAAACTGCTCGAAAACCAGAAAACCAGCCGTACTTAATTCTCTTCTGAGGCTCATCTGAGAATCTATCCAACAATAAATGCTGAACACATAGCAATCAATCCTGGAAAAAGCTTGTCACTGGGTTATAAACAAGCAGCTGTTTAGAGACTGGGAGGCTCATGTCTTTTTGTTTGGTGATTTTCTCTCTCTAAATCACATGGGGGAAAAAATCATTTTCTCATTTTTGTACGTAGCTCCTGATGCGTGAATGTATTATGAAGGTAAATCATCTCTGTTTGTCAAACGCTCTTTTGTGCAGCAATAAATCAACATGACAACAAATCAATACATTTACACTGTTGATCTGGAGTGAAATGTCAATGAATAGCTTGCAAAAGCATTTATATTCAGTTAGAATGAAAAGGTAAAGGAATATAGACACTTAAAATGACGTAGAAAGATGTGCATGATGCATTTTACTTAAAATTATCAAGCTTGAGTTGGCCCACTATGGAAGCTTGTTTCCACTGAATAAAAAATAAAAAAGGAAGGTTAATTGCGACTTTTTATCTCACAATTCAGACTTTTTTTCTCTCGCAATTGCAAGTTTACATCTTGGAATTCTGAATTATTTTTATGAATATCAAGAAAAATGTCAGAATTGTGAGATCTAAACAAATAAAGTTTATATCTCACACAGTTCTGGCTTTTTTCTTAATTGCAAGATATGAACGGTAAGATATAAACTCACAGTTGGGAGAAAATGTCAGAATTGTGAGCTGACTTTTTTTCTCTCAAAGAATTGGACGCTTATTATGGAAGCTTGTTTCCACCAAAAAACAAGCTGACTTTTTATCTCATAATTCAGACTTTTTTTCAGAATTCGAGATATAAACTCTCGAATTCTGATGTTTTTCGCACAATTGTGAGTTTATATATCACAGTTGCATGTTATAAAGTCAGAGTTGCGAGATATAAACACACTTTTGAGAAAAACTCATTTTTTTCTGAAATATGAGATATAAATGCAATTCTGACTATAACACACAGTTGTGACTTTATATCACACAATTCTGACTTTATAACTCGCATTTGTGAGTTTATATAATTGCATGTCAGTTTTGTGAGATAAAACAGGATATTCAATGAAAATTAGGATGGGACTTGATTAGGACTTATTCCTCCAATAGGAATTGATTGGATCAGAGAATAGTGGGTTTTACGGAACCTAAAAGTTGGGGAGGGGAAGAAGTAAAGTGGTTTTGGTGATGTGGAATGGGTGAAAAATGTAAATTAATTATTCCATTATGACAAAAAAAAATATATATATATATTTGGAATAACATGCACGTGTATTAACTCTTTCCCCGCCATCAACAGAAATTTCCTTCATTTATGAGACGGCGCTTCCCCACCATTGACGGAAATTTCTGTATTTCTGCGTTTTCACTGTTATCCGTAGGGGCACTATTACGCAACTTGTGAAGAGTACTGAATCTCCTGATCAAAACACAGGTAGTAGAAAGAAGTAGAAGAAGTAGAAACAAATGATGGCTGAATCTGAAATCGCCCCCTATACCCTCATTCACTATTCCCTATGTTAGTCCACTAATACAGTTCACTTGAAGGAGTGAATGAAAACGAGTGAATTAACATTCACTATGGTTTTGGACACCACTACAAATCACTATAGTGATCACTGTACTCTCAAATAGTGCCCTATTTGAGGGTATGGGGCAATTTTGGATTCAGTCACTATCAAAAGCAGATGCACAAATAACGCGATCATCAATATTAAACAGTATATAAAATAAAACGGACTAATGTTACAGAAAAACACAATTTGCTCAACTTTTTTTTTTTTTTTTAAATTTATGAAACTTGCCCATATTCAAGTGTTGATAAAAAAGGAATGTACACTCTAAAAAATGCTGGGTTAAAAACAACCCAAGTTGGGTTGAAAATGGACTAACCCAGCGATTGGGTTGTTTTAAGCAAACTTTTAACCCAACCGCTGGGTTTGTCCATTTTCAACCCAACTTGGGTTGTTTTTAACCCAGCATTTTTTAGAGTGTATGAAGAGACAATAAAACTTTTGTTTGTTGTTGTTTAAAGGTGCACTGTGTAAATTTTAGCAGCATCTAGTGGTGAGGTTGCAAATTGCAACTGCCCACCCCTCTCTTTCGAAAGTACATAGAGAAGCTACGGTGGCAGACACAGGACAAAGATGTCGTTATCTGAGAGAGTAGAGAGTGACTAGCGCTCTGTAGAGCAGTTTGTCTGTTTAGGGCTACTGTAGAAACAAAATGGTGACTTCACTGTAAGGGGACCGGCGGTGTATGTATAGAAATGGCTCAATCTAAGGTAATAAAAACATAACGCTACATTATGTAAGGTTTTTATACACCACTGAAAACAGTTATGGATATTATATTGCATTTCTGTCAGTAGATCCTCATAAATATTACACAGTGGACCTTTAAAAGCAGTGGGTCTGTTATTTTTTGACATATTGCAAGTTCAGATATTCATACAACAACATATTCTGGGGTCTTTTATGTTTTGTGGAAATGATCAAAAATGCTTTCGGTGGCTGGCAAACACACTGGCGGGGAAAGAGTTAAGTAACATGAATTAAGTAAGTAAATAGGGTCATTTCATGTTGACATTTTCAATGTTGATAAATGTCAAACATGTAAAAGGGACCTTTTAGAAATAGAAGAATGAAAAGCATGCGGATTTGAAAAATTTGCATTTTAATTGTCTACAGATTCAGAGACAAACATGCCAGATCTTCATTTTATAAAAGATGTGGGGGTAGCAAACAGAACAGATATCTATGGTGGAATAAAAAAAGAGAAATACGGACACAGGGATGCATATACGTCTCTATAAAGGGAAGGACACTAGTGGGAAGGATAATAAACAACAGAGATGAATGAAACTCTGGTGCCCAGACAGGTGGAAATAACATACAATTGAACTGAACGAGAATAAAGAAAATCATCTGTCTTAAAGTATCAAGGCCATTTGCCACAGACTTGGACTGTGTTGCTTTATAAATCATGAGATGCAGAGCAGTTTGTTTGCTTTCCTTAAGGCATACAGAATATACTATAACAAATGAAAGCACTGATTTAGCATTGGACATAATCAGATGCTGCTCATTAATAGTTAACAAACAGGTTTGCATTATGACATCACTGTTTACCTGCCTGCAAAAAAACAAGAAGAACTTTATTTAGGACAGTATTCAAAATCCTGCCTTTCTGGATGTGCATTAATAAGCTTAAAAGAATCCAGGGATGATCTAACTGGCTGTTCCAGTGAATTTGCCATTATTATGCAATGCGCTCCTTATTATTGACTTAAAAGAGCATGTCAAAACACAAACAAGTCTTAATTATAATATTTTATTCTAAGCGCATGAAATTGAAGCCAAGTGATATCTTAGAGACGTGGGGTATTTAGTGACCCAGATTGAGCATGAAATATATGCAGACGGCAGGAGAATTTCAGAGTCCACCAAACAGCTTTAATTATAATAATTATATGCCATTTGGCTTATGATTTTCATACATTAGAAGCTCTTCACGAGTCGCTCTGTCAACAGGAGGAGCATGCTGCAGCCTCGCGGAATGACATTAAAGAAGAAAAAGACAATTGACCTAATTTCTCAACAGTGCTGTCCCTCTGACTCTGCTCATGTGTAAGTAACAGTGATCATGCATATGGAGAACAAGGAGGTGGAGAGCTGAAGATACTCACAGACAGATGTAGACTATCCAGGGACCAATTGCATAAACATAGCAATTATTTTAAGACTGCACTAATACTAATATGACCAACAAGGGGCAATCAGTCATATTTTTTGGTATCAGATGTTTTTGTGTAACTGACTTGCAAACGTTATGAACAGTCTTAGCAGTTTATGCAACCGGCCAGATTATTCCATAAAGAATCTGCACATGCATAACTTGCTGTTTACCTAAAACCTGCAAGAGAAATAGCATATTCGAGCCACAGTTTCCCTTGAGGAATTTCCCATGTTAGTTACGGATTTCTGAGTAAATTAAGTGGGTGATATTACCTGTAGAACAAAAGGTGAAAGTCTCTTTAAAAAAATTTGTGTCAAACCTCATATGTGAATTTTTAAAGCCTCTTTTATTTAAAAAGTCTTTAGACATAGACAATTGCATCTACCAAAAATACAGTTTTTGAAAGAAGTCTATTATGCTCACCAAGGATGCATTTAGCTATTTTATCAGAAATATAACAAAACAGTATTATTGTGAAATATTATTGCAATTTAAAATAAGACTTTTCCATTTTAATATATTTTAAAATGTAATCTATTCCTGTGATGACAACGCTGAATTTTCAGGACCATTATTCCAGTTTTCATTGAAACATGATCCTTCAGAAATCATTCTAATATGCTGATTTGCTGCTCAAAAAACACGTATTATTATCATTATTATTATTATCAATGTTGAAAACCATATAAATGTCTTTACCTTTGATAATTTTAATGTGTCCTTGCTGAAAAAAAGTATTAAAGGGGTCATGAATTGAGAAATCAACTTTCCCTTGAGCTTTTGATATAAAAGGTCATGGTAATATAAGAATATCCTGCAAGTTTCAGAGCTGAAAACTTCCTTGTTAGTCAAAGAATTGACATCAGCTAAATTTAATATAAAGTATAAATTTAGTCTTATTAAAGTTACAAAAGTGATTCAGTCAGGAGCAATGAGAGATATAGCATCAATAATGACTGCAGGTAAATGTGGATGTTGTCACTTTAAGACCGACTGCACGGATCCATTATACTGCATGCGTTGTTCATTCTCAGTTCTTTCTAAACTATTCACGTTCACTTAAGATATAAATGACTCTGTTTACTTGCGAATACAATAACATTAGTTATTGACATCAGACCCAGCAAACGATTGATCTCAGAATATGCCAGGCTGTGACGTCATCATGTGGTGAAACATCGCCTCAACATAAGATGAACAACGCCTGATTCTGAACTGGCAAAAAAATTACTGACCTGAAACTTTTGAATGGTAAGTGTATGTTTTGAACAGTTGTAGTTCTTATGCAGCAATTTGTCATACACAGCTAATTATCAAATTAATAAATATGAATTATAGATATGAGTTTAATTATTATGTATTATATTATATAACTGTGAAATAGTCACAATATAAGAAATAAAGTCACACTGGATAAGAACATAAAGGATTAGTTCACTACAAAATGAAAATTACCCCATGATTTACTCACCCTCAAGCCATGGGTGTATATGACTTCTTTCTGATGAACACAATCAGAGTTATATTAATAAATATCCTTACGCTTCCAAGCTTTATAAATGCAGTGACGGGGACCATTGAGTTTGAAGCTCAAAAAAAGTGCACCCATCCCTCACAATACTCCACACAGCTCCGGAGGGTTAATAAAGGCCTTCTGAGGCTAATCGATGGAGTTTTGATAACCTTTTATCTTTTGATTTTAATAAACCTTTATTAAGTAAAATATCTATCTACCTCCAGACCGCCTTCCATATTCAACTTACACAGAAAGTGTAACCCCTCTCGCAGTTCAAAACACTTACACTACATCTGACGTATGCTCATTTATTACACAAACGCACCGCTTTGCTTCAGAAGGCCTTTATTAACCCCCCAGAGCCATGGGGAGTATGTTTATGAGGGACCGATGCACTTTTCTGAGCTTCAAACTCAAATGGACCCCATCACTGCCATTATAAAGCCTGGAAGTGTCAGGATATTTATTAATATATCTCGGATTGTGTTCATCAGAAAGAAGAAAGTCATACAGTAACTGAGTGAGTAATTTTAATTTTAAAATGAACTACTCCTTTAAGTGTTAATTGAGATTTAGCAGAAAAGTGCTTGTGACATGAAAGTAGCCTAATTAAACTGGCACAGCTACGTATAAAATTACCACAGTCAATTACACACTTGTAGGCTACATATAATTATACAAAAGTGTTTGTAGAAAAATTGACCATGACAATGAGAATCAAGTATTCCAGCTTGTAAGTAAGCGATAGACTCTGCATCTGTGCATCTCCTGCGAGGTAAACAAAACCAGTATAAAATTATCTTTAAGTGGCCCAGAAATAAAAGAGGGACATTACAGCTCACAGCAAAACTGATGCCAGGCAGTTTCTGTCAAGAGTTCTGTCAGCAGAGGACGGCTGCCAACCGCTCCCGAAGGGATTTTAAAAGAGATTCCTTCACACATCAAATGACTGCGAGCTGTGCCAGTGTGTCTCTTTTATGCTGTTCTGTATTCTCTTTTACGGCCATATGTTTTCCTTTCCCACCGTTCTAGACATAATCATATGCTGTTCTTTTTTATTATTTAAATTATAGCGGGAAGCGTGGGCATGAAATACAACAATGATAAATAACAGAGCTTGGCTCTCCACACAAGGACTTTCATGGTGCAGAATTATTAATAAGATTTTTACATAATTTCCTGAAACAAGGAGTTTGGTGTTGCTAAGCAGTTTCTAGGGGGGTTTAGCGACGTTGCGTTGTGTGTTTGGGTAGTTTTTGTGTTCTGAGAACACGTTAACATCCTATAAGTATATATATTCTGTATATTTTTTAATAAAATCATGCGAAAAGACCGACTTCACACTCGACGTCATTTAAGTCACGGTGACTCACATCGCGACCCTGTATGTTGCTTTGCATAAAATTAAACGACATATAAAATCAAATGTACACAAACCTGTATTTTACCGAAGACAGGCACCAATTTGACGGAGCTGCACTGCTCTCTCTCTCTCCTGAAAGAGGTCGCAAAAGCCAGCGATAAATAACTCAATTGTTATGTCTCAGTCTGACCAAGGAGCTGAGTAACACACTACCCAAACACTGAAAAAATGACCCAAAAGGCTCAACCCAGGATTTGGGTAGAAATAAGAACCAATAATTTTTTTTATAGTGCGTGTAAATCTGGATTTTTTTTTAAATTGTAAATCTGATTGAAAACCTCACTTCAACAAACTTTGACATCCAAAATTGTGGCACTGTGAGTCAGACAGGACAAGAAATCACTTAAAGTGTGCAAATTACAATAACAAGGAACAATGCATTTCAAGGTTGCTGGCAGGCACAGCGGTTTTTGTTTTTGACAGTGTGCCTTCTGTCAAATAACTTTCCAACCGAGCTGTCAACAGACCCAGAAGTGGAAGCAAAAGAAGCATGTCATTGCAACAAATAATATTTCAAGGTGAACTTACCATTTGTCAGATAATGGTTTCACTTTCAAGTGGTGGGCTTGTGTTTTTGCAGATTAAATATTTAATGTTTGCTCTGTGTTTTATTATTGTAAACTCCTGTTTAGCTGCAGGCTTCTTTGATTTAAACTGAACTGGCACCGTTCATTGTCTGATGGAAGTTATTAAACAGTTTAACAAACCAAACACATCTCCTTTATTTATCATACTCAAGATTTTTGCAGAAAAATACATGATCATTTATTGAGCAGTTGTCATAATACATTTTTCATGGAATTATTGTTGTTACATACTGCACAATTAATTTACATACTTTTTAGTCACATTCACTATAAATCCGTATCCATAATGTGACAATGCAATATCAAAATGCATTCAATTATGTTGCATAAGTACTGCACATCCATTTTCAATCTGCTGCTTGGCTCAAATGTAAGATATAAGTTGTACATTTGCCATTGAAGCCACTTCAGTGTAATGGTATAACATTTTCAGTGCACCCTGATTTAATGCCACTTCATCTCAGCTTGTCCTATCACACCTGAAAACGATCATCTTTCAGACAAATGGAAGAAAGGGGTAAAGCTATACTATATTTTGACCATTTGAGACCTCTGGCCATTTTTGACAGTTGCTGAGGTGATGTGAACGTAGGTCAATGTGATCTTTCCTAATGGCAAGCGTGATTTAGACGAAACAGAAGTTCTGGGTGAGATACTAGCAATTGACAATTTCCCAGCCCAAGATGTCAAAAACTGATGAAACTGAAAGATAAAAAGATAATATATTCCTCATCCAAGTTCAATTTCACGACACGAACATAAAAAAATTGTTTTAATTCATGTGCCACATGGGGACAGTCAAGTTCTACAATAATTTGATTGCTATATTACTGATAAAATAAATGATTTGATGGCTCATTCACTGCAAAAAACATTTTAAATCTTGTTTTTCAGAAGAAAATATCTAAACCTGCTTAAAACAACATTTACTTAAATTGCATGAGAGAATAAAAGTTTATTCTTCCCAAGCTAGCTGCTTTTTTCTTGTTTTAAACATAAATGAGAATTTAGGGAGGTTTAACAAAGAAAAAAAGTGTTAAGTGTACACTTTGCCAAGTATAAAGACTTGCTCCTCAAGTCAATGAATCTTCTTTTAATGACATTTAGATATTTCTATTTTTACTGGAAAACAAAATAAACTGAACATACCAAATTATATTAACAATGATTTTTGAAATATATTACATTTTCAAACAATTGGATGCACTCTTCTCCATCCTGGGTTCAAGTAAAGCATGTTGTTTTTATGTTAGTGTGTATTTTTCAGACCCTTCACAGGAATCACAAAAAATGCCCATCAAAACCTAAAATCTTTAATAAAAGCATCTCACTCGGTCAAAAATAAGTTAGTGTAAGTCATACTTTTCCAACGAGACCCTCAGCTGCAGTCCGCCCACTAAATATAACATCATTGACAGAGACACCATTGTAGGAAGCTCCCGCCAGTGTAAAGGGCAGATTGTGGTTGCTGATGTATTGCCTCATCTTTTCTGAAAATAAGAAACAGGCACACACAACCCTCATTTACATGACTCAGAGAACGGATAGTGGAATGAGTTTGGCTGATTAATAAACTTACCAAGTCGTTTCCAGTGTCCTAAATGATACTGTGGAATGCAGTTCTGAAAAAAGAAATCACATAGATAAAAAGATTTAATAACAGGAATGACAGAGCAGAAAAAAAGAATACATAAAAGAAATGACATTCATTCAACAAAAATCTTCTAGATATGAGATTCCAGATAAAATAGCAGTCTGAATATCTCTTGTCTCTGTGAGAGTGTATAAGGGTAATTAAACTGTTCAAAAGACATCGAGACAATGTAGCATGAAAAGAAAAAAGTGTGGGCGCGATAAGGTGGAAATTTTCTTCTTGCTCTATGACCATATAATTAATAATAAGTCATTCAGAAATGAAGTAGAGCAGCTAGTTGCTCCTTTCGCCCCCCAATGACAGTCTGTCTGCTCCAGCCAGAAAATGAGTGACCCTCTCTGAGCCCTCCTGCCACAGCAGCACTCGCTTCTGTTCTGCTCACTGAACTCCCTGAACCACAGAGCGAGAGAGATGGAGGGCAGGAGTAATGTTTAAAGAAATGGACCATCTGCCTTGATTTATGTCAAAACCGAACCCCAGAGAGACGACTGAGGGCATCTGGTGGCTGTGAGCTCTGTAAAGATAATGTATGCATGGCTGACTCAAAGGAGAACTTCGATAGCAAAAAATCTTTTGCTGTTTTTTCAAATTAATGTGAATTAATAGGACCATATTCTGTAGCAATTAAAATTCTTCCCAGATGCCTACCACAGTTCAACCAAAACATTTCTAAATTAGTTTTACATTACCATTTTATAACCCAGAGAAATATATACACTCACCTAAAGGATTATTAGGAACACCATACTAATACTGTGTTTGACCCCCTTTTGCCTTCAGAACTGTCTTAATTCTATGTGGCACTGATTCAACAAGGTGCTGAAAGCATTATTTAGAAATGTTGGCCCATATTGATAGGATAGCATCTTGCAGTTGATGGAGATTTGTGGGATGCACATCCAGGGCACGAAGCTCCAGTTCCACCACATCCCAAAGATGCTCTATTGGGTTGAGATCTGGTGACTGTGGGGGCCATTTTAGTACAGTGAACTCATTGTCATGTTCAAGAAACCAATTTGAAATGATCCGAGCTTTGTGACATGGTGCATTATCCTGCTGGCAGTAGCCATCAGAGAATGGGTACATGGTGGTCATAAAGGGATGGACATGGTCAGAAACAATGCTCAGGTAGGCCGTGGCATTTAAACGATGCCCAATTGGCACTAAGAGGCCTAAAGTATGCCAAGAAAACATCCCCCACACCATTACACCACCACCACCAGCCTGCACAGTGGTAACAAGGCATGATGGATCCATGTTCTCATTCTGTTTATGCCAAATTCTGACTCTACCATCTCAATGTCTCAACAGAAATCGAGACTCATCAGACCAGGCAACATTTTTCCAGTCTTCAACTGTCCAATTTTGGTGAGCTTGTGCAAATTGTAGCCTCTTTTTCCTATTTGTAGTGGAGATGAGTGGTACCCGGTGGGGTCTTCTGCTGTTGTAGCCCATCCGACCTCAAGGATGTGCGTGTTGTGGCTTCACAAATGCTTTGCTGCATACCTCGGTTGTAACGAGTGGTTATTTCAGTCAAAGTTGCTCTTCTATCACCTTGAATCAGTCGGCCCATTCTCCTCTGACCTCTAGCATCAACAAGGCCACTAGCATCATCAATTTTCGTCCACAGGACTGCCACATACTGGATGTTTTTCCCTTTTCACACCATTCTTTGTAAACCCTAGAAATGGTTGTTCGTGAAAATCCCAGTAATTGAGCAGATTGTGAAATACCCGCCTGGCACCAACAACCATGCCACGCTCTAAATTGCTTAAATCACCTTTCTTTCCCATTCTGACATTCAGTTTGGAGTTCAGGAGATTGTCTTGACCAGGACCACACCCCTAAATGCATTGAAGCAACTGCCATGTGATTGGTTGATTAGATAATTGCATTAATGAGAAATTGAACAGGTGTTCCTAATAATCCTTTAGGTGAGTGTATATTAAACATTGACATTTCATATTTGCCACAATTTCATTAAAAGCAATTACTAACTCAAGGCTATATTTATATAATTTCTTTTATTTCATATTTGCCTCCATTTTATAATAGCTATAAGCTACTTATACAGCTTTGACCAAGGCAAATGGGGCTTTATGCACTTTGCATAGAAGACCCCTTACCTGTGATAAAATCACTAATGCACAGCTTCAATGGCTTATTGCTTTTTTTTAACATGCAGTCTCACCTTGAGTAAAGCAACAAAGCTCCATATAGGTTGTGAGGTTACGCCCAGGTGAGAGGTCACGGCCTGGGTGGCTCGATCCAACAGCTTCTGTTTCGTCACTGAATCAGGACTACCAAACGTCTGCTCAAACCAGGCTCCACCCATCATCACCTTCACGTAACACACACACACACACAGACACACACAGACACACACAGACACACACACACACACACACACACACACACACACACACACACACACACACACACACACACACACACACACACACACACACACACACACAAACAGCTAGAGCACTGAGCTGCAATAATTACACTAGAAATTAACATCATTCACAGAAATGGCTTCTGTGATGATAACAGCTGGAATCGTCCTCATAACATCCACTCACGGGACTGATCTCGCAGTCTGAGGGGGTTACATTATGTTATTCAGGATGCTTACTCTGCTCAAAGCATATTTCAGCTCCTCTAATGGCACTCAGGTCCTGTACGTTTCTGGCCTCGTCTATACAGATATTTTCAAGCACAGAAAAACAACATGTTCTAAGCAAAGGACATCAAACTATTAAATTAATAATGATTTAAGTGGGGGAGATATGAATAATGCAATAGCATTTTTTGTTGTGAGCACCACAGAGCACTGAAGGCTATTTTTATTACCGCATGTAATATGTTCCTGATAGGGGACAGTAGAAGAATTCCTGACAGAGACTGATAGAGGCCCTGTTTACACCTGGTATTAAGATGCGTTTAAGATGCAAATATTCACCAATGTGTCTTTAAAGTTTTTTATTGCATTTCTTTCTTTATTTCTTCTCCATTTTCAAGAGTATTTTCATTTTGCCAGATTTCTGTTTTCTTGCCTTGTCCCACTTCAATTTTATACTAAAAATAAAATAAAACAGTTTATATAAAAATATGTTTTATACTAGGAATATAATAAAATATTTTATACTAAAAATATTTACAAAAAGTTATAAAAAATAATTTTTCTAATTCATGTGATATTTATGTGTATAATGTGCAATATACAGTAGGATGCCTTTCAAAGTTTGGGGTGGGTAAGATTTTTAAATGTTTTTGAAAGAAGCTTATTATGCTCACCATTCTGCATTTATTTGATAAAAATTAATATTGTGAAACATGATTACAATTTAGAATCAGTCAGGCAGACTTCAGTGTCACATGATAATATTGTAATATGCATATTTGGTGCTCAAGAAGCGTTTCTTATTATAAGCAGTTTTGCTGCTTAATATTTTTGTGTAAATCGTGATACATTTATTCAGGATTCTTTCATGGACAAAAAGTACCAAAGAACAGTATTTACTTGAAATAGAAATCGATTGTAATAATGTAAAAGTCTTTACTGTCACTTTTGACCAAATTAATGTGTCCTTGCTGAATAGAAGTACTAATTTCTTTTAAAAAAATATTATATTATATTATATTATATTATATTATATTATATTATATTATATTATATTATATTATATTATATAACTGACCCAAACTTTTAAACGTTAGTACATATATGAGAGGTCAGTCTCACCGTAAGCCTAGTGGTCGGTTTTCCACTCTGATTGTGTTGTGGAAAGGGAACAGAGTCGTAGACCACCCCTAACAGACCTGGATCTTCTGAGGAAGGCACCAAATGTCCAAAGCCCTGAAATATTTAGAGCATGTGCATATTATTCTATACAGACTCATTATTAATAATGCCCAGTCATACATAAAGTGCTTTGATATTTGTATAGTGCAGTTAGGAAAGATCTTCCAGGCAATGAGAAAATTAATTGGGGTGTGGCAGGTGACAGAGGGGGGTATGCCAACAAATGAGTTTTGCCCATCCTTAAGATAACTGTTATCAGCCCCACAGTGGACAATGAGGCTGGATCAGCATGGAATGGGATGGTTGAGCAATGAGAACGGTTATGCCCACAGTGGAAAAGCAGCTTGTTACTGTTTTTCTCTTTATTTAAAATCATTGAGTGAAGACTTACAGTAACAGGAAGAATGAAGCCTTCATATTCCAAATTCACCACAGCAACGGTTACTGAAGCAATGGATCGCAGCTGTTCCGACAGGGGATGAAAAGCAGGGGGCAGTACAGAAGCCAAAGCTGGTGGACATAGAAATTGCTTTAAATAAATACTTGCAATAAACTGACAAAGTAGAGCACAGTGTGTGCATCTACAGTGTCACACCAAAATAAATCATATTTCACATGAGTTAAGCTTGCTGTCTGAATTTAACGAGAGAAATTGCACAATAATGTCAACATTTCTATTAAACTTTTCAGTTTGAAACAATCCAAGGAATCATACACTAAAGCAGGGCTGGGGAACGTTGATCCTGGAGGGCCACTCTCTTGCAGAGTTCAGCTCCAACCCTAATCAAACACACCTGAAGCTAATCAAGGTCTTCAGGATTACTGATGTTACCGGCAGGTGAGGTTTTTTTTTTAGGGTTGGAGCTAAACTCTGCAAGAGAGTGGCCCTCCAGGATCAATGTTCCCCACCCCTGCACTAAATGAAATGACTAAATTAGACTTAAAATAAAGAAAAACTTGTTGTGTACCAGAATAGGAAACAGTTAGTAGGAATAGGAGTTCACCACTGTAAAATAAGTGCATTTACCTGATGCAGGCAGGGTAGAAATAACATGATCAGCTTTCAAAGAAGCCCCATCATCTAGTTGAATCTATTTAAAAAACATATAAGAAAACAAAATGTTTTAAAAATAAGAACACACTCATCAATAATAGCTGATGGACCACAAATGTTGTGTCCCAAATTATGCACTATACACTATGTACTCATGCACTACTATGTACTCATCCATGTAGTGTATGAATTTTATAAGGTTATTCTGTCCTTCACTACCAAAGTCTGATACCCTGTGCTATGTAATTAAAGCTGTGACAAGTTGAGTGCATGAAGTGTCCAACATTCCATATATACTAAAGAAACATCATAGAATAGCGCATAAGTATGCGAATTGGGGCGCACTTAGAGAGTCAACCCATCTTAGCTGAATGTCAAAATATGAATAGTGAACAAGACCCTTCATGTTGGGCCATCATCTCACCTCCCAGCCTCCCCCGTCCATGTTCAGACTCTTCACTTTGGCATGATGATGAATCTTCACTTGTTCTCGCATCCTCAGCTTGTCCTCCAAGGCTTCTGGGAGTGTCTGCATGCCCTTCTTTAGAGACCACTGAGTCCAGGACTCTTTAGACGCTCTCTTTGCCAAGTCTGAAGGGACTACTTTAGGACCACCTCCTTACATAATATGAATTAAACCAAACATCAAAAACCATTAAGTATAACATTTCATGCATTTTATATATAGCTGTATACACTGGGTTTCAAATTATTATGCAAGTGACACATCAGTAGGATTCTGGTACAGAACATACAGATTTTAGTTTTTCAAAGAAAGTGTTTGTTTTATTTCTCCATATCTTTTAAGATAAATGTATCAATCTCAGACAGGTTTGTTATATAGTTTGCCAGGTCTACTTAGGTAAATGGAAACCCTAGGCTGTTCCACATTAAGCAAGGCCACAGATCTCCTGCAATATGGGGAGGAAGAAAGATCTTTCTGAAGATGAAAAGCATGAAATGGTGCAATGTTATGCAAAAAGCATTAAAACTAATATTGTGTGATAACTGAATGGAGATTATCGAACCATCATTAGATTTGTGAGTAATTTACAGCACAAGAGAACTCGGTCAGATAAAGGCTTATTAAGGAAAGTTTCTGTCAAAAAAAATGTATTGGATTAAAAAGACAGCCGTAAAAAAAGCCACAGTTGAGCAGCAAACAAGTATTTGAAGCTGCTGGTGTCTCTGGAATCTTGCTCCTTCAAATGAACCATAAACAATTACTGCACAAATGCTCTTCTGGCGTTAAAAACTACTATCAGGATTTACTAAAGACACGCAGTGAAAAATTTGCGCTGGAAAGGTGTGGACAGTTATTTTTGTGGTTGACCTTAATGCATATGCATTTGTAGGGAGGAGAGTATTTACCATGGGAGGAGAGTATTTAAATGAATCACGCAAGGTGATTTACTAAGGTTTCCCCTCGTCAATTTACTGGTATTTGTGCCATTAATTACACACAAAAAAAGCATGTCTTAAACCAGATGCTAATTTGTGCTGCTCTTGGTAGATTGCGCTGGTTATTATGGAAATGATCCTGCTGCGTCTGTGTTTTTTAATTTGCACATTGTCAGTAGATCATGTGCAGAACTTTCCACTCCCATCAGCGCTTTTATGGGATTGTGCTCTCAAGATAATTTTCCCTAATTAGTAAATCTGGTCATAACAGTCTACAGGCAAAAGAAAATTAATGTCACAGTTCCAATAACGTAGGACATTAAAGAGACCTTTCTACTGACTCTGACAAACACCAGAAGAAAGATGCCCAGGGTCACTGATCACCTGTGTGAGCATGACATAGACCTGCTGCAGGACGCATGAGGACTGCAGATGTGGCCAGAGCAATAAACTGCAATGTCTATAAGGTAAGAAGCCTGAGACAGTGCTACAGAGAGACAGGAAGGACAGCTGATTGTCCTTGCAGTGCCAAACCACGTTGTGTAACCATGTGTCCCACCAGATGCGTTCAAGAACTTGCAGGTACCTTGGTGATCTCATTTGATCAAAGAAATTGAGCCTGGTTTACATAAAAACATTAAGCAGCACAAATGTTTATGTGCCGCATGGTGGCATATTGAAAAGAAAGAAAGAAAGAAAGAAAGAAAGAAAGAAAGAAAGAAAGAAAGAAAGAAAGAAAGAAAGAAAGAAAGAAAGAAAGAAAGAAAGAAAGAAATGCACCACACTAGGTTTACACCTCTAGCTCTCACCTGAACCCATCAGCATGCCCAGCACGATGGAGCCCCGAGACCGCTCTGCTTCATAAAGAGGTGGAAAGCAGGACCGTATACTCAACTGTCTGCTGTCTCCAGCAAAAACTCCTCTACACAGGCTGTCTATGGCTATATCTGCCAACTGCATAAAGAGAGAGAGAGAGAGAGAGAGAGAGAGAGAGAGAGAGAGAGAGAGAGACACACACACACACACACACACACACACACACACACACACACACACACACACAGAGAGAATCAGATGGGTTGAATCAGTTTCAGATTCTCTCCTGTCGCTACACATTTGATACTGATTTGCTGTGGCAGCGAAGCATGTTGTACAGCACAAGGACAAGATGGATCGTTTAACAGGTCATTGTGCCTCTGTGTTCTCACCTCAGAACCCAGTCGTCTGGACACAAACGCATGAATGGATTCATCCTCCTCTTTCCCTTTACTGATCAGTATCTCCTTCAGAACACTCTGTATTAGGGGACGAGAGAAAGGAGGGATGGTGCGGAGAACCCCACTAGAGGAAAGGAGAACAAGATGAGAAATATTTATGACTTTAAAAAGATAACTATGCACGGTGGACCTTTCTCTCACCCAGGTCCTGATGGCATCTTGTGCAGCTGTCCCTTCACATACAAGAAGCGGTTCTTAGACGCCACATGATCCTTCGTAATTGGCAGGATTTCAGACTCAAGATCCAACTCAGAGACCTGCACAAGAAAACAATAACTAGTACAGTAAATATGAGCATTAATCTGTAGGGGCCTGCAGAAAGGTACACTGTAAATACTACATTTCATTGGCCGATACTTAGACTTAACAGCCTTTTCTATCTTTTAGAATGCAATTTGCACACTTCCTCAAAGTATTTCAGGTAAATTAGAAAAGATGATTCATATGCATGAAAATTCAAATAATATTAGGAATAAATGGTGGTAGAATGGTCTATAGCAAAGGTATTGCACTTTGTCTTTATGTAGTACAGTTCAAAAGTTTGAGGTCAGTAAGATTTTATTTTGAAAGAAATTAATACTATTTTTAAGCAAAGATGCATTGAATTGATCAAATGTGACGGTAAAGACATTTATAATGTTTCAAAAGATTATAATTTAAAATAAATGCTGTTCTTTTGAACTTTCTACTCATCAAAGAATCCTGAAAAAATGTATCACAGTTTCCACAAAAATATTAAACCACACAACCGTTTAAATCATTGATGATAATAATAATAATAAATGTTTCTTGAGCATCAAATCAGCATATTAGAATAATTTCTGAAGGATCATGTGACACTGAAGACTGGAGTAATGATGCTGAAAATTCAGCTTTGAATCACAGGAGTAATTTACATTTTATAAGATATTAAATTGTAATAATATTTCACAATATTTTAGTTTTTGCTGTATTTTTGATCAAATAAATGCAGCCTTCTTTGCTCTAGCTAGTTTACTTATCTTGTTTACTATTAAATCTTGGCATTATGTACTGCAAATATTGTTGGCTTTAACTACACATTGTGATGTTCCTCATGGTGTACCTCAAGGTTCTGTACTTGGTCCTCTTTTGTTTCTCATTTATGTGCTGCCACTAGATCAGATAATCAGACGGCATGGTCTCAACTTTCATAGTTACGCTGATGATATTCAAATTTATTTCACGGTTAAACCCAACTCAGCTTGTCTACCTGCTTGCCTTCAGGAATTTAAAACCTGGATGACTGATAACTTCTTACAGCTTAATGCTGATAAAAATGAAATCCTTTTGATTGGCCCTATATCACAGAGTTTACCCCGACATGACATTTTCATTGATATTGATGGTGTCCAGATTAGGCCTTCAAAACTGTGCGAAATCTGGGAGTATCGACTCCACGTTATGTTTTGACACACATATTGGTCAGATTGTTAAATCATGCTTTTTCCACTTGTGAAATATTGTTCATATCCGCCGTTCCCTTAACTTCGGAGATGCTGAAACTGTTATCCACACTTTTATAACCTCCAGATTGGACTACTGTAACGTCTTATATAGCGGCTTACCTACCAAAGCTATACATCGCCTTCAAATGGTGCAAAACTCTGCTGCTCGAGCCCTTACATTTAATAAAAAAATCTGCACATATCACTCCCATCCTTTACCAACTTCACTGGCTTCAGTGGCCAGTCATATCCAGTTTAAACTGTTAGTATTAGTTTATAAAGCCAGTCATGCCCCTGCACCCCAATACCTTGCTGAGTGCAACCATATGTTCCTGCCCGGACCCTCAGATCTAGCAATGATAATTTGCTTGTCATACCCAAGTATAAACGCTCTACTGTGGGTGGTAGGGCTTTTAGTGTTACAAGCTGTCCCGAATCTTCGTACCGCACCTACTCTCCAGACCTTTAAGTCCCAACTTAAAACTCATCTTTTCTCTATGCTCAGTAAATAATTATTTTCCTCTCTACTTCTCTGCCTTCAAGTGATCTTGCACTTTCTCATTTTTATGTTATATGATTACTTTATTGTATTTAATTTTCTCTCTGATTCTATAACTTCTTATGTTAATTATCTGTAGTCATCTGTTGTCTCCATCTGCTTGTTTATCTGTAATAATAAGCAGGCTGACTGTTACCTTGGGTTACTGAAAGGCGCTATAAAACATATTAAACATATTAATATATTAAGATATGTTTAAGCTTAGTTTGTGCCAATCCTGGTTTTTAGGTACCATGAAAGTGGTTTGGCTTTTAGCAGTGTTCATCTTCATAGTAACTTGCGCTCCACGGCTGCTCCAGGGCAGGCTATGTTCTGGATAAGAGATCTCAAACTGAAATTGGACCAATCAGCTGTGAGCAAAGTGACACACCTCTGATTCAATAAAGTCCCCTTTTCTACTCCAAATGAAAGGTTACTACATAGCAAATGGTTTTAAAGACTAACACGTCTGGCTTTTAACAATGCTTATTTATAATAATAATAATTTTTAATGATTTAGATATCATTTATGTAATTATTATACCCTAATCATTTACACGTATCATTTTAATTAATCAATCATTAATAGGCACTTAGTTAAAATTAATATAAATAGCCTATATAAAGGTCATACAAATAAGCATTAAAATCAATTAGTAAAGCTATAAAAATGACTACACGTGAGCTTAAATGTTCAATTCTCTCTATATACAACTAAACTAACTTCATAACTTTTACTTGCATTGACGTAGAAGTTTTCATTAAGTTGTCCTCTTTTATAGACGGCTCTTTTCTTTTTGCGGTGTAAATTTGTTTAAATTCGTAATATTTTTCAATCATGTAATATTCTGCAGAAGAGAGAAATGAATCTCGCTGCTTCTCTCACGAGACTTGAATCTCAGTTCTGCTCTTCCACAGCGTTCACTACTGATGTCACAGCTAAACTCCTAAACTCAGGATCAAAGCCTGAGTTGACAGAGAAAGCTAATGATCAATGAGCATCACGGGACCAACAAAGCCTGAATAGATTGGTTTGGTTTTGTCAATTCGAAATCCTGTAACCCTGAGTTTGTTAAACTACCCTCATGGTACGGGCCCCCGATCTCAAGATGGGTGATATTAAAAGTTTGTTATGAAAATTACTCAGTTCTTGCCTGAAGCTGATTCAAAATGAATGCACAATTTTTGGGCAAAATAATACATTATTATTATTATAAATAAATGTAACTATTATTGAACATTGGTCTTTTATATTGCTGTTGCCTCCCCATTTTATAAAAGCAATAAGCCATTAAAGGAGGTTGTGAGTAGCAGTAATTGTTTAGGTACAACACAATAATTGATTTTACATACCAATTATAATATCAGAGATTACATGCATGCGATCATGTGAATTGAAATTCTAAAAATTTACATTTACATTACATTACATTACATTTACATTAAATAAATTAATGTAAATGTGCTTGTAAACCTTCATGATTTTTTCTATGTACATAAATTCACATATGTATACCATATTCAAAGTGTTCCGTCCGGTAGCACCTGCAGGTCGCACCCCTCGTGGTCCATGCTCGAACACCGCCCCGTCATCCCTCCGTGTGGAGCTCAACCAACCCCCACATCTCCCAGATTCCTCCAGCAGCACGATCTACATCAGCAGAGGCGGTACAGTGGGTACAGTAAATGTGTTGATTAAAATGAAAGCAGATCTATTGAATCGAATAATCACATTAAAAAGATCAATGATCAAATGCGGTCTAGGTCCTGAGGATGGTAGTGAACGTTTATTTGCTTTTTAGGAAAGTGTCGTCTGTGTCTGAAACTTTTTAACAATTTTGATCCCAAATTAAAAATGAAAAATTCAGCTAAATCTATCATCATGTTCCACATTGACTCATTATGCAACAAGGGGTTCTTGGCATGAAAAAGCTTGAAGACCCTTAATCTAAATGATCAAAACAGTAAATGGTGGATTATATTTTTCAATTGAAGAGCATGCTTTCCCTGTGATCATATTGCATATTATATTATTATAACTATATAACTATATTATAACTATAAATATACATATTATAGCTACCCTACAGTTCAAAAGTTTAGGGTCAGTAAGATTTATTTTTATTTTTTCAAAGAAATTAATGTTTATTCAGCAAGTATGCAATAAATTAATTAAAAGAGACAGTAAAAGAATTGCTTATCTGAACTGTCATCATAGAATTTAAACTTTTTTATAACAAAAATAAGTAGCACATATCAGAATGATTTCTGAAGGATCATGTGACAATGAAGACTGAAAATTCAGCTTTGCCATCACAGGAATAAATTACATTTTAAAATATATCAAACTTTAAAAAGTTATTTCACATTTTAATAATATTTTACAACATTACTCAATATATTATTATTCCCAGTATATGTTTTTTGCAGGCTTGGTGAGCACAAGAGACTCCTTTCAAAAACAAGTTTTTTTTCAGTTTTTATGTAAATTATTCACTGATACGGTACCTTGGAAACATTAGGACTCTTGCTCAGATGATGACAGGCTGACAGACCCCAATCCCCCACCAAGCACTGCTACAATCTTCTGCATTCAGCTCCAAACACTTCCACGCCTGCAACAAGACAGACCAGAGTCTAAACATTTACATCAGCAAGAGTGACCATGAGTAAATAATACAGAAGTGTTATTGACCATGAAAACACACAGAGTTAGCCTACTCAAACATGCAACCTGTCATTTCATAATTCAGATTGAGGCACATTCTGTCATTTGGTCATATGCATTTAATGCATCTCTGACAGTTGAAAGATTAAGATGGGTTTTCAACACTGGCATTGCCACGAGTAGAAGTCCAGGGTGGAGTAACAGGGTGGTGGCCTCTGATAAGGTGATTTATCATATTCAAACAAAAGAGGGAAGAAAAATGTGTCCTTCAATATTGTACATTGTAGACTAGAACTAGTCTCATTATAAAACAGACGCCAAACATCCTGCAAATAATAACTATTCCTTGTAGCTATTTAGAAGAAAGAGACATTAAAAATGAATGTCAATGTTTGCAGACTTTCTAACATGCTTTACTTGCCTTTGCTGATATACAGGGGGGAAAAAACAGAAGACAAAATGTGTAAACGTTTGCCTAGAAACCCAGAATGACTGCTAAATTAGATACAAATTATATTCATAAAAAGTGGGTAAAATCACTTACCTGCATACAATTATGTAATTTGGAAAGCTCGGCTTCTGCTGTTACATAGTAACTCAAGGGTCTCGCGTAGTAATGACCGTCAAGAAGCCAGACACAACAATGATGGAAAAAAGAACAAGTGTTTCAAAATAAAAGCCCCATCCCGTTTCCGCACTTCCTGTATACTCACTCGGCATGTAATGGAATACTCAACCGCTAGATGGCAAAAGAGACCACGCCATTTTCCATTTTCAAAATAATAATACAGGTCACGTGACTATATATATATATATATATATATATATATATATATATATATATATATATATATATATTCTTCTTTTGTCATACGAACTACATAAGGCTGCTATTTATTGACTATAGCTCAGCCTTTAACACCATAGTTCCCATTAAGCTAACCGCCAAACTCCTGGATCTCGGCCTAAACCCTTCTCTCTGCCACTGGATTGAGGACTTCCTCACTGGCAGGCCACAGGTGGTGAGAATAGGCCAGTTCACCTCCACCTCCATCACCCTGAGTGTGGGAGCTCCACAGGGCTGTGTCCTGAGTCCCCTGCTCTACTCTCTCTACACACATGACTGTTTGTCCACACACAGCTCCATCTCTATCATCAAATTTGCTGATGATACTGTTGTCCTGGGCCTCATTTCCAACAACAATGAGACGGCATACTTGGACGAGGTGGAGCATCTAACATCATGGTGCCAGGACAACTATCTCTCTCTGAATGTTGGCAAGACCAAAGAACTGATTGTGGACTTCAGGAAGAGACAGCAACGGACATACTCCCCCCTCATGATCAGCGGGTCACCAGTAGAGAGAGTGAGCAGCTTCAAGTACCTTCCTGAGTAAACATCTCCGAGGACCTGACCTGGACTGCTCACATTCAGACACAGGTGAAAAAAGCCAGGCAAAGACTGTACCACCTGCGCCAGCTGAGGAAATTCAGGGTTTCACCAGCTATCCTGAAAACTTTCTATTTAGGGGCGATAGAAAGTGTTTTAACTCAGTGCATCACAGCGTGGTATGGGAACAGCACCAGTCATGACTGCAAAGCCCTGCAAAGAGTCGTGCGCTTATCCGAGCGTATCTCAGGGTCAGCTCTCCCGTCTCTGCAGGACGTCTACACCAAACGCTGCAAAGGTAGAGCTACTAAAATCATCAAGGACTCTAATCACCCTGCAAACCCTCATTTCACTCTGCTGCCATCTGGTAAGCGCTTCCGAAGCCTGATGGCCAAAACTGAGAGACTCAGGAGGAGCTTCTTCCCCCAGGCCATCAGACTCCTGAACTCAGTCACTTAACATCACGTGACTTCACGTCAGGATAAACATCGATACACTGACATTGCACTGCACTTTCTGTTCTCGTTGTTACTGTGTAACAACCTGTTATAAACCTGTTTTGTTTATTTTTAATTTTTATTTTTTCTACTTGACTTGATTTATTTATAATTCTACAGATATATATATATATATATATATATATATATATATATATATATATATATATATATATATATACTTTTTTATTCTATTTCTATTATAATTTCCTCCTTGTGTTTTTAACTGTGAATTTGCACTGTCCATGGAGCGGACCTGTTTACATTTCACTGCCGGTTGTATATTCTGTATATAACTGTGTATGTGACAAATAAAACTCTTGAATCTTGAATCTTGAATCATCTAGTATATACATGGAATAAGAAAAAAATGTCTACTTTGCACACACTTAAATTTTTGCTGCTTTTAACTTATTTTTTATTAATCTTATATAATTTATTTCACTGTCAGCAAATAGTATTGTTGCACATTTGCCAAATAAACTTTGAATTTGACCTCATGCGCAATATGCATTATGGTGGACTGCGTATGATTATCACCTTGACAGGGTTCGGTCAAATACCTTATTTTTTGACACTTTAATAATTAAATTCTCAGTAGTTATATTGTAGAAAATATCAGTGTTTTTCTGTGATTTATGACAAAAAAAAAGTGTGAGAAACAAAACTCCGACACAGTGTGTGTATTTGGTTTCACTAGCAGGCCATTGTGTGTTTGTGTCACAGAGAAGGTAATGGACCGTGCTAATTTAATCCCATGTGACACAAAGGGGCCCTGGAGCTCCCTGCGGTTCCAGAGACGGCCCTGTTGCTTTCGGTTTTGCGGAGGCCCCTTTGACCACACGTCGTTGTTCACATTCGCACATACCTCGGTTCTGTCAGAACTCCACAGACCATGTTAGCTAAACCCAACACGTTCTCAAACAGAGATCAGGTTCAGTAGATCGATCGTGTTTTGGAAGCATGTGGAGAGGGGCTTGGTAAATGAAATCCTCATGCTTTGAGTTTTAATTCTATCACATTAAGCTCTCTTAAAGTGATAGTTTATCCAAAAATATAAATTCAGCCGTCATTTAGCCTACTCGCCTTCGATTTGTTCCAAACCTGTATGGATTTTTTTTCTTCTGTTGAATACAAAAGAAAATATTTTGAAGAATATGGGTAACCAGACAGTTGATGGGCTCCATTGACTTCCATAGTATGGAAAAACAATTCTATGGGGTCCAGACATTCTTCAAAATATCTTCTTTTGTGTTCCACATAAGTATTTTGTTGCAGGTTTTTAGTGTCAAATTTGCAGTGGCACACGTGGTAGCATTTATTCATTTTCTCAGCCTGTTTACCATACTAGGCTATATATTACAAAATGTGCATGTGTGCAAAAACATGAGGTGATCTGTTTCGAAGTCTGATTTATTGTTTGCAGAAAAGGGTTTTCCTAAATAATCTGCTGATGATATATTCCCAAGAGATGTTCATATTTATTAGCTCAGCGACTAGCTTATTCATTTGCTTTGCATTTAATGCATTATGGTACAGTGCATTTAATCAGCATCATGAGAACATCACAGCTAACAAAAATATGTTCTAAGAAAGGTTTGCTAATGTTCCAATTAAGTTGTTAAAACGCTGTATGTGATTGTTCTCTGTTTTTAAATGTTTGAAGAAAAAAATCTGTTATGCAAATGTTAAAGGAACACTCCATTTTATAATTTTTAGGGCTGTCAAATGATTATTCACGATTAATCGTGATTAATCACATCCATAATAAAAGTTCGCATTTACATAATATATGCGTGTGTACTGTGTATAATTATTATGTATATTTGAATACACACATATCCATGTATATATTTAAGACAAATTTGTTATATTTATAAATAAAATATTTATACATAATATAAATTATATAAATATATACACAGTACATACATGCAAATATTGCTTAAATATATACATGAATGTTAGCCTGAGGTAGTCATACTCAGATTCTAGTCAGATGCTGCTCCATTGGGCTGTGATTATGGGGCGTTTCAACCGAACCATCAATTGGATAGGCATATAACCAAAGAGCAACGGAGTGAGTGACATATGTTGACTTGAGCGACGCATAGTTGTCAGCAGAACTCAACTGCACGCACGCTGGAAGAAGTAGGCCTAGAAGAAGATGATGAGTGTAAATGATCTTTGCCGGAAATAGTAAAAGTGAATGCATATATGAAGAAGTTCTCCGTTTAGGATTAGAATGAATTCAACCCAAGCGCTTTTGGTGACGTCAATGCTTACGTTACTGTTGATAATCTGTCCATCATCGTATAAAGCCCGCCCTGACAATTTGATTGGTCCAAACAGCTCCTGTTCAAGCATAGTTGCTCCTCAACGGATCAAGTCCAGACCGAACTTCCCTACCTCAAATGTTGTGGGCGGGGCTGAGTTCAGCTGGCATCCAGGCTATATGAATGTGTGTATTCAAATATACATAATTATACACAGCACACACACACACATATATTATGTAAACACAAACTTTTATTTTGGATGCGATTAATCACGATTAATCGTTTGACTGCACTAAGCAAACATTATGTGAACGTTACTTTTGAATCTTCTCTGAACATTCTGAAACAAGTAATAACATTTAAAGATTAGATGAACATCCAACTAAAACATTTCAGAAAAAACTTTATTTCACTGGTCCACTTTAGACATTCTTCTAACTTTAAGTGTCATCTAGCATTCATTAGAGTATTAGTAGACCATCTGCTTAATATCTGCTTACGCTTTATTTCGATGATCCACTTCAGACACTCTACCAACTATAACTTTGCAAATACAGCCAGTAGAATGTCTGTTGCAGGACCATCAAAATAAAGTGCTGGAATTAATGCTAGATGACACTTATAGTTTGAAGAATGTCTAAAGTGGACCAGTGAAATAAAGTGTTACCAAAAGAACGCTCCATGAATGATGTATAAATAATGATTTTGTGCTAACGTTTTGATAACATTAGACCATAGAAAACTTTGAACTAATATTTTATTCATGTTACTGGAAGAACGATTGTTCATAACTTTGAGAGAACCTTGCCAGAACGTTAGTTATCTTATCACATTATATTTGGTTGATACTTCATATTTACAGTCTGAGCACCATTTTATTAAGCAAGTATGCATGTCTGTATGAAAGTCTCCATTTTACAGTGTTGATCGAGCACCATGAGGATAAATAAAGCCTGCTCTGGTGTGACTGGTCAGAGTCTCTGCTCAGAGGGCACACAGGGAGTGCATGTCATGTCCTTGCGAGGTCTTCCTGTGGATGATTGCAGGCAGTGAGCGTGTGCTGACCGGGCTGTAGAAGGGAGACTCATAGACACAGTATTCACAGTCCTCCCATCTCACCCTGTGCTTCACCCTGCCATTCACAGGCGATTTAGCCACTTTATAAAGGAACACATCATAGTGGACTAGTGGGTTGGGCTTGGGTAAGACTTTGGCTTTTTTGGGAAGGTGAAGCTCCACGTCAATTGTCATTCGTCCCTGCAAAGAGAACACAGGCAGAGACACGTGCACAAAGCACATTTCCATTGGCACACAAAGAGATATTTGTTAATACTAATCAAATGTGTCCTTAGAGACATAAGCATATTTCCTAGTGTGTGGTTTAGCTGTTGTCACATTTGGGACCAAAATTACATAAAAAAATAAATACATGGAAATTTTATTATGCTTTCAGAAAATGATACCTATTTTGGGACCATCAATATTTTTTGTGTTGTCATAATTAGGAACATTTTATTTTTTATTCTCATTATATTTCTAATTTATCTATCTATTTTCATGATAAATCTCATTACTGTAATGTGTTCCGCTATTATTACCAATATTCTCAGTGGAAAGTAATGCATTCATTTGAATGTATTACTATAGTCAAATAAATAAATAAATTCAAGGTATAGATGTTAATCATCATGCATTTCCTGGGAATTAAACTCTTTATCTATATGTGTCATTTAATTAAAGGAACAACAAACTGAAAATAAAGTAATTAATAAATAGATTTAAAAAAATCATAATACATTTAAATTACTGCATTACATTCCACTGAGAATATCGATGATGATGATAATAATAATAACTGATAATAATGCATTACAGTAATGAGATTTGTCATGAAAATTATTTATTCTTGCATTATATTATTTAGACTTTAGGATGAAATGTGACCTAGACTTGTTTCCGTGAGATTCCCTCTCATTCTGTCACTCTCATTCCTGTGCCGGTTCCTGCACCTGCTACTTTAGACCTCACGTGATGTTCAACATCAAAAGAACGTGCTAAACTCAGCAGGACAAAACACACTTGGGGAAAAGGAGGGTGTGGGAGCAGGGCCGTCGCTAGCGGGGCGAAAGTATTCTAGGGGCTCCTGGCCTTAGGGGGGCCCTGCGATTTCAACCGAGGAGTGCAGCCCCCCTTCCCGGAACACTATTTCAAGGGGACCCACAGCAACAACCCGCACCGGGGCTCTGGATACCCCAGCTACAGCCCCGCGTGGGAGTATTTTTAGCTTTTGAGCCATAATCTATCAGACCCATTTCCATTATAAAGGCTTCTCAGCCCACATTCCAAAGGCCTCATTAATAATCTTAAGCATTCCTTATTAGTTCAGCATGTTCTAATGAACCCACACAGTCTAAATCTCCTAAACCAATGCTCTGAACGTGTGTGTGCGTGCATGTGTCCTCGAATTTCAAGCGGCCAATGGCTAAACTCTGTCTGAGATCTGTATGTCATCGTTCCACTGTATCTGTAGCCAATGGGGACGCAGGGATGCTGCATGCATGTACCCATGTTGGTGTGTAGGCGGATGTTGCCACACCTCAGTATGAAATGTTCTCTCTCATACAGCATTTGACGTCAGAGGGTACACATATAAAATATACAGAGTTAATTATGTGGCAGCTGGAAAACTGCTTTCCTTCGCATTTAGGTTAAGAAAGGAGAATTGAAAGGAAATTTTGGAACAATAGCATATGATGTAGTGCATCTCTCATTGGCTCCAAATTTTAACACTTACTGTAGAACGCCATTATTTTAAATATATTAAACCAAAATGGAATCCGCAAACTAATGATATCTGACCATTTCAGTCCTAACTTCACTTTTCTTAACCATTTGTGCAATTTATTTTAAACAACATATATATAGTTTGGCTTAAGTGTCCAAATACTTTTGATGCCACTTGTATGCAAATGAGGGTTGTGCTTTTTCAAGCAAATCTCCTTTGTATTTTGCTGTATGCTCTTCTCAATCTATGACCCATAGTATCAGAATGTGATTCTACAATTACACCCCCAGAACTGCATTTGCATGAAGATCAACACGGCAGAAAAGGAAGGGGAGGGAAGGAAAGCAATGAAAAATGAGAGAGAGAAGAAAGAATGCTAGAGAGCCGTGGTGAGATTGAGTTGTTTTTGGTTCAACAAAAACTTGAAACAGCAGCCCCTGCATGGGGACATTAATACTGTGTCCTTTTTTCACTGTGTCTGAGACTGAGGGCCACCTCAGGGCATTTTTTATTTTTAGTGTGTGTAGCACACGTTGTCAACACTCCCTTGTTTTTGATACTTGTGTATATGCTGTTGTCATGGCAGCGGGCAGGAATTAGATTAGGAAAAAGGCTGTAATAAGTGGAGCTGCCACAAACTCAGATTTGGCCAAAACTAAGCAAAGTGCTCTTAAGCTCTGAAGTAGAAACATACTGAGCTTCACAGACAATATAACCAGACTCATGTGATTATGTAGGTCTATATGTTCCCGGATCTGATTTCATAGGCATCCGTGGTGCATTGAAAAGGTACTTGTGTTGCTCTGTGTATGAGGGGATGAAGTGGTCCCTATTATTCATTATAATACAGATTCACACAAAGACACCAAGCAGAAGCCCTTGATAAAATTAAATATAAAGATAAAATATGAAAATAAAACATTAAAACAAAACAAAAACACCAAATCAAGCCAAAAAACAAAAAGCAAAACAAAAAACTGAAACTGAACTATAACACATAACACAACAAAAAATAAACAAAAATAAAATATCATAAAAAAATAATAAAAACAAAAACAAACAAACACCTAAACAAACATAACAAAAAACTATAGATTATGATTTAATAATAAATTTACATTAAAAATAAGTAAATAAAATAATGGCTGACTAACATTGCTAAATACAAAATTGCCTCAGCTGTGCGTCTGCTTCCTATTTGCTGGCAATTGAACTCTCTATTAGTGTGGTTAGGGGAAGGAGTCTTTGCTCTGGGGCCGAAAACAAACCCCCTCGTCAAAAACTCATAAGAGAAAACCACAATAAAGAACCTGTGATTCATTTAACAGAGAACGGAATCTCGGAGTGTCCGTTTGACAACTGCACCGGCTGCAGGGAGATTCTTATGAGGTTCAATATTCAGTGTAACTCAGTGGTGTTAGTTACTGTAGTTAAGTATCTTTTCGGCCACTGTAGTTTTACTGAGTATCAAAGATATTAGCAAATTTTACTCTCTACTTGATTACATTTTTGAATAAGTATATGCAAATTTAGATTTGCTCTGCAAGTTAGTCTGGCAAAGAGCCCATTCAAGCCCATTTCAAATCCCTCGAAATCGCAGCACCAATCAGAAACGTTGGGGCAGTCTTTACACGATGACGACAGTGCTGCGACGGTGAAGCAGATTTTGTACATTACAAAGATGGATGCCGCCATGGAACATCAGTCGTTCGAATCAGCTATCGCGTCTGTTTTAAGCGATTTAAACTTTTCCTTTTCATTAAAGCCCGAGCAAAGAACAACACTCGACGCCTTCATATCTAAAAAAGATGTTATCGCTGTCTTACCGAAAAGTCTGATATACCAGCTTGCCCCTTTGGTGCATACGTCATCTCCTTCATCGCTCTGATTGGTTTTAGGTCTATCCAGTTGCGCCCAGAGGCATTTGAGCGACGTCCGTTGGTGACGCCCCTTTGGAAATGATTTGTCTATGAAGCTTTGCCAGACCATAACTCAGTTACTACTGAGAATGGTCTGGTTTTAACCAGGCTAGGGTGTTTCTAAATTTGTGGGTGTTTTCAAACTGATGGGTGTTTATAAACCATGCAATGAAAATGATCCCCTTCACCCGACCCCACCCCTAAACCCTACCCACACTGTTGACGTAGGCAAATCAGTTAACACAGTGAAAAACGCCCCCTGTTTATGGCCTCGCCTACTGATCTAGTAATTCCTATTGCTAACCTGCAGAGACTTCGGGTGCGTCTCAATCAGCTCCCTGGTCCAGTAGTCAGGGCACTGATCAGGGAGTCAGCCCATTGACTTATGTCCTGATCAGTACCCTGACTACTGAACCAGGGGAGCTGATTGAGACGCACCCCTATACTTGATGCAATTACTGACATTTTGCATGGCACCTAACTTTTTCTGCAGCAGTTTATTTCTGCTACAAAATAACTGATATCGCCATCTACAGGGAATTATATCTTGTGTGTTTTGCCCTTACTCACCCAAACTTGTCAACAAGGATACTTTACATGAATGTAAGTATTAGCAGGTAGCTGCTGAATCACAGGTGTTTTATATATGAGATGAGGACATGACTGCAGCTTGTGATGAGGCCATGACTAGCATGTCCAGTGCAAGTATAGGCTTTGACAATTTCATTTACATTATTTTATCTATCCATTACATTGAAGAGACCTTTTTGAAGGATATTGGTTTACGTATGTCCTTTTTGAGCTTAACAGACGTTTAAGAGGCTGTTGTCTTGACCTTGATTAATTGCAATTTTGAGTTATATTTTGATTTTTGAAAATAAAAGTAGCTATTGCTCTCCTCACAAATCAACAGTTTCTTGTTTTTCCAGTATGAGTAAAATATATCTTAAACTATGTGGCATTGTTTTGTCTCAAGATGCACCAAGTAATGTTTTTTTTTTCTATGGCAGGTTTTTAAAGCTACTCAAATGCCCTAATTGAACTAAGGCTTAAACCTGGCTTAATCTAAACCTTGTCTGTAGAACCGGGCCTAAGACTTTTACTCAAGCTAAAAGTATTAGAATTGGTGACTTGAGTCTTTTTTGCTGTAAGATACCTGTACTTTTTCCCATGTATGGTTTTCAGGTACTCTTTACACCTCTGGTGTAACTACATCATAACAGCCAATTTTTTTAAAACTTTAAATTTAAAATTTTTAAATCAAGGGTCTTCAACAGGGGGGTCCGATCTCGATTTCTAAAATGAATTCTTGTGAGAGAAAACTTCATATTAACTTCATGCAAAGGTAAAATCTAAAACCTTTGAGTGTACCAAAAGAGACATATGATTTGTCTAATATGGGTCAGATTATTTTAGGTGATCCCTAACAGCTTTGAAATTCATATTTGTCAGGGAAATAGCAGAAATATGTGTATGATTTTGGGTCACCCACCTTATGATAGGCTTAGCGGCTTCTGTACAACGATGTCAGTGTGAAGGTCTAAACTGATGCAGACTTCAGGGCATTGAACAGGTATCAAAAAGCCATGCGTAATTTCAAGCAAAGCAAGAGATAATGAGTGCAAGACAGCATCTGGCTGGGGGAAAAACACAGGCTAGGACCACACAGGGACAAGGACTTTAGTGTTAAAAAGGTTTATTTCAACAACTGTCAGATTTTTTATCTTCGTAGTTTATATTCCCAAAAAAGTACAAAATAAAACAAGTACATCAAAGGATTAGAAATCACATCAAAACAAAGACACATTGTGTTTTTTTCTTTATATCAATCCAAGCATTTTTTTCCATATATTTATACATACTCACTGAATTAGTCAGACAAACATCAAAACCTCTCAGTAGCGTTTTCTTTTATGACAACGTTTTATATTTAAAACCCCGAATATGTTTTACTTTTTTCTTCTTTTTTACAATATACACCAACGCATGCCATAATTCAGTTAGGCAGGGGTAGGTGTGTGTATATATATATATATAAGGGCTGAGTCAGGGGCGGGTCGACTACAGGGGCAAAAAGACTGCAACAAGGGGCGGGGCAGGAGGCGGAGACTGAGTGAGTACGAGGGGCGGGGTTTTCAAAGTGTTTTGTCATGTGGTGATGGTGTGGTGGGTGTGGCTGCTCGTACCGTCTGCGGTTCAATGCTATAAGTGATCATGGATGTGGTTGCGTGGATTTTTTTTTTTTACTGTTCTACATCATGTTGTTCTGCAGCGAGTTTACCTCCGAAGAGTTCTCCTCGCCCAGCACTTTATTGTTCTCGTGCTTAGGGGTGAGCGAGTTCTGGATGTTCAGCGACTCGTCCTCTTTGGGTGGGGGGGCCTTCACGGGGTCCTCCAGCTTGTTCTGGGCATTAGGATCATCCTGAGAAACGATAGTCCCATGTTAATAAAATTAGTGGATAATGTGCAATTGTGATCTTATTAAATAATTTAAATAAATGATTAAATAAAAAAATAATCATTAAATAAATACATACTTGTTCATAACATATACTACTACTTTAATAAAAATATATTTTAAATTGAATAATGTGCAATTGTAAAAAACAAAAAAACAAAGCGACAAATGAAGTCTCATACTAATTGAATACATTTGTTGTTTTTAATTGAATAATGTGGAAGTGTAAAGTTTTTTAAATGATTAAAAATAAAAATAATTTCATCAATATAAATAAATAAATAAATCATATCGTCCCCAACTACTTTTAATTTTTTAAATTTACTAACATGCAATTGTAAAGTGATTAAATTATTGAAGTAAACAAATAGACAAATAAATAATATCGCTCATTAAGTCTCGTACTACTTTAATAAATATGTTGTTTATTTTGTTTATTTAGTTGAATAATGTGCGATGTAAAGTTTTTAAATGATTAAAAATAAAATTATTTAAAATAAATAAATCACATTGCTCATTACATCTCGAACTACTTTAATAAAATTGTTTTAAATTTAATAATGTGCCATTGTAAAGTTTTTGAAGTGAACATAAATAAATAAATATTGCTCATTAAGTCTCCAACTACTATAATAAATGTGTTGTTTTTAATTGAAAATTGTGCAAGTGTAAAGTTATTAAATGATTAAAATAAATAAACAAATAATTATAAATCATATTGCTCATTACATCAATACAGTTATGTTTTAAATGTAATAATGTGCAATTGTAAAGACATTAAATTATTAAAGTAAACAAATAGATAGATAAACAAACAAAATAAATAAATATTTAAATGTTTGTTAGGTCCCATATTACTTTAATAAAATTATTCTTTTAATTGAATAATGTGCAGGTGTAAAATTAAAAATAAATAAATAAATAAACAAATAAATAAAGTATCTGCCTGTCCTTTATTAGTATACCTTATAAAAGGAATAATTTCTAGTAAACCAGAAACAAAATGCCTATAATTCTTTCCATTCAGGTCTGGAAGAGTGAATAAATGTAGTTTCTTAAATACACAAACAAATGAAATATAAATTTAAACTGAAACATAAGTTAGCAGATATTTTATCCACAACACTTTAGCATCACATTCATATAGTTGGAGTGTGATTGCACTGCAGGAACAGATATTGCAGCAAATAAATCAATTAATTGCAGTCGATCAATGGCGGAGGCTGTTTTCTCCTCTGGGCAGAGCGGAGGCTGTATGATCCACCCGTCCTGACACACATGCATACATGCAAACCCATCATAGCTCATACAGCCCCATCCCACAATCCTGTCCCACCAGTGAACAGGAAAAGCCTTGAACTGAAACAAGAGCTCTGGCAAGAGGAGCTCACCTGCCAAAGCAATAAAGCAAAGCGCTCTCTCTCTCTCTCTCTCTCTCTCTCTCTCTGTGGAATAACCATTTAGTGGCCTTTAATTAGCGCAGCATTGAAACAAACTAATAAGAGAAGACTTGCACATCCTTTGATCATCGAAAATGAGCCTCAAAGTAAACAGCATCATCTTAAAAATGAAAACTGATTTAGGGACACCCTCAATCCAGTGTAGCTGGTGAAACATTCCATGTTTTTTAAGGGAAACTTGTTGAGCTAAGCTAGTTTTAAGATAATGAAGCATCATGGGTCCTTTGGTGTAGTTGGACTAAGGCACGAGTGTGTCACGTTTTTAACTAATGAAGATTTACCCTTTCAGTGATGACTTAGATAGTAACTTCGGGCAGGACGTGGGGATACGCCACCTCCATGGTTACCGGATAGGGGCCGTCCTTTCTTCCGTCGGCATGAAACTAGAAAATGTGTTTTTAATTGTGGTTGGATGGGGTGGGGGATTACATTTCTCCTGAGACTTTAAAGGGAAATTGCTTTGGATGTGCCATGATGGAGATGACTGATGAATAGTTTGCATCCTTCCTGTCAACATTAGCTATGGTATTCCATGTTGTTCTTAACTTGTACTGCTACTCTGAATGTAGTATTTTCAGTGCTATTTCATCCTAAGATTAATTGGAGAATCTTAGACTCAACCTTAATTCGTATGTGTATAATGTCTAAAATTATGTAATTTATGTATGCATCCATTTTACATTTTTTTAGATATTAAACACATTATAGCTCCGTTCCAAAACCTAGTGAACGGCCTCATTGCTAATCTGAAACGCTGTGCATAAGAGCACCTCCTCACATATATTGTTCCTCAAACAAAACAAACCTCACAATTGATTACAGATCTAGCATTAGCATATGTGGCTAAGCTAACAACATCATACTCTAATATGGCGTTTATACAGCTGGGGTCCATCTCAAACAAAAAGGGGTCTGTGGAAAACACAATCCAATCTCACAAGTGGTGATTTCTGGATGAATTCATATGATGTGAAAACTACAGAGGCCCTAAAGGGGCAACCCTGGGAGCAAATGGGCGTTCACTGCCATGTTATTGCCAATGGTATTGCAACTGATTGGTAGCGCATAAATAGTTTGGTCTTGAATGGGGCGCTTGGTTCCAAAAAGCTTGAGAACCCCTGCTCTAATAAGCACAAATAACAGCGCACACAAAGCAGCTTGTTATAGGTTTTGGAACAGAGCTGTTGAGAACATTTCTAATGAAAACAAACTGAAAGCATTTAATAAATAAACATAAATAAGCATTTGCATTCAATGCATGAGGGTCAGTTGTGGCAAAATCATTGAGGAAGGACACTATGATGACGAGACGGGAACAAGGAAGGGACATTGTAGAATCACTTTTGTGGCTTCACTATAGCACAAAACTGAAGTGGACAGAGGGACAGAGGACACATGGGAATAGAGCAGAGGGTCTGGGTCCACATTCATATTCTATGAATAAAGTAAAATATTTCATTGTATACATTTTGATCTGGAAAATGCTGAGGATAGAGGTCAAAACGGCAGTGATTGATTGGACAGATCCAGCTTCTTAGGTGCACTAGCATGGTCCATGTGTTGTCAAAGTGACAGTCCACCCAAAAATGAATATTCTACATGACTTTATGACTGTTTAGAATTTATGAATTCTGCCATCAAACCATTATAAAGCATCACAATAGTCTATATGAATTGTGAGCTTTATTCTAAGTATTTTGACATAATATGCATCAGTTTTTGCGTAAAAACAGACTGAAATGTAAAATATTCTATTATGCTGTATAGCTCTCGAATTTCATTTGACTGATTTAAATATGAGCATATTCAAATTTGGCACATTACAACTGGTTATAAGACTCATTAGAACCAATACCATTTAATATAATTTACATCAAACCTGGTGTGACATGTTTTGTTGGTCCATATTTGAATATACAGGAATTATATTTGAGCAGAAAATTTAAAGGTATAATCCAAACAAAAATGAACATTTTGTCATCATTTACACAACTGTCATTTCAAACCTCTATGACTTTCTTTCTTCTGTGGAACACTAAAGAATATACACTCACCTAAAGGATTATTAGGAAACCATACTAATACTGTGTTTGACCCCCTTTCGCCTTCAGAACTGCCTTAATTCTATGTGGCATTGATTCAACAAGGTGCTGAAAGCATTCTTTAGAAATGTTGGCCCATATTGATAGGATAGCATCTTGCAGTTGATGGAGATTTGTGGGATGCACATCCAGGGCATGAAGCTCCCGTTCCACCACATCCCAAAGATGCTCTATTGGGTTGAGATCTGGTGACTGTGGGGGCCATTTTAGTACAGTGAACTCATTGTCATGTTCAAGAAACCAATTTGAAATGATTCGAGCTTTGTGACATGGTGCATTATCCTGCTGATAGCCATCAGAGAATGGGTACATGGTGGTCATAAAGGGATGGACATGGTCAGAAACAATGCTCAGGTAGGCCATGGCATTTAAACGATGCCCAATTGGCACTAAGGGGCCTAAAGTGTGCCAAGAAAACATCCCCCACACCATTACACCACCACCAGCAGCCTGCACAGTGGTAACAAGGCATGATGGATCCATGTTCTCATTCTGTTTACGCCAAATTCTGACTCTACCATCTGAATGTCTCAACAGAAATCGCGACTCATCAGACCAGGCAACATTTTTCCAGTCTTCAGCTGTCCAATTTTGGTGAGCTTGTGCAAATTGTAGCCTCTTTTTCCTATTTGTAGTGGAGATGAGTGGTACCCGGTGGGGTCTTCTGCTGTTGTAGCCCATCCGCCTCAAGGTTGTGCGTGTTGTGGCTTCACAAATGCTTTGCTGCATACCTCGGTTGTAACGAGTGGTTATTTCAGTCAAAGTTGCTCTTCTATCAGCTTGAATCAGTCGGCCCATTCTCCTCTGACCTCTAGCATCAACAAGGCATTTTCGCCCACAGAACTGCCGCATACTGGATGTTTTTCCCTTTTCACACCATTCTTTGTAAACCCTAGAAATGGTTGTGCGTGAAAATCCCAGTAACTGAGCAGATTGTGAAATACTCAGACTGGACCGTCTGGCACCAACAACCATGCCACGCTCAAAATTGCTTAAATCACCTTTCTTTCCCATTCTGACATTCAGTTTGGAGTTCAGGAGATTGTCTTGACCAGGACCACACCAGGACCAATGAGAGAATTTTCCTTTTTGGGTGAACTATACCTTTAAATTTCAATGTTACTTACTGCAAAGCCTTCAGATGACTTGCATGGATTAAAACATCTCCTTTTGTGTTCCACAGAAGAAACAAAATCTTAGGTTTGGAACAACACATGAGGGTGAATAAATGAAATTTTTGGGTGAACTGTTCCTTAAGTCCAGTCAAAATCTCAGACTGAAGAATTTTCAGCTATACTACTTCACTTATCTGACCTTTCCGCTCTAGTTTATATATGGTCTATTTCATTCCAGAACATCTGTCAAGTCATAGACCCTTGGGTCTGTGTGTGTGGAGAGAGACAGAGAGAGACGGAGAGAGAGAGAGAGAGAGAGAGAGAGAGAGAGAGAGAGAGAGAGAGAGAGAGAGAGAGAGACAGACACAGGCTGTTTTGGCTGCTATAGCTGGGCTCTTTTACTCCAGCGAATATCGATCTGTGGAGCAGAGGCTCTGAGTTGATGGTAATAAAGAGGCCTGGCTGTCCACAATTTGCCCCCCTCCCTCCCTTCTTGTCTTGAGATATTCCTCGTTTCATGGCATGCATTTCATTTACAGGAGTTTTTTTTTTCTCTCCGATGACGAGCTCCAAGCCCCCATGTGGGCAGAAGAGACAATCAATTTCAGTGTCCTATATTGTCTGAAGGTCACAGAGTGTTTGAAAGGATTTGGAGTATTTATCTCATTCTTGATCTGATACTGGCATATCATATTTCTGCAGATGACTCTAGTTGAAACACTATACACCCACAGATGTGATTTCCACTAATGGAATATTATTATTCATATTTGTATGTGTAAACTCTGACTGAGTGAACATACTATTGTGTTCTTTAAAGGGACAGTTCACCCAAAAATCTTTTACTCACCCTCATGTTGTTCCAAAACCTTGCTTTCGTCCATGGTTGTTCTCTGAAAATCTTTCACTTCACCTTTTCTGTCAAAATGAATTCAAATATGAAACTTAAAGACGCAACAGAACACAAACCACTTTTATGCACTTTTGTGGTGCTTTTTTTTGTCATTTTTGAAGACCAACAGGACACTTAGAATGACACGAGGGTGAGAAAATTATGATTTTTGGGTGAACGATCCCTTTAAGACTTCAAATGGACCATACTGTAGCAAAATGGGTTTGGTTTCCCGATGATGACGAAGGTAGGGAGGGCCAGCATTGGTCACTACAGTTTGATTGACAGGATAATAGCACAATGAAGGGACAGCTGCTGTGACTTTGGGCGAAGCTGTGGGGTCGTAAGTCTTACCTCACAGCCGGGCTCCTCTTTGGTCTTACACTCCCAGGTGTATCTGCTCATGGTTTTCTGAGGGGTGGGGGCATGGAGAGGATTATATACCTCATAAATATAATTTCCATTTAGTAAGAAAGAGAGATAGAGACTAAGAGAGACAGGGAAAGACAGACAGAGGGGACAGAGAAGGGGCCCTTTGCATTAGACCCTTTTTAACCACTTATCTTAAGTTTTTGTTTAGCTTTATTCAAACATCAACATTGTGGGTATATATATATACATACACACACACACACCCATTCACTGTGTACTAGACTTAAAGGGATATATATCATAAAAATGAAAATTCTGTCATTATTTTAGCAACCCTCATAGTGTTGTGTTGTTTTATCCATTCAAATTTAAGGTAGTTAATGTTTGTCTGTTCATCACAGATATCACTCATAAGGCTTTAAAAGATCTCAAATATAGCACATAAGACATATGCATGATTTATGACCATTCTTTTTTTAAAGAATCATTTCTGTTCTTTTTCGACAAAGTGCAAAAAATTCTGGCAAAAAATATCCTTTTTTTTTTCTTTTGGCAAAGAGCTGCATAAAAATTCTCAATTTATGTAAATAACAGCATATGGGTTTGTAAAGACATCAGGGTGAGTAAATAATGACAGAATTTTATTTTTGGGGTGTACTATCCCTTTAAAATCCTTGAGTTGATCTTTATATATAATTTTTTTTTTTGTTTTGTTTTTTAACAAAAAACTCCTGAGGTCAGGTCCTAAAGACATTTAGAAGACACAATTCATGTCCCTCGACCCAAACGTGTTTAAAAAAGGGGTATAAAACCATGAACCGTGAATAAACAGAAAAGCTTTGATTTGCGTTTCCTTTGATCTAACTGATGCATCCAAGATGGAATTGATGGCAATACACATGGATGGCTGGTTATATTTTATGAAGATGCTATGCTTATTGAAAGTTTTTGAGACTGTTTTTACGAAACAGTTTACAGACTGGGCTGTAGTGAACATAATATGAGCGAAGTGCTCAAATATACATATTATAAGGAAATAGCTATTCTTTTCTATAAAGAATATAGTATTTTCCATCATTTAAGGCAGATTAGAATAATTGAAACGAGAGGAGAGATGTGTTATGGTTATCCCACAGAAGAGAACGACGCCCGTGTTAGATCTACATCTACCCATGCCGCAGACATGTTAGCCAAGTGTTACGCCACCTTTAGGCAGCAGTGAGACGTTGCATCTCAGATGTTTATCCTGCGTTTTACGCTCAACACTTCATTGGTTGGTGAGATCTGGCACAGGGAGATCACCCACTCACCCTCTCATCTTTCTGAACCAGGATAAACGAGTGAAACGACAGACAGGTATATTAATGCGATGCAGTGGACAAGCAGCAGCAGATCACAGGACCACTAGGAGGTCCATGTGAATAGTCAGACATGCAGCGATGCAGAGGAAAAGAGAAGGGGAGCAGGGTGATGGGGGGAGGAGGGTGGGCGTGGGTGGGTGGGCTCTCTCAGCGGAGTCCAAGGTCTGCAATCAGGGCACAATGCCGGAAACCAGAGATGTTGCGATTACCTCAACCTTAAAAGTCATTGTGGGATCTCTCATCATGTTTGCTGAAAAAAATATCTGAGGGTATTTCCTCACCTTTTCCAGACCTTAGAAAGTTTGTGACATCATGTATTCTCTTTCCTACAAGCCAGAAAACATCTCCTCATCTGAACGCTCTCCATTCCAGAGAAATACAAAAATCACAAAATACAATGCAGCCAAATACGCCACCATTATTAAAACACCTACTGACCAACTGATGAAAATCTCATTTACTTTCGAAAATTATCAATTAAAATTAATAAATTAAACTCTAAAATATCTAAAATTAATACATTTAATTAAATAAATTATGAATTAATACAATCAACTTAAATAATTACATTTCTGTTTTCCTAATTAAAAAAAGATATTAAAAATATATACAACTATACATTTTATGAAAATAAAATTAATAATTAATTAATACATTTAATTAAAAATGTATGCAAATTATTCAATCAATTTTGAAGCGCAAACTTGTAATTATTCTCACTTAAAGTTCAAAATATTTCTCAGAATTGTGCCATATAAAAATACAATTCTAATTTATTAAAAAACAATCATTAAATAAAATATATAAATTAAAAATAAATTAACTATATATCTAATTAATTAGACTCAAACTCGCACCCTCTAGCAACAAAGCAAGAAATATTCCTCTGAACCATAAAATATTAAGTTAAAGGGATAGTTCACCCAAAAATCAAAATGTTGTCTTCATTTACTCACCCTTATGTTGTTCCAAACCTGTATGAGTTTCTTTCTTCTGCTGAACACAAAAGAAGAATGTTGGTTCTATGTTTGGTCAAACAGTTGACTCTAGCCATTGACGTCCATTAGTATTTTTTTTCCTACAATGGAAGTCAATGGGTGCTGGTTTGATTTCCAACATTCTTCAGAATATCTTCTTTTGTGTTCAGCAGAAGAAAGAAACTCATACAGGTTTGGAACAACATAAGGGTGAGTAAATTACTTATTTAATGATTTTTTGGGTGAACTAGCCCTTTAAGATAGGACCTCGACACCTAATATATTACAAGGTGCAAATTACACCATGTGCTTAATACCTTGTCACTTTTATGTTTAAAACAAATAGCCTGCATGTGTATGCATATGAATGTTCCAGGGATAATGTGTCTTCCAGGTCTGCCTCTGTATTGATTCTTGTGCGGGATCAATAGAGTCGCTTTCCCATGAGTCTCTCAAACTGCTGTTAAAGAGTGTGTCTACAGGCTAGACTATCTGCTCATCTAGAGACACAGCCGGGCAGATGGATGGCCGGTCGGAGAGGGGCTGACAGACAGTGACAGACTAAGGTCAGCCACATCGCAGAGCCCAACCATTAATGGAGCATCAAAAGCGGTGCTCGCAACTAAAAAGCCCAGCTTTTTTCGCTGTTTCCCAGTTACCCTGTTGCTATGGTAACACCTGTTGCCTCAGTAACCACACTCCTATCTGAGAGCAGACCTTTTCAGCGGAGAAAACGCTCCCATCTCTCTGTGCGCTGTGCACCCCCTCCCTTACCAAAAGGTTACGCTCGGGGTCCATGCAGAGAGGGGAAGGAGGGAGAGAGGAAAGAGAAAGACGAGAAACACGTTACCTGACAGATAATGTTATCATAGTAAGCCAAAGCACGGGCATGAGGGAGGTTAGGAGGGGTGTCGCAAAGTTTCCTTACATTTGGATGGGAGCCCTCAGCGATGGTGGACAACGAGAAATTATCATTGTGGTGCTCCGAGGAAGGACGGTACTTACTGCTGCGAGGTGGCAGGGGGCGAAAGGGAGAAAAAGAAGGAGAGTGATGGAATGGAGGGAGCATTGTGGGGAAATGAGAGGTATAGAGACAAGGACAAAATGGAAATAAAGAGGGAGAATATTAGAATGAAAAGTTTATGAAGGACAGAGGAGAGAGAGAGAGAGAGAGAAGCAAGATAAAAGAGCATTAGTGCAATTCTAGGACTGCTTTGGAGACAGAAGTTTAGACACACATTCAGTTTACAACCTGTGATGCAACATATCAGATGATAAAATGACTGCATTTTTCACTCATTTCAAAACATGAGAAGTTTTAAACACATTTCATGACTTCAAATGAATAAGCAAATTAAGCTTCTTGGGCTCATGTGTAGATCGCAATTTCTTGCCATTTTTTCTTCCCTTATCCTTCATTTCCCACTTCCTACTCAAATATTCCATTACTCTTCCTGTTCTCAAATATACATAAATGTTTATAACAATATATAAAATGTTATAACCTGCATCATCGGCTAATGAAAGTGTCTGGAACAGGAAGAGAGGGAGAGGAGGTTAGCATTCACCAATGGCACCACTTCTAATTTGGAAATTTTGGACAATATGGTTATTTTTAAAGGGGCTATATGTATGAATTTTCATGTATTAATCGCTTTTTTATTGCAAACAGCTTGTAACAGAACTTAAAAACGAGAAATTCCCTGACTTCCTAGGTTGTCTATGAAAGCATATAGAAGTATAGAAGAAGCATATAGTTTTGTGAAGAGTTCAGGACATTTTTTCAGGGAATTTTTTTTTGTTGTGTTTATTTTGTTATTGAGTGGATCAGCACATATTTACATATTAATTTAATCATCGCTCTCAGCAGTGTGGACAGCGTAGGGATGTTCGGTAAAAGTATATTGCTGCAAAGGTATTTTTTCAACTAATTTTTTACTTCTAAGTGAATAATGAAAAAATTTGCCATGAGTATATCAGGGCACTGAATCATGTTCAGTCTTTTGTACATCACGTGTGGACTTTACATGCAAACGTGTGGACTTTACATGTATGTGTATATATATACACACATACAGACTCAGAAACCCTTGTTTTTAGCGACACCGGTGGCCGTTAAGTGAACTGCAGCCAGCATTGCAATTTATAGGATCAATGCCCTTTTTTGCTGTAATGTGCCCCATCTTTTCTTATACGATCTGTAGATTTTATCTCGTTTAGCGCAGAAAGAACTTAAGCACATTTACTTGTAGCAGATGGAGAGGTGGGCGTCTGATGTATTCACGAGTCTCATCTGTAGCCCTGCTGCCTGTTTCTCCCCTCCATCACTCTCACCTCCAAACATGGCCACCCTCCTCTGCAGCCTGTTATAAAACTCTCGGTTTCTCCACTGGCACTTGCTATCCTCCTCTGCTCTCCTCTTTTCCCCTCATCATTTTCCTTCTCTTCTTTGAGGAGGGTGTGTGCTGTTTAATTCCTGGCCGCTTCCACCCCCACACCCCCCTGGGTCTCACAGCTGTATGTAGGTCAGCTGCCCCCCCTCCCCCTCTGCCCTACTTTCAGCTGTAGCTTTAGTGACATCATGCAGTCTGCCCGCTACTAGCGCAGAACGCTAAGCATTAGCACGCCATCCACTCCCAGCTTTATTTGGTCTCTGCAGCCTCCGATTAGCAGCTGACATTTTTAGGGAATTAAAAATGCAGCAGACATTACAAAAGCCATTTATACACTATTATGTTGTTTCTTTCAGCTAAACCTTTATTTTTATTTATTTATTTTATTTTTTTACCCAGCTGTAAAATAACGCTTAATGTTGGTTTGCTGGTCTTGGTTGGTTTAAGCTGCTCTCCCAGCCTGGCCAAGCTTGTCTATCTGGTTAGCTAAGTCAAGTAAACAACTAAAAACCAGAAAATCAGACCAGTTAACTATAGGCAAGTTGTTTCCAACTGAATATTAAATAAATATTTAAAGAGAATATTCAGGAAATGTCTTTTTTTCATGTAATTCTACACAACCAGTCAAAGGTTTGGAATAATTAAGACTTTTTCATGTTTTAAAAGAAGTCTCTCACTGAAGTCTCTCTGAACCAAACATTCAATTTAATTCCTGTGATGCAAAGCTGAATTTTCAGCATCTTCAGGTGTCACACGATCCTTCAGAAATCATTCTAATATGCTTCCAATTGTAATAATATTTCACAATATTGCGTTTTTTACTGTATTTTTGTCAAATAAATGCAGCCTTGATGAGCGCAAGTGACATCTTTCAAAAATATAAAATCTTAATTATTCTTAACTTTTGGCTGCCGGTTTATATGCTTGAGAAAGGTCATGGGATTGAATAGTTGCTATTTAAATAACTACACAAAACTTTGGCAAGCTCCACTGTGTGTGACTTATTTGTTTCTAATTCCGCCACAAAACATGAGATTTTAAGGCTTTTAATTCATAAACCCTTCTACTTTGTCTTACTCCCTCTAAAAATCTCTACCACACGGGGTAATTTTCATGAATTTAGCTCTATCTGCCAACTTCCCACTGCATGCTGGAGTCTCACCTGCGCTTGCGCAACTTGTTATTCTCAGTCTTGAGCATGTGCAGCTTCTTGGCAAAGCAAACGACGATCATGAAGAGCAGGAGCACCATGAGAGCGGAGGCCCCGATGGCGATGCACATTACCTGGAACTCCGTGATGACAGACTCGCAGCGGGCACCCTTGTGCCACATGTAGTCCTGGATGTTGCACCTGCAAGACAAAGAAAGTGGAATGTATGCAAAGCCTTGTCCAACAAATTGGTAACCCGCTTCACTCGTTCGAATCAGCTATCGCATCTGTTTTAAGCGATTTAAACTTTTCCTTTTCTTTAAAACCCGAGCAAAAAACAACACTCGAAGCCATATCTAAAAAAGATGTTATCGCTGTCTTACCGACTGGATTCGGCAAAAGTCTGATATACCAGCTTGCCCCTTTGGTGCATACGTCATCTCCTTCATCGCTCTGATTGGTTTTAGGTCTATCCAGTTGCGCCCAGAGGCATTTGAGCGACGTCCGTTGGTGACGCCCCTTTGGAAATGATTTGTCTATGAAGCTTTGCCAGACCATAACTCAGTTACTACTGAGAATGGTCTGGTTTTAACCAGGCTACCAATTTGTATTCATTCATACGAATTACCTCTTCCTAACCCCGCCCCTAAACCTACCCGTTACTGGGGTTTAGAGAAATCGTACGAATTCGTACGACCTCACTCGCACAAACTCGTACGACCTCACTCGCACAAACTCGTACGACCTCACTCGCACAAACTCGTACGACCTCACTCGCACAAACTCGTACGACCTCACTCGCACAAACTCGTACGACCTCACTCGCACAAACTCGTACGACCTCACTCGCACAAACTCGTACGACCTCACTCGCACACACTCGTATGACCTCACTCGCACAAACTCGTACGACCTCACTCGCACAAACTTTGTATGAACATTGAGGTCATACAAATTCGTACGAGTGAGGTCGTACAAATTTGTACGAATTAGCCACCTCGTAAAATACTTACGAATTGGTCGTGAGATAGCTTTGGCATGGCTGTATTCGGCATTTCCAATGTAAACAGGTTATTTAAATATTAATGAAATGATCCCATTATTTTGTGCAATATTAGTTGCTGTTCAGAAAACATAACTTTTTGCTGACATTATCCCTTCAATTGACCTCTGATGTTAGCTGGTTTCTGGTTCAAGACCAGCAGGTCTTAGAGGCCAATTTTTTGCCTCTTTTCTAGTAAAAACACATGGAGCAACAAGGCCCTTACTGGGATTCATTTAACAGACACTATCATGCCAATTCGCGCTCCTTTTTGAAGTGAGCCACATTTTAAACACACCATATTATACACAGGAGAGACGGTATTTTAATCCTTAATGGCTTCCCAAAAATGTGCTTTGGTTCCCCATGTAGTCTCTTGTTCCATATGAATTATTCATGGGGGCTCTGTGCATCTCCTACACCAAGGGCGAGTTAAAATTCACCGCCTTCAGCATTTTTACCATTCATTTTTGCAGACACCTGGATGGATGACAAGTTCACTGCCTTTATCTTACCTTAAGTTTCTTCTATACTGCTTTAAACTTAACACCAATTCTGAACTTGTTCCAGAAGTAAAGTCATTGAACTAACTTCAAAGACTGTCAGGATCTGTCATATTAAAACTCAGTGACATTTGCCTTGAAAATCTAATAAGGCAATCCAATGTCACAATATTATGTTTGAGTGCGTATGAAAATCATGCTACCAAAAAAGGCTGCAGAATGCTGGGCTTTGCATCTGGGTTTTGTCAAGAATAAAAAGCACATGGGCATCTGCATCCTCTCTATCAGTTCCCTAAACTCTTCATCCACAATTTTGCACACATAAACAGCACTGAATCTGTTAGAGGACAGACAAGCAAACAACATCAGAGGTCAAGATACCGCTGTCAGATTGAAGGATGAAATATACCCTGTATCTGTTGACCGGACCCTACCAGCATTACGGCATGAAATGGCATGAGATGATTTGTTATATATATATATATATATATATATATATATATATATATATATATATATATATAAAATACACTTTATATATAATGTATAGAAGGTACAATATTTTAATAACATTATAATTTAGAATTTATTACATTAAAATTTACAAATATATTAAAAATCTAATCTGATTGGCTCATCCCATTGTTGATTTTGCTCCAAGAACATGTCCAAATCACATTAAGTGTGAAATGCACCTTGTGTAAAATGGTAAAAAGCTTCAATGGTGGGGCATCATGCAGATAATCGTGGGAAAGAGAGCTACAAGTAGCTGGAGAAGGGGGAAAAAAAACACAAATCTGATGATAACTGAAACATTTGCGAGCAATCAAACCCAAATGATCTGCAAAGACTGCAATCCTGACTGCAGCTCTCTCTCTCTCTCTCTCTCTCTCTCTCTCTCTCCACATATGCGCACACACTCAGATGTAAATGTCTATAATGAAAGGAAGTCGTCTTCATTCACAGTCTTGGTGGTCACGGGAGGGGGGTCTGAGGTTTCACTTCTTTTCACTACAACATCCTGTATGCCCTTTTGTGCCTGAGCCAACCCAGAGAGAGACGAAGGAGAACAGGGTTGGCGCGGTGCCACCGAGGGCATTCAATCCCAGGAGGGAGAGGTGACAGGCGTGTTGATGTGAGTGTGCATATAAATGCATCCTTACAGTGGGCTGTATAAAGCAGCCTGTCTATTCAGCCCCTCAGCTGTTTCTCATCCACCCTCCCAGATCTCAACACTCTCTTAACTGTGTTTGTTTCTTCAACAAAAGTTTGCATGCTATCTAAATTACATTCTACACCAATTCTCTTGCCAGTTTTCCAACACAATCCTCTTTTCATGGCTTTTAGTCAAGATCTTTTCTTTCTTTCTTGCATTCTTATGTTCCTTTTTATCTCCTTCCCTCATCCACCGTCTCTCTCAGCCATGTTTATAACGGCACAACCTTCTGACTGCATCAGTAGTCAAAACTGTAATGCAATCAGTCATATTCATTCTGTGTAAACCGTCGTCTCAAACAGAGCCTACGGCAATGGACCCATTTACACAATATTAATATTATTATGTGAAATGAAATCAGATGGTTAGATGCATTCTGAGAAGTTTAAGAAAATCTGATATAACTGCAAATGACAGGCTGAGTTTGAGTGTTAAGGCCCATTCACAAGGACGATAATTATAAAGATAAAGTAACGATAAAGATATAGTTCTAAAAAATTTTCTTAATATTAAAGGTGCGGCATTTAGGACTGACAGCTAGTGGTCAAAATGGGTACTGCAGTCAAAATTCAAAATATTGGAGATCATTGTGTCCCCCGCCCCCTCCTCCAGACTCAACGTTGCCAGCTTGAGGACACAACAAGAGCAAGCACAATTGACAATGAAAGCCACACTGTAAGTTGATAAGTTGATTTATCCTCGTTTTAATATGCTCATTCATAGAGCTTTTTAGGTCGGGTAGAATCTGCGATCTCTGACCCAGTTTGTTTGCGGACTTCCATGGCTACTGCAATATGCTGTGTTTTCCACCAACTGGCAACCTGTGGTGTCGAAATACTATTGGGTAAATTGGCAGCGTGCGGTTTCGCACAGACCAAAACAAAAACAGACATTCCGACACGGAACACAAATTTCAAAAGTAGAATAACTGGCTGTAGCATTGTTTTTTTTTTTTTTTTTTGAGAAAAAAGTAGGTGAATTTAGCATGTTTCCTAAATATATGCAAACATATTATGGTATTTTTATGCTTTAGTAAAGTGAAAACTTACATACAGCACCTTTAAAGAATAGCAGGGTTCACACCACAGCTATAACGATAATGATATAGAGAAATTATATCGTTGGAATAATTTTCAGACCGATTTTATCCAGCTGATGAACGATAAAAACGCGGAAAGCAGCGGAAATGCACGCACTTTGAATAAACAGAATGATAGCGTCTGCTGGTGTGGAGGCTAAACTAGTTATTATCATTATTAAAATCACCCTCATTTTGTGACTTTCCTTCATCTGTGGAGCACAAAAGAAGACACTTCCCAAAAATTAAAATGGGCCCCAATGTTGCTTGGACACAAGAAAGTAAGTCATATAGGTTTGGAACAACATGAGGGGGAGTAAATAATGACAGAATTTTTATGCTTAGGTGAACTGTCTATTCCTTTAACCAAGCAAAAAAAGCAAAACTAGATGAGGGTTGAATTTGTGCCATTAGTCTCTGTGTATAAATATGGTCAGTTTACGAAGCTGCCGTGTGGACAGATGGTGCGTCTAAGACTGTGTTTGTGTGTACGTGTGTGTGTGTGTTACATGGAGTGTTGAGATGGATGGATGCCAAACAGCCCCAGCTGAGCAGTAGCAAGCAGTAGTTGAAACAGATGTAGTGATGACATGTCATTCCATCACTAATATCTCTCTTAAGACCAAATCTCCCCTCTGTTCCCCTCCATTTCACCATTTCTCTTTCTTTCTTTGCTTGGTTATCTCTTCCTCTTTCGAGAGCAACGTAAATGCAGATGGTTGTAATAAAAATGTCAAGAAACCTTTTCTGTTCTCAAAAATATGTGGTTACACACCATATTTTACGTGTCATAAAATGCTGCAAATCCACTGAAAGTCATGTTTAGTCATGCAAACAATCCCAAGACCAATGGAAATTTAGGTCAGACAGTTCTAGTAATGAAATTCCCAAATTTTCCACAGATAAGGAATTAATGTATAACTAACAAATTAATAATGAATTATACAACTATTATAAGTATAACCAACCTTACCCAAATACAGTATAAACAGTATTGAGTAAGCGCTATGTAATGTATAGTAAATCTCAACTGCTTTTGATTGTTATATCATTGAAAAAATGTAAATTATATTATCGCTCAGCAATATAATAATAGCAAATCCTGGCTGCTTATATATTTATATAATTGCAAAAATCTAAACAGTTTTATTTTTTAACAGCACAGCTCTGTTATAAAGTTGTGTGTATATACAGTACATAATATGTACACACACACACACACACACACACACACACACACACACACACACACACACACACATATATATACACACACATATATATACATATATATACACATGTGTGTGTGTATTGTGTAAAGCACTATAGAAATAAATTTAACTTCATTTGACAGCTTCAAAATGCATCTTAAATATTCATATTCATCAAAACGTTCCATCTTAGCTTGTCTCTAATGTATAACTTCCTTAAATATGCAAAAACAGGGCAAAGTAGTGAGGAATCATCAGTTGTCAGCATTATCTGCATGCTCACTGGTAGTGCGAACAACATTTTTAGCAGGTGCATTCTTACTAAAACGACTAAAGGTGATGATACACAGGGCAACTTTTTGAGCAATGTTGCCAGGCAATATTGCCAAGCGATGTTGCTTGGGCACTTTCCCATTGAGAATGGGCAACAAATTTCTATCTGGATACTTTAGATCAGTCATGGGCCCTGTGTCTTACCTGGTTACCTGTTGACAGCAACATTGCTCAAAGTTTCCTTGTGTATCATCACCTTAACAATAAGCCCAGGTTTTACAATAGTTATTATTTCACAAAGTACACAGATTTTTTTACAAGATTTTTGCTACCTTTCTCCCATTACAAATGAACTGGGAACTTGCGGTGACCATGTAAAATTGTCTTTAGGCAGATCTACTAAAATGTGGCTCTTTACCATCACTTAATTAAGTGTCAGTACAGCTTGTCATCCTAAACACAGCCACACCATGAGCACCAACCCTTCATTAACTCTAAACATGTGGTTTAGTACTGCTGCCACAATCATCACTCATCAGTTCCTGAATAAAAAACCCAAATTACCAGGGTTACAAATGTTTGCAATATTCAGTTGACTGGGCTTCGAGAGGCTGCGGCCCACTTGATCCCTTGCCGGATCCCTGGGGTGGTATAAGGGTGATCCCCAGATGGAGAATGCTTTTACTCAGAGACCACTAATGGTAATAACCCAGTGACTGAGAAGGATCAGGACTGGATTAGAACAATCATTAATCAGGTCCAACTGTGTCTGTCACAACAACACTCCATCTATCTGGAAAATGAAGCACTTGCTGATCTTCAAAATCTAAAATTAAACTATCCAATTTAAAGGGTTAGTTCACTCAAAAATGTTAAATCTGTCATTAATTATTCATGCTTATGCCGTTCCAAATGCCTAAGACATTCGATCATCTTCGGAGCACAAATAAAGATCTTTTTGATGAAATCTGAGAGCTTTTGGCCCCTCCATTGACAGCCTATGCAACTACCACTTTCGAGACCCAGAAAGGTAGTGAAGACATCATTCAAATTAATCAATGTGACTCCACCGCAGTTTTATGAAGCTACGCGAGTGCTTTGCTAGTGCAATAAAAACATAATTTACCATTTTATTTACAAAATATTAATCTCTATCGTGCCTTAATCTGTTTCCACACTCGCACACTGAACAAAAGTCTGACTCACACTTGATTTTTTCCCCCTTTAAACTCCACATCTCACATCTCTGAACTCTCTGAATTTGTTTTCCATGTCCACCTGTGGATGACTAACACATGTGAAATATCGGTTTCTTTTAGACTGCAAAAAAGAACAAAAGTAAAAGAAAAAGAGTTGAAAAACATGAACGAGACAGTTCAGGAGTCGTAGGCAGCAGTTTTTTGACTGCTTCCTACGGCCTCACCTTCTTCTGGCACTTCATTGGCTCATTGCAGCTCACCAATGCATGGGTGCATCTCAGACTAATGTGATGGTGAAATAATACACACTACTGTTCAAAAGTTTGGGGTCAGCAAAAACCACACTGGTCTCAAGTCTCATGGAAGGAGATCCGGATGAATAAAAGGAGAAGTGATGATGAGAGAGGACCAGGCCTGGGACATTTACGTTATGTTTTGTGTATGTGTGTGAACAAAGCGGCAGCCCCTCACAGACAACTGCCACTTTACTTTCGTTCAGTGTTTGTTTATTTTGATATTTTAGTATGTTGAAACGCTTGTCGGTTCCAGCTTCCTTCTTCCCTGAACTACTGACTTTGCTACATTGGTGCTGAAACCCGGGAAGGAGGATGCGTGAACGAACCGGTGTAGGTTTCAACACTTTACTGTTTCATTAGTTAACTACGTTAGTTAACATGAGCTAACTAAGAATACTTCTACACCATTTACTAATCTTAGTTAGCCTAATGTTAATTTTAGCGTTTACTAATACATTATTAAAATCAAACATTGTATTGTAAGTATTTAAGTACTGGTAACACTTTATTATAGGGTTCAATTCTCGCTGTTAACTTTGCTTATTAGCATTCATATTACTAGGATATTGGCTGTTTATTAGTATTTATAAAGCACATATTAATGCCTTATTCTGCATGACCATATTCTACATCCCTTAATCCTACCCAATACCTAAACATAAAACTACCTTAACTATTAATAAGGAGTAAATTAAGAGTTTATTGAGGCAAAAATCGTAGTTAATAGTAAATATGTGTTCCCCATACTAAAGTGTTACTGTATTTGTTAACATCAGTTCATGTACTGTGAAAAAACATGAACAATGAATGACAGTGTTTTTATTACCTAACATTAACAAAGATTAACAAATACTCTAACAAATGTATTGCTCATTGTTAGTTCATGTTAGTTAATACATTAACAAATGTTACCAAATGAAACCTTATTGTAAAGTGTTAGTAAAAGATTAATTAATTGTAAAAATTGCTGAAACAAATACATCATAATTATCCCTTAGTAATTATTCCTCAATAAATATTACTCAGTACCAATAAATATTACTCAAGTCCTCAAAATACAAAATATGAAATAAAAAACATTACTGCACTAAAATTTACATTGATTTTACAGAAGAAAAAGGTTGCATTTTAAAGTGAAAGTAAAAGTGACGTGTGAAGGCCACGTATGGTAACCCATATTCAGAATTTGTCCTCTACATTTAACCCATCCAAGTTAGTGCACAGACATTAGGAGCAGTGAGTAGTGAACACACACACTGCAAACCGTGGACACACACACTCGGAGCAATGGGCAGCCATTTTGCTGTGGTGTCTGGGGAGCGAATGGTCTGGGGAGCGAATCCAGTCATTTTCTGCCAGTATTGAGAATCGAACCTGCAACCTTCAGTCTGACTCTCTGAACATTAGTCCATGACTGTGGTATTTGAGGTGTTTAGCCACTTTTGACTGTGAGGAGTATGAGTGTGACCCCTAAATTAGGAGCACCAGAGGTGCAAAAACAATCAAAACAGTAGTGTAATTGAGAACAATATTAGGTCTAATGAGCTATGAAAGAGCATAAAAAGTCCTCTGGGATGTTAACATTAACTTAACACTGACTAGAATCACAGTTAATAACATGTTTTCTAACTGAAATGGCGGCACATCTGTCATATACCCACACTTACAGAAAGCTCTCGATAGGTTTGTGCGCAGGGGAGGGGAAGGACAGTGTTCTGAAAAGATGTCTGAGTCATTAACATTCATCCTCTAATAAGATTGCAATGGTGAATAAATCAGTGTGTTCAGACAAGCCTCACATAAACAAAGCCAACATGGGACACAGCTGCCCAGAGCCTCACTGACCCACTTTGACTAGGCCTGTTTCGGGGAGTCAGTAAGGGGAACCGGTCCCAAAGGGGGGGGTTACTGGTAGGGCAAATGTCTGTTTACAACGCAAGTACATGAGCATGGTGAGGAACTCAGAGACAGGCTCAGAAAAATCACATTTGATTACATTTAGCAGATGCTCTTATTCAGAGCGACTAGAGATGTAATAAATTACACTGGTAATTATGATGACTAGGTGAGAGGAGTATCTGGGAGTAAGTTTTCAGCAAGATCATTTAATATGAGCATAGACTGCACATATTATGTTACTATGGTGTTATTTAGAGTGGGAAGGGAGAAAAAAAGATTTTTAATCCACCACAACTGGCAGAAAGACAATTGTTTGTTCCCTTAGAAAGAAAAAAAAAGAGAGATTAAACAGAGCAAATGAAAGTCTAAGAAGTCTCCTGCTTCTTATAGTTTTAGATGTTAACAAAGTCTCAAACTGTGCTCAATTATCAATCAAAAACCATAGATTTCAATATGTACTCAAACATTTCTCACATTCTTTTAAAATCAAATGATCTATTTACTCATACATATAGCTCTATATTTATTGCAAACTGCATGTAAACCATCCTAAATTCAAACGATGTCTTAGGAGAAACATCTGAGACAGAATCCTTATATGAAGCATACCTGATAAAATCTCATGAGCTATGAAAGAGCAACCTCTGAGCAATAAAATGTTCAATTTGGAATGAAATTCATAAGAATAAATGTGATTAAATCTGAAATTTATAGCTAACCATGACCTCTGGACTGACATGGGGATACAGTCAGGGTCATTGCACATTTTCAAAAAGAGGGAGGGGCGAGAGATTTATGACCATGAATGGGTTGTTAATAGAACACTTGCTGGCAAGGGGATTGTCTTAGATCTTAATCCCAGTGTGAATTACAACCGGTGTTTATCGGGAAGAGTTGTAGAGGAGAATGACGGTCAATTTCACATTTCTGAAGTACTGAGATTACCTGATCCCATGAAAGCATAATCTACCCAAGGTCTACACTACCAAAACCCCGCAAAATATCATCAATTTGTGACTTATGTGAATAAATAAATAAATATATAAATATATATACACATACACATACATATATATATATATATATATATATATATATATATATATATATATATAGGAAGCTTTTCAGGAAGCAGTGAGTTCGGCTCTCAAGCATCCTTCCCCCATTTTGACCTAATCTACCCTTGAACAAGCTGAATTTCATATCTCCTCATACTTATTTTCAGCTTAAACATAATCCTCATGATGACCTCGTTATAACTGTTACAGGCCCTACATTTGCTTTCATGGTAAATGTTCTGTATTTGCAGTGATAGTGAGGTTGAACCCGCTGTTATTGACGTTCTTCAAAATTGGACTTTGAATAATGTTTTCCTAGTAAAAGAGAGGATTTTAGGCATAATACAAGACACATGAAAACAAACAAACTTGTGTGACTAGACTAGTGTGCATGTTTCATGTTTGGTCACATGTTTGGGCAAAAACAGTTGTGCTCAAAATAATCTGGCAGCGAGAGGGAAGTTTCCTAATAAACTTTCCTCATAAAGAATCTGGGAAAACATATGGTACTTTCTGCTCTGCAGCACTCGGCCTGTCCTTGTGCAAGTTCTTAGTTCCCCTTGTGACCAGATGTGCCATGAGTAAAAGCCAATCTTCTTGAGAGGTTCCCTCCATTTCATTCCAATTTAGAACTAGATTTTTCCAAAGAAAATACCAGTGGTGTTTGCTCATGCATAAACTAGGGTGCTGTGGGGGGTTGCCAGGACATTTTCATATGGTTGCTAACAGGGATGTGTAAAATTCAGAATTCAGATTGGCTCCCTTTCAATATGATTGTGAATTTAAATCGAAATTGCCACATCCCACAGGAAGTTGAACTGGAATGACAGGAAAAGGTCTGTCTGTCTTTATCTGTATTGTTCTCTCTGAGGCCTCTAAACCTTTTAAAGTTCAGGCTTTTCAACATTGTTTCTAAACAAAACTTTAAAAAAAGGTTTGCCAATGTGTAGCCAATATTCAGATTTTGACAAACTTTGTTTTTGTAGTTAAAAAACGAGTTGAATTTCTTTCCAATTCAATTCTAATTCTGTATGCCATTCATTATGTCAGGAATTTAAAAGACACCCTCAATTTAAATCTGAATGGCATGCAGCCTGGCATGTTGCTGAGGTGCTCTGAATGTTTGCTGGGTTTGCTAGGGTTTTTTGGATGATTGCTAAGTGAGCAAGAAAAGACGAATCAGAAAAGCTGACCCTTAAGTACTCTGGCCGCTAGATATGGATCGAGTCACACATTCAATGTAAGCCTATGAGATTTTGTTACCTGTTTTAACATCCACTAAGTGAAAATTGTAAGTCTAATCACAAAGGAAAAGTAATAGAACACCTGTCCTAAACAAACCAAACGTTAAGTACGAGCAAAAATAATTGTGATTCTTGTCTTAGTGAATGAACTGCTTCTTCTAAACGCTTACCTGCAGAGCATTTGAGTTCCTTCCAGGATGTAGCACTGGCCCCCGTTGAAGCAGTAGTTGGGCTGCAGATCACATGGGGACTTGCAGGTGCCATTGGTGCGACATTCTGAGCCATTAACTGAGTTGATCACACCAGGGGGAGCACGGGTGTTTTCGTTCACAGTGGCTCCTTTGGGAAATGAGAAACCAGGGTTGGAGGGCAATCGGGGAGGGAAGTATTTGGAAGGAGGGGTAGGAGAGACATCATCATCGTAAGACTCAGTAGTGCTGCTGTAGGGGTAATCGTCAGTAGTGGGAGACACACTGTCGTCATAGGGCGTCATGTAGTCGTAGTTGTTGGGCATGGACAAGGAGGTGGGGTCACGGCCTTGAAGCTCGTGCGGTGACAGAGATGGTGGGTCTAGGTTCTTGCGGCGGGAGCCGGAGTCTAAGAAATCTACGATGATGTCAGATGGGGAAGGTGGATGAGTTGGGGACGTGGTCGTAGGAGATTGGTCATGGTCAAGGTCAAGCACAGTGGTCTCCATGTCTTCTTTAGTATACTGCCAGGGTGGTTGTGTAGGCACTTGCTGCCTCATGTCCTCTTTCACTTCATGGTTCTTTTCAGGCTCATGGCTTGAAGGCTTCATGGTTTCAGGCTTAACAGGCCCATGGAGAAGCAAGTCTTCATCCTCAGCAGAGTCGAGGCTGATCACTGTGCTTGCCAAAGTGATTGTGGCACCCTCACTAGAAGTTGGAGTTTCTGGAGTTGGCGAGAAGATGTCTTCCTGCATGCCACTGCCTACTTCTAAGGTGCTGGACAAGATGGAGGACTGTGACATATCCTCACCCTTGGTAGGCAAGGAGGTCACATTAACAGCACTATCAGTTTCATTCCCCACCACAGAGTTACCTGTTGAAAGGAGCAGATTACAGTTAGGAGGACTGAAAATCCCTAGGCCCTCTTTACACCTGGTATTAAGATGCATTTTGGTCGAACAGAATACAAGTAGATGAGAGAGGCATTCCCATTTACTCCTGTTTTAAACCATCTTTTCTTTGATCAACCACTTCTGTCCTGATTTCTTTGAGGAGAGGGACTATGGGCAGGTAAATGTATGTGTATTTTCAGATCTTTCGATTGAATGGCCAAAATAAGTTTGCGCAATTTACATGTGAATGCGCATTGAGACAACAGAGAAGCATATAGACAACAGCAGCATTCGTTTCTGCTCTGACAGCCGCAAGACCCCGGCGAACACGGTGAGTGCATGTTAGAAAACAGGAATGGTGAGAGAAAATTATGCTTGGTACGTTTTTTTCATCTACAAACCTAACTTGGGTCTTCAGCTGACAAAGTTTAAATCCTGTTTGGCTAGCATACTTCACATAATGTTTACACATTAAGTCAGTAGGTGCAGAGTAGGTGGTTCGAACATATTCAACCACATGAGCATCTACACTACAAAGCTACGAATATATATAGCTACTTTTGATTACCTCTGGAAGTGGTTGAAAGTGGACAAGCTCAAAACGTTTTAGACCCTGTTTACACCTGTATTTAGTATCGTCCACTTGTGATCCGATCGAGCAAAGCACATCTTAATACCAGGTGTAAACAGGGCCTCACATTCATCCAAACAATAAAGCCACTTGTATTTAATTCCTTGCTTATTTCCTTCTCAGTGGTAGGTCTCCCAATATCTTTAAAAAGCTTCTTTAGCAAGCCTTGAGATTAGGTGCAATTATTTTACTAATGTACATGGTTCTCAAAGGCAGGATTTGGGATTAGGGGTCGAGACCTGAATCATAGGGGCTCCCAGCGGAGCAATGATTAGCTAAAAAGACACAACATCTTTGACATCATTTTGTCATCTATCTTATCAGGTCTAATCAAAAAAAAAAAAAAAAAAACAATGACATCAGGTCTAATGTAATTTTGTTAAAGTAACAGGGCTTGGTGATAATGGAATAAAAGTTTTTTCATCATGTGTATAGTATATAAATACAGTATATAGTGTACATACACACACACATATATATATACACATACACACATAATACGTAAATACATACATGTATGTATACACACGTCTATATGTGTGTGTGTGTGTGTGTGTGTGTGTGTGTGTGTGTGTGTAGATAATGTGTTTAACTTGCTTTAAATATAAGCAAGTTAAAACAAGTGGGGGAAAAAATAGGCCTACTTGTATTCACAAATCTATTAAAACAAGTCTAAATACCTTGTACAGTGTTGCTTCTAATGTAAATGTATGTTGGTTTAAGGATTTTTACATATTTTTACTGGAAACACTTTACTGGAAAGTCAAAAACACTTCACTAAAAACATGGTAAGAACGCCATGAACGAATGAATCTTTCATAATATGCCCAGGAACACTAAGCATGGACTCGATCACGCAATGAATTGGTAAAACACTTCTATAGCAGTTGAAAACAAACAAAGATACTTGTGTATTGTAAGCTCAAAAATATGTTGCTGCTTCCACTACACAGAAAATTGTGTATTTTGGAATGGCAATTGCAAATTTTGTGAACAAGTATATGGACTCAGTCAACAGTATGCTTTAAAACAGTGGATTTGTGATCCTGCTTTCCTGTCGCACAGAGCAAAAGTCTAAGCAAACTTACAGTACATGAACTTACTCTTTCTTGAAGACCGTTATTTGAAGACTGTTTTGCATTGATTTTCCTGTGCCATTATCTGACCGCTCGATTGAAGTTTATTTACTTCTGTATTGCTTCAAGAACATCTGTGTTTTTTCACTTAAAACCAGTGACTAATAAAGAAATAAACTGAGTATATTGTCAGAGACATAACATGTGACAGTGGAGACTAAGATCTTTGGCACATAGATGCTCCCTCAGAAAAAGGTTCCCAAAAATGGCCAGATGTGCTCGGTCTGGATTTTATTAGAGTGTGAATCACTAATGTAGTATTTATGTGATAAATCTGACATAGATGAATCTGATACAGCTCCTTTCTGGTAACATTAGACGTTAGTGAATCTAGAAATTAGCATTTAGATCTCTGCATTCGTGCAAGATTAATATGCCTTTCAAACACAGATGTCAAATCAGTTATTGAAGCATAAACACCACACACACAACATAGAGGGTGAAGAGGCCATCAATTGCCATTTTCAAGACATAAGCAACTTTGACACCAAACAACCAGCACAAACACTTTGGAACTTTTTCCATTTAGTTTTCTGTAGACTGAACAGAAAAGAAACGGATATTTAGATACCTCTTCACCAAGGCTGCATTTATTTGATTAAAAATACAGTAAAAAAGAAATAAAATTGTGCTATTAGCATACTTCTTTTAAACTAAAAATAAGAAAGTATACTTTAAGTCTACTTTTTATGTAATTCTCTGCAGTACTTTAAAATTACACTTAAGTACTTGACTCACACGGACAGAAAATTCGAAGTATATTTGGCCTATACTTATACTCAATCTCTTATACTCAATTTCTTATACTCAATCTCTTATACTCAATCGTAATTCTTTTGAATAATTAAGTATTCTAAGTATACTTGAGCTTGCAGTTGTTTACTCTGAGTAGCCTATTAAATACTTTTTTCACATAATTTTACATATTCTTATAAATTTACATTGTTTAAAATATTTACAAACCCGATTCCAAAAAAGTTGGGACACTGTACAAATTGTGAATAAAAAAGGAATGCAATAATTTACAAATCTCATAAACTTATATTTTATTCACAATAGAATATAGATAACATATCAAATGTTGAAAGTGAGACATTTTGAAATGTCATGCCAAATATTGGCTCATTTTGGATTTCATGAAAGCTACACATTCCAAAAAAGTTGGGATAGGTAACAATAAGAGGCCGGAAAAGTTAAATGTACATATAAGGGACAGCTGGAGGACCAATTTGTAACTTATTAGGTCAATTGGCATGATTGGGTATAAAAAGAGCCTCTCAGAGTGGCAGTGTCTCTCAGAAGTCAAGATGGGCAGAGGATCACCAATTCCCCCAATGCTGCGGCCAAAAATAGTGGAGCAATATCAGAAAGGAGTTTCTCAGAGAAAAATTGCAAAGAGTTTGAAGTCATCATCATCTACAGTGCATAATATCATCCAAAGATTCAGAGAATCTGGAACAATCTCTGTGCGTAAGGGTCAAGGCCGGAAAACCATACTGGATGCCCGTGATCTTCAGGCCCTTAGACGGCACTGCATCACATACAGGAATGCTACTGTAATGGAAATCACAACATGGGCTCAGGAATACTTCCAGAAAACATTGTCGGTGAACACAATCCACCGTGCCATTCGCCGTTGCTGGCTAAAACTCTATAGGTCAAAAAAGAAGCCATATCTAAACATGATCCAGAAGCGCAGGCGTTTTCTCTAGACCAAGGCTCATTTAAAATGGACTGTGGCAAAGTGGAAAACTGTTCTGTGGTCAGACCAATCAAAAATTGAAGTTATTTTTGGAAAACTGGGATGCCATGTCATCCGGACTAAAGGGGAGAAGGACAACCCAAGTTGTTCTCAGCGCTCAGTTCAGAAACCTGCATCTCTGATGGTATGGGGTTGCATGAGTGTGTGTGGCATGGGCAGCTTACACATCTGGAAAGGCACCATCAATGCTGAAAGGTATATCCAAGCTCTAGAACAACATATGCTCCCATCCAGGCGTCGTCTCTTTCAGGGAAGACCTTGCGTTTTCCAACATGACAATGCCAGACCACATACTGCATCAATTACAACATCATGGCTGCGTAGAAGAAGGATCCGGGTACTGAAATGGCCAGCCTGCAGTCCAGATCTTTCACCCATAGAAAACATTTGGCGCATCATAAAGAGGAAGATGCCACAAAGAAGACCTAAGACAGTTGAGCAACTAGAAGCCTGTATTAGACAAGAATGGGACAACATTCCTATTCCTAAACTTGAGCAACTTGTCTCCTCAGTCCCCAGACATTTGCAGACTGTTATAAAAAGAAGAGGGGATGCCACACAGTGGGAAACATGGCCTTGTCCCAACTTTTTTGAGATGTGTTGATGCCATGAAATTTTAAATCAACTTATTTTTCCCTTAAAATTATACATTTTCTCAGTTCAAACATTTGATATGTCATCTATGTTGTATTCTGAATAAAATATTGAAATTTGAAACTTCCAAATCATTGCATTCTGTTTTTATTCACAATTTGTACAGTGTCCCAAATTTTTGGAATCAGGATTTATAAAGAAAACGGTTCCTAATTCTGAGTATGTGAATATTTGTGTAGTCCACTGGTAGTGGGTAGGAATTTACTTCAAATCTACTTAATGTACAGTATATTTCAAGTATAAAATGTATACCTAAATAGGAACATAGTAACAGCTTGTGCCAGTACAAACCCTCATTTGGCATTAAAAACCTAAAAGAGTTATTTTTGAGTCTGACCTTATTGCATATGTATTTGTAGGAGTTTCCCTTTCCAGATGCAAAATTTATGGGAGGAATCATGCAAGATGATTTACTAAGGTTTGCGCTAGTCAATTTACTGGTATTTGTGCCATTATTTACCGCCCCAAAAAAGCATGTCTTAAACCATACGCTAATTTGCGGTTCTCTTGTAGATTGCATTGGTCATTATGGAAATGATCTGCTGCGTTTTTTTGTTCTTTAATTTGCGCATCGTCAGTAGATCACAGGGAGAAATTTCCACTCCAATTCCACTTTTCACGCTAATTTGCCCTGTTTAGTTAATCTGGCCCCATAAGTACGATGTCAAGTACACTTGCAGAATAAAACTACTGAACTAGTTTACTGAGAGTATACTTCAAAGTGTACTTTGATAAACTAAAACAAACATGCTACAAGTACTTGACTAGTAAATTATTAGTATATCTATAAATACACTTGTAGTATAATTGCAGTACAAACAAAAACGTAGTTGTAAACTAGTTTACTTCTGTTACACTAAAAGTATACTTTTATATACAAATTTAGCCAATTTAGTCCCAAATAGTATTGAAATAGTACACTTGTAAGTATACTACTACATTGATATTCGTATACTTAATAAAGTGTACTTAAAAATACTCTACTTATATAAGTATACTTAATAAAATGAACTTGAACTATACTTATTTTTTGTAGGGAAATGCAATATTGTGAAATAATATTACTATTTATTTTGTTTTCCATTTATAAATATTTTAAAATTAATTTATTTCTGATTTTCAGGAGCCAATAATCTTCTGTGTCACGTGAAATTCTAATATGCTGATTTGGTGCTCAAGAAACATTTCTGATCAATGTTAAAATCAGTTGTGCTGCTTATTTTTGTGAAAACGTATTTTATTCAGGATTCTTTGATGAATAGAAAGTTTACTTAAAATTGATTTTTTTTTTTTTGTAACATTATAAATCTCTTTACTGTCACTTTTGATCAGTTCAATGCATCCTTGCTGAATAAAAGTATACATTTCTTTCAAAAACAAAATAAAATCTTCCTGTCTCCAAACTTTTAAATGGTGAAAGTGCAAAATATCATTGTGCACAGCATATCTGATTTGTGTGATGAAACTAAAAGGTACAAAAATCAAAGCTCTCTGTAGAAAAATATCTCTTTAGCTTCTGATACAATTTAACAAAACATGCACAGAAAAAAAAAAAAAAAAGAGTCTGGTGTTTATTTTAATACAAAAGTAGTTTTAAATATGATGACTAATACAGGAAGACAATCAATCTGACTAGATAGAAACCAGATGTGTAGTTAAAACACATGATCTCTACATTTAAAGTGTTTGCACCATTAACATGGCCAATGCTAAGTAGTAAAGCACACATTTGAGTAGCATAATCATATTTGCAGTTTAGTGTATCTGCTAAATTGTATAATGATGTTTTAGTGTGACTCATGTAGAGAGTAGCCAGTGATTAAACTAGGGATAGAAAACCATACTCTGGTGTGGAAAGTCTGAATTTGATAAGTGCGAACAGTTAATGCACTGCGTCCTTCAATCATTAGCAGACGTGTCATGGATACTTGCCTGTAACTTAATTAGGAGCAGGATTTTCACATGTATCTCCTTTTCTTCTAGTAAAATACACCAAGTCGGTCAGTCAGTCAAAAACAAGTTCAGTGCAAAAACATCTGACATTATAGTTGGAATGCTGGTTTTGCAGATTGTGTGTAAATAGCCAGATTTGGGTCAGATCTTTACAGCCACAGCATTATCAAAGATCTCCTGCCATAATGCGTCTCCCAGACGGGAAGCACTACAGAAGCGAGAAACCGGGGGCCCCTGGTAAAGCGGACACAAAAGGGTCCTTGTGTTTCCCCTTTTCTCTCAGATGGTCAAATCTTGTTACATAATACTCAGTTACCCCTTTTTCTCTCAGGCACCCCAATGCAAAGGGGAGGAGGTAATTTGGGGTTTGGCCCTTGTTATTTGGTGGCCAAGCTCGGAGGAATGATAGCCACGGGTCTTGGTTGCATGACTTTGGGGAGATGCCAAGCTCTTTGTTTGTGCAGCACTGCAGACAGTGAAGGGAGGACAGCGAAGAGCCCTGACAGCTCGTCTGTACCTCAGATGGTTTTCTAATGGCAGACTGCCTGAGCAAGAACTGTGGGAGGTACAACTCAGAAACCATGGACCCAACAGCTTCATTTAACGTTTTTCAGTCATCTATACACTAACCTAAAGGATTATTAGGAACACCATACTAATACTGTGTTTGACCCCCTTTCACCTTCAGAACTGCCTTAATTCTACGTAGCATTGATTCAACAAGGTGCTGAAAGCATTCTTTAGAAATGTTGGCCCATATTGATAGGATAGCATCTTGCAGTTGATGGAGATTTGTGGGATGCACATCCAGGGAACGAAGCTCCCGTTCCACCACATCCCAAAGATGCTCTATTGGGTTGAGATCTGGTGACTGTGGGGGCCCTTTTAGTACAGTGAACTCATTGTCATGTTCAAGAAACCAATTTGAAATGATTCGGGCTTTGTGACATGGTGCATTATCCTGCTGGAAGTAGCCATCAGAGAATGGGTACATGGTGGTCATAAAGATATGGACATGGTCAGAAACAATGCTCAGGTAGGCCATGGCATTTAAACGATGCCCAATTGGCACTAAGGGGCCTAAAGTGTGCCAAGAAAACATCACCCACACCATTACACCACCACCAGCAGCCTGCACAGTGGTAACAAGGCATGATGGATCCATGTTCTCATTCTGTTTACGCCAAATTCTGACTCTACCATCTGAATGTCTCAACAGAAAATCGAGACTCATCAGACCAGGCAACATTTTTCCAGTCTTCAACTGTCCAATTTTGGTGAGCTTGTGCAAATTGTAGCCTCTTTTTCCTATTTGTAGTGGAGATGAGTGGTACCCGGTGGGGTCTTCTGCTGTTGTAGCCCATCCGCCTCAAGGTTGTGCGTGTTGTGGCTTCACAAATGCTTTGCTGCATACCTCGGTTGTAACGAGTGGTTATTTCAGTCAAAGTTGCTCTTCTATCAGCTTGAATCAGTCGGCCCATTCTCCTCTGAGAAATTGAACAGGTATTCCTAATAATCCTTTAGGTGAGTGTAGGTCTAGTAACATTGTGATCAGCAGTAAATGTATTCAAATATTCAAAGAGAAAAATAAATTTAGTTTCATCCATAAGGAATTGACTGGATCATAAAAAAGTGATAGTTGGAGGGAAGTGCATGAATATTAAAGTCACCATGAAATCAAAATTGAAGATTTTTGGCTTTTAGTATGAATATGTTAGCATTACTGATTATCTATAAACTTGTGCACTCCAAAACAATGACAAAATTCACATTTAGAAGATATTTGCGTTCAAAGCTCACAGGGCCCTATCATACACCCGGCACAATGCAACTGCAGGCGCGACAAGTGTTTTTTGCTAGTTTCAGCCCGATGCAGTTATTTTCACGTCCAGCACTACGTTGTTTAAATAGTAAATGCACTCGCGTACATCTTTTCGACCCATGGGCGTGCTGGTCTGAAAACAAGGTGTGTTCAGGCACATTTTTGGCGTGTTGCTATTTTGAGGCAACTGAAAATGACTGAATTATTGACCAACAAAAACCTGGTCTAAAGTCAATAGCACAGTTTTTTTGTGTTATTTAAAGAGAATGTTGGTTATATGTGCCTATAGGCGGGTGCACAATGCGTGTACACATTTATTACACACACAGGGATGTGCCGCAGCACACAAACATTTTTAAATATTATAAATAAAAGGATTCCTCTCTGGAGAAGCGTTCAGTCTTTCTGCTCGCAAATTCCGCCATGTAAATAGCGAATCCACCATGGTGCAAGCGCAACTGGCTTTTAAAGGGAATGGGTGATGAGACTCTGATTGGTTTATTGCATGTTATGCCCAAAATACACCCATGACTCATTAAGAGAATAGGTACAACCCTTTTGGACCATGGGTCTGGCGCACAGAGCGTTTTTTCCATCGTTATACTAGCAAAAGTGGATTTGGACATGCCCTAAGAGCAGCTGCGCCATGCGCTTCAGACCATGCGCTCAGACCCTTAAAAACAGAACCCACAGTCTCTCACTTCTGCCAATAAGGATCAATGATTTTGATGATATCACGCTGCACTTCAGCTTCTTATCAGATTTTCTGTCCACCCAAATCCCCTCTAGAATCTGAAGAGTCCCGCCCCCTACATTATAAATAGATGCTGCGGCTAAAATCACTTGCTCACACATTTACAATTTTCAACATTGTGAATAGCACAGTGCATTATTTAAGGGATAGGGAACGATTCAAACTGTGTAAATATGTTTTCTGGTTAGTGACATACGAATCGCTGCAGTGAGCACACAGTCTGCTCCGGTCCAGAGACACGATAGTACAGTCGGCCAAGACCAGAAAACGTATCGGACCCATTTGAAGTCTACACAGAATGCTATATTTTAAAGCGATATGGAGGAAATTAGGAGGAGAAGCGGTTAAAGATTAGGAGGAAACTTTACCAAGCTCAACGGCTCTGGCTGAGCTGTCTGTGATAAACTAAATGCTATTGGCTATTTAAAAAAAGGGGGAGGAGCTGTTCGATATGTCCTGTATTCCTGTTTCAGTGGAATAATTCATTGAATAATGCTGTATGTTTCAAGGCACTTCAGTGGGCCTTTAAATTTTAAAATCTAAAGAAAAAAAAGTTTCTTTGGAATAACATGAATTGTTTACAATAAGATTGGGAAGGTGTATTAACGACATAAGTTTTTTTTAAGCTTTTTTTATACATGTATTTGATCAAGATGCAGTAAAACAGTAATACTGTGAAATAATATTACAAGTTAAAATAAATAATGTTAATATATTTTAAAATGTCATATATTCCTGTGATTTTAGCATCATTACTCCAATCTTCAGTGTCACATGATCCTTCAGGAATCATTAATATGCTGATTTGGTGCTCAAGAAACATTTATGATTATTATCAACTACAATAATGATTTTTGCAAAACAAAAATATATATATTTTCAGGATTCTCTGAAAAGAATGTTCAAAAGAACAGTATTAATTTAAAAACAAAATCGAAAACTTTTGTAACATTATAAATGTTATTACTGTGATTTTTGATCAATTTAATGCATCCTGCATCATCCTTTAATTGCTTCCTGAATAAGTTAATTTCAAAAAAAAAAAAAAATTGGAATATATAGATGAGTCAAGTTTGATTTCATGTTGATTTAGAAAATAAAACAGTACTGAAAACACAGATTACAAGATGGCTACAGAAAACATAATATTAAAGTATTCATGTAACACAGAGTATTGTTTACACGACAATGTACTAAAAACGGAAAGGTTTTTCTATTGCGTTTTCACATACAGATGACAACTCTGTCCAAATGATCCCCGCTCACACAGATCAGCGAAAACGATTAGAAATGCTGTATTATTCATGCCAGGAGATATCGCTTTGTAAAGAAACACTATGCCTCTTTAGACTGAACAGGTAATACGCATGTGCATGCCGTCACCATTTTCACAAATTCACTTTTTGGTGGTTTTGCACGTTCTCGAGCATGCGTCGTGGTGCTTTGTGAGTTCACGTCAGAGGCCCACATGGAAGACAAGAACTTGTCGAATAAAGTCGTTATTTAGATTTTTTTTTACACAAAAACTATTCTCGTCACTTCATAAAATTATTGTAGAACCACTGTAGTGAGATGAACTTTTTAACGACGTCTTTAGTACCTTTTATGGGTCTTGAGAGAGGAAATGTCATTGCTGCCAATGGAGGCCTTTCTGAGCCATCGGATTTCAGCAAAAATATCTTAATTTGTGTTCTGAAGATGAACAAAGGTCTTATGGGTGTCGAACGACATGAGGGTAAGTAATTAATGACAGACTTTTCATTTTTGGGTTAACTATAAACATCTGAAATATAAATTAATGATGCAGAGTAGAGTGCAAAAATGTAGAGGGAAAAATGTAACACACTGCCTCCATTCAATAGGCTTTTGTGAAACGGTTTAGTTTACAAAAAAACGGTTTAAAAATAGGGGGTGAATTTTGATTCCATCCCTCCAATAGTTTACCGTCGCAAATTATGCAGGTATTAACAGTCAGATCTTTTGACCTTGAAACATAGTCAGACAGCTGCCACTGGACATCTCTCCACCTCCCAATGCATAAATCTTTCCATTTCTGTGCTCAACAGGTGGTTGGATGGAGGAGGGATGTGTTGCCATGGGAACCAGCTTGCCCTCACTGTGCAGAGCGAATGCAACGGCGGAGCTCGAATGCGCTGTGTGAAAAACCATCATCACAAATTCATACGTCCACATCAATAAAGTAAAAAAAAAAAACACCTAGAAAAACAAATATGTGCTAAGTCTTTTAGACTACTCAATTTTCTAGCATCTGCTGATATATAATCTCTGCCATTTTTCTGCTTTGATAAGCTAATTAAATAAGCTAATGATGTGTTTTCGTTACATGTATGAATTTACATGGTAGATACATAAGGGTGGGGTGATCGGTTTCTGATGAAACACAAAATGGCAGCAGCCCACATTAACACAGCACATCTTTATAATCCACCACCCCCCTTCTTTTGGTTGCTTTAAATGAATTAATACAAAAATAAATAAAACTAAAAATCAAGGCATTGAAGACCCAGTCAATGAATGCCTTCAAAAGATTGCTCAAACAAATAAACTCGATCACCAATAATGTCATTTTTCCCTTCCTCTGAAAACAGACTGCACTGACTTTGTTTGGCAGCAAATGATTATGAATGAATGCAAATCTGATTAACCTCACCTAAAACCATCTAAAACGTGTGAGCTGTTGTTTTCGGGAACATTGCAACAGATCCAGCAGAAAAGACAACCCCTTTGCCTACAAATCCGATTCATATGCACAAATGTGTCCACACAACTATAATTTAAGGACAAAAATGCCCCATTTATGTCACGACGAGACTTAATACACTCTTAAAAAATAAATGTTCCAAAAGGTTTTTTGTTTTGTTTCACGGAGCCATCGAAGAACCATTTTCAAGCTTTCAGTGAACCGTTCTTAAAAGAACCATTTTTCTTAGTGTGAAGATTATTTCAATTATAAAGAACCTTGAAAGGTTCCATGGATGTTAAAACTTCTACATGGAACCGTCAATGCCAATAAAGAACCTTTATTTTTATCAAGTAGCTGTGTACATGACATCATATCCCTGGAACAAAGAACTGCAATCCTTGAAATACTCAGGATTGGACATGTTGCATTGAAAATGACTAAACCTGCACGCCTTGGCTCATTTGGGAATATAGTAGCCTACATTCAGAATAGTGGATTCCATTTGTTGGGATTGATAAATATGATGGCATACGGCATTACCTCAATTTGAGCAGTGTCCGAGGATATCAGAGTATCTCCATATCCTCCTCAATTAAGGGAATTGAGATCAGAATCCTGCTTTAAGCGTTCATGGCTTTGGACTGATGCACAGTAACAGGTGGCACACATACATATAGATAAAACTGCTATTAATCATGCATGTGTCAATGTATTAAAAAAATCATATTAGAATCATGTTAAAATCAAGACAAGATGAGGCGGGCAACACCTTTTTCTCCCTAGCAGCAGCTGAATCTCTTAGCACAAGCAAGTGTGTCCATTGGGCTCTTGTAACAATAAAAAGGCGATTCAGCAAATACTGAATGTGAATACATTTTTAAATCAGTTAGTGGCACAAATAAAATTTTCTTGCAAGGTTTCACTGCACCAATAAGGACCTAATGGATTGGAAAAGGCTGTCTATGATGGCCAGTGGCACTCTTCTTCTACTCAAATGACCAGCAGTCAACAAAGAATACAAAAATTGCTTTTTAATCTCTAAAAATTCCTTGTTCAAACAAAGAGATGAAGTGAATTAAGTAAAAATCAAAAGCCGGTACATGCATGAAGCTAACAAAGGGCATGGCCACCGGTGACATCATTTTTACCTGACCACACTAACCACCATCACACAGCTTTAACAAAGGTGTTCTGCTGATCTAGTGCAGTTTGGGGCATCAAGTAAAATTTGATAAAACAAAGAACGTCTACTATAGATAAAGCTTATCAATATTCATATGTCTATTAACAGATTCAAGAACATCAGGACATCAGATTTTCCCTGTCCTGTTGCTGGGCGACAAAATGCAGAAACTGAGCATGACAATGGATGGACAATGGACATTCTAACCACCATTGCAGAATTATACAATATATTTTATAATATTTAATAAAAAGACCGGCTTTTTTAACACAAACAGAACGCGTCAATGAGATAATGCCTAATGCTCTGTGATCTATCGGAATTTGAAACACACCACTGGTCGAACAGTCGCTCCCATTGGGCTGGTCCTCCATCCTTCCTTGGCTGAATCTCTTAAATAACCCTAGTGACTGACCATTACAACTACAAAGCCATTCTTGTTCCGTGCGTAAAATCAAACTACACGGATAAATAGTGTGATTCGCTGCGCGCGAATGTCCGAGCATAAATTATTTGGTGCTCTAATCCTGCCTTTGTGCGCCTCCATCATTGCCATAGTGACAACAGCTGCTCTATGGAGTAATCACAGCGCAGTAACTCTACACTACTACTACTACTACTACTACTGCTGCACAAAATGGCCAGGAGGAAAAAGAAATTTGCGCATTATGAGCAATTATTTAAGATCAAAAAATGGGTTGCAAATTGCTTGCAGATGTTTTCTGTGGTGTTCTTCCTTTTAATGTGGGTTAATTAATGATGTGCACTTTGGACGAATCCCCAAATATCCCAGTTCGACATTTAACCTACATTTCCACGGCGCCGGTCCAGGCACATCAGCAGCAGCCGGCGCGCAGTCATGATTTACGCGCTGCAAAACCCAGCAGCGGCTGCACTACTGACCGACATTCTCATTTTGTGATGATGTTCTGTCATGCCACCTCGTGTTTGAAGGCTACTGAGTTTTAAATATCAGCTGATTTAATGTGCATGTAAAAAATCTTACCATGTGCAAACAGCGGTGTCAAGAAGACAACCAGGAGGACAGAGAGCATCGGCACGCTCCAGCATCTCGAACACAACCTCATCTCTTTTCGGTTCATGCTTGCGTGTAACTAAGAAATCTGGTAGGATAAAAATTCTATAGTCTCCTGGAAACCAAAAATGTTCAATTCGAGAAGTAAATCCTAGATGTGTTCTGTCCGATCTGTTATATCGTATCTCCTCTGCGCTTCTCCATGTCCACTTCTTTTGTGAGGTGTCTTCTCTTGTCGTATTTGTTTACTTCTGTTTTTTTTCTCAATGCGATGGAATTTGTCCCTTTATGGTCCCATTGCCACAGACCAAATGCAAGTCGGTGTTCTTGCTGAGAACCGGACGGACGGACGGACGCTGGCCGAATCAATCGGTTCCGGAAACCAAACCGACGCGCGTCCACTTGGAGAGATGCGATTCTACGCGTTCTCACAGTATGAGAGGGAAAATGATTTCGGCTCCCACTGTCTCCCCACCCCCTCTTCTCCCCAACCCCTCCCCAAGTTCTTACTCCTTTCAATAATGTTCAACTACTGACAGACACAAAAACAGCCCTCCATTGTACAAGCTCGATTTTTCCTTTGCTGTTTGCTCATCCAATGGGCTTTTATCTTGGATAGTTGGAACCACTGATGGTTATAGAGCAGTGGCTGGAACTGATTTTGCTGCTTGCGTCTTTCATTTTTTAAATATTTGCACATATGTTGAATATGTATATATAATTGTTTATTTTGTATATCTTTTAATTACATATAATTATTATTATTTAACTGAATAAATAAATAAATAGCTTTAACCAATGTGGATTTTACTGATTGTGGCTTAGTTTTTCATATTCAAATTAGCATGTATGTTATAAGAAGAAGAAAATGTAATTGTACATGTAATGTATGTAATTACATAAATAATAATTATAATAATATTTATATATTATGCAAATGTTTGAGTATGACTAGGCTAAAAAGAAATGTTTAAATAAACAAAACAAAAAATATATATACACATTTCTACTTTTAATATATTTTAAGGGGGCATCTTATTGTATCTTGCCTAAAATAGGAATATCTAAATGGTTACTACAGATATGACCAATTAAGCAAGCAATGCTTCAGACATGGGTGCCCTTTACATGCAGATTTGAATAATGAATTTGAATCTATTAATAGTGGACAAGAGGGCAGAGGAGATGCATGTGTTATCGAGGGCTGTGATATGGTCCAGATTGTTTACGGGTTGATGGTTTAAGGAGAGGAGAATAGGACAATAAGGAAGAGGAGGGGCAGGAGGCATGAGATACACTCCTCCGGCTGTGGTGATGAATGCATGAAGGCTGGAGGTGTCGGTGGGGGTCGGCAGCATTCTTCCACACAGCACCATTGAGAAACACAAGGGACCAGCAACAGGCGGTTCACCAGTGCCTTGGGTTTGTGCTTTATGTGTGTGTGTGTTAATGGCGTTCACTAAGTCCAAGGTTGCAATTTCACTCATTGGTAAAATAACTATTAATATCTATCAGCAAAAAGGGAAGAACACAAAATTCACTGCATTATCAAGAATTGATAAATCGACTGACTGTCCATTTATAATGGGATAAATGAACCATAATGCCCCTCATTTTACAACATGAATTTCATCTAAACCTATTCAGCTAGCACAAGTTTGATGAAGCTGAGATATAGAGAAAAAAAATCCTCAGAAAGTTTTTCTTAATGAAAAAAAGCTCTTCTGCAAGTTTCTTCCCACTGCATTAAAAGGGACATGTAAGCAATTAATTTCATCAGGCAACAACTTGTATAGCAAAAACATTCATTAAGGAAAAGGCTTCAAAATCAATGAAAAGTTTCACTGGGTGGCCTTTTCTTTCTTTTTTCCTTTTTTGTATTTCCTGACCCTGCAGGAGTCATATACTGTATTACTACATAAATATTTCAAACAGGATATATTATTTTCCTCTGGTCACCGAACAGTTATATTGGTACGGCATTACTGTAGTGAGTTTTTGCCATAGTAATACAGAGAAGGCAACAAAATTACACACACACACACACACATACACATACACACACACAAAAACACTGCATTATATAATAAATTATTCTTAAGACAATCTACATGGTAATAGTCCTTAAAAAAAAATCCCATAGAACTGATATTCTCCCACAGACTCATTAACCCTGCCTCTATGCCTCCTCCTCCCCCCCCCACCGGTTCCCACACTGCTCTCCGTGTGCAAGATTCGGGTTAAGTGCCAACAGGCTCAGCTTCAAAGGGACTGTGGAAGCGAAGAGCTGATGCACTGTGGTCTCCAACCAGCACTCTTACAATAATACAAATATACAACCATATACATTTCCCTTATAGGTGCTGGGAGAAACACTACTTGACAGTACTAGTCAAAGGTTTGTATGCACTTGACTGAATTTATGCTTCAGATCTTAAAATGCTTTTGATCACTTGTATGCTTAAAGGGATCATGTCTCATGTCATTCCAAAACCGATATCACTTTCTTCTGTGAAACAAAAAAGGTGTCCTGGTAACTCTTTTCCATACAGCAGTAAATAGTGGCTCTGTTTATCCACTTTTTTCCTGATGAGCCTACTACATTTTGAAATATGAAGCGCACTTCCGGTTTGGAGGACTTCCATTTAAAAAGACTGAAATAAATCATTTCAAATAATAAGGATCCGATAATAATTCTTATCAGATAGTTTGACTGAAACAGCTATGAAATTCCTTTCATGTTTTATTTTCAGACGTCAGAAGAATAACATAACGCTTGGTATTTAAATGCGACTCGGTATAACAATGGCAAGAGCTGTTTTCAGTCGCTGCATTCTTTTTCTCTTGATTATTTTCTTTTTTCTTTGTATTCTGCAGTAACAATATGCAAAAAAAAAAACAAACAAAAAAAAACACTGCATTTGAGGTCTGCTCTCCCATTTTAATTTACAATATTTCCAATTAATAATTCACAGGAATGCAGCAAGAATCTCTAGTTTTTCTCCCCAAATCTTTACGTCTCCTTCCAGGTTTGTTTTCACACGGATGCTTAAAATGTGATTGTCTATACTTTTCAATTCTTATCCCTGTTAGCAGTGTTTAACTGGAACATTTCTAAAGCAGGTAAATACAGTATTTGTCATCTAAGGTGGCCGAGAGAGCTCAACGCACTGCAACTAAAAAAAACACACCAGCACATTAAGAAAACACATTAATTAGTTTGACAACTCGTGTTGCAAATTCTCAACACGCATCCACATACAGGAACGAACTGCAAATACTCACAAAGGCACTACAAACAGAAATGTGCTGCAAATACTCACAACGCAACCAAATACAGAAACACACTGCAAATACTCACAACGCAACCAAATAGCCTACAGAAATGCAACCAAATACAGAAATGCGCACCAAATACAGAAATGCAATCAAATACAGAAATGCCTGCAAATACTCACAACGCAACTAAATAGCCTACAGAAATGCAACCAAATACAGAAATGCCTGCAAATACTCACAACGCAACCAAATAGCTTACAGAAATGCAACCAAATACAGAAATGCGCACCAAATACAGAAATACACTGCACAAAAAACTCAAAACACAACCAAATACAGAAAAACAACCAAATACAGAAACACCTGCAAATACTCACAACGCAACCAAATTAATTACATTAATTAGTTTGACAACTCGTGTGTTGCACATTTTCACAACGCAGCCACATACAGGAACACACTGCAAATACTCACAAACGCACTACAAACAGAAATGTGCTGCAAATACTCACAACGCAACCAAATACAGAAACGTGCTGCAAATACTCACAACGCAACCAAATACAAAAACACACTGCAAATACTCAACGCAACCAAATAGCCTATAGAAATGCAACCAAATACAGAAATGCACACCAAATACAGAAACGCCTGCAAATACTCAAAACACAACCAAATACAAAAACACACTGCAAATACTCAACGTAACCAAATAGCCTATAGAAATGCAACCAAATACAGAAATGCACACCAAATACAGAAACGCCTGCAAATACTCAAAACACAACCAATTACAGAAATGGGCACCAAATACAGAAATGCAACCAAATACAGAAACACCTGCAAATACTCACAATGTAGCCAAATAGCTTACAGAAACACAACCAAATACAGAAATGCTCACCATATACAGAAACGCCTGCAAATACTCACAACTCAACCAAACAGCCTACAGAAATGCAACCAAATACAGAAACGCACTGCAAACAAGTTTCAGCATGTTTCTGTATTTGGTTGCGTTGAGAGTATTTGCAGTGCATTTCTGTATTTGGTTGCGTTGAGAGTATTTACAGCGTGTTTCTGTATTTGGTTGCGTTGTGAGTATTTGCTGTGCGTTTCTGTATTTGGTTGCGTTGAGAGTATTTGCAGCGTGTTTCTGTGTTTGGTTGCGTTGTGAGTATTTGCTGTGCGTTTCTGTATTTGGTTGCGTTGAGAGTATTTGCAGCGCGTTTCTGTCTTTGGTTGCGTTGTGAGTATTTGCAGTGCATTTCTGTATTTGGTTGCGTTGAGTATTTGCAGTGTGTTTCTGCATTGGTCATGCGCTGTAGTATTTGCAGTGTGTTTGCATTGTATTCATGTTGAGTTATATTGCAGTGTGTTTCTGCATTTGGGTTGCGTTGAGTATTTGCAGTGTGTTTCTGTATTTTGTTGCATTGAGTATTTGCAGTGTGTTTCTGTATGTGGTTGCATTGTGAGTATTTGCAGTGTGTTTCTGTATGTGGTTGCATTGTGAGTATTTGCAGTGCGTTTCTGTATTTGATTGCGTTGTGAGTATTTGCAGTGTGTTTCTGTATTTGGTTGCGTTGCGTATTTGCAGTGTGTTTCTGTATTTGATTGCATTGTATTTGCAGTGTTTCTGTATGTGGTTGCGTTGTGAGTATTTGCAGTGCGTTTCTGTATTTGGTTGCGTTGAGTATTTGCAGCGCGTTTTTGTATTTGGTTGCGTTGTGTATTTGCAGTGTTTCTGTATGTGGTTGCATTGTGAGTATTTGCAGTGTTTCTGTATGTGGTTGTGTTGTGAGTATTTGCAGTACGTTTCTGTATTTGGTTGCGTTGAGTATTTGCAGTGCGTTTCTGTATTTGGTTGCATTATGAGTATTTGCAGTGCGTTTCTGTATTTGATTGCGTTGTGAGTATTTGCAGTGCGTTTCTGTATTTGGTTGAGTTGAGTATTTGCAGTGTGTTTCTGTATTTGGTTGCGTTGCGTATTTGCAGTGTGTTTCTGTATTTGATTGCATTGTATTTGCAGTGTTTCTGTATGTGGTTGCGTTGTGAGTATTTGCAGTGTTTCTGTATTTGGTTGCGTTGTGAGTATTTGCAGTGTTTCTGTATTTGGTTGCGTTGAGTATTTGCAGTGCGTTTCTGTATTTGGTTGCGTTGAGTATTTGCAGTGCGTTTCTGTATTTGGTTGCATTGTGAGTATTTGCAGTGCGTTTCTGTATTTGGTTGCATTTGAGTATTTGCAGTGTTTCTGCATTTGGTTGCGTTGTGAGTATTTGCAGTGCGTTTCTGTATTTGGTTGCATTGTGAGTATTTGCAGTGTGTTTCTGTATTTGATTGCATTGTGAGTATTTGCAGTGTTTCTGTATGTGATTGCGTTGTGAGTATTTGCAGTGTGTTTCTGTATTTGGTTGAGTTGAGTATTTGCAGTGTGTTTCTGTATTTGATTGCATTGTGAGTATTTGCAGTGTTTCTGTATTTGGTTGCATTGTGAGTATTTGCAGTGTTTCTGTATGTGGTTGCATTGTGAGTATTTGCAGCGTTTCTGTATGTGGTTGCGTTGAGTATTTGCAGTGTTTCTGTATTTGGTTGCGTTGAGCATTTGCAGTGTTTCTGTATTTGAGCATTTGCGTTTCTGAGTCATTTGCAGTGTGTTTCTGCATTTGGTTGCATTGTGAGTATTTGCAGTGTTTCTGTATGTGATTGCATTGTGAGTATTTGCAGTGTTTCTCTATGTGGTTGCTTTGTGAGTATTTGCAGTGCGTTTCTGTATTTGGTTGCGTCAAGTATTTGCAGTGTTTCTGTATGTGGTTGCTTTGTGAGTATTTGCAGTGCGTTTCTGTATTTGGTTGCATTGTGAGTATTTGCAGTGCGTTTCTGTTGGTTGGTTGCATTGAGTATTTACAGTGCGTTTCTTTATTTGGTTGCATTGAGCATTTGCAGTGTATTTCTGTATTTGGTTGCGTTGAGTATTTGCAGTGTGTTTCTGTATTTGATTGCATTGTGAGTATTTGCAGTGTGTTTCTGTATTTGATTGCATTGTGAGTATTTGCAGTGTTTCTGTATGTGGTTGCATTGTGAGTATTTGCAGTGTGTTTCTGTATTTGATTGCATTGTGAGTATTTGCAGTGTGTTTCTGTATTTGATTGCATTGTGAGTATTTGCAGTGTGTTTCTGTATGTGGTTGCATTGTGAGTATTTGCAGTGTTTCTGTATTTGATTGCATTGTGAGTATTTGCAGTGTTTCTGTATTTGGTTGCTTTGTGAGTATTTGTAGTGCGTTTCTGTATTTGGTTGCGTCGAGTATTTGCAGTGTTTCTGTATGTGGTTGCTTTGTGAGTATTTGCAGTGCGTTTCTGTATTTTGTTGCGTTGCGTATTTGCAGTGTGTATCTGTATTTGGTTGCATTGAGTATTTACAGTGCGTTTCTGCATTTGGTTGCGTTGAGTATTTGCAGTGTGTTTCTGTATTTGGTTGCGTTGAGTATTTGCAGTGTGTTTCTGTATTTGATTGCATTGTGAGTATTTGCAGTGTGTTTCTGTATTTGATTGCATTGTGAGTATTTGCAGTGTTTCTGTATGTGGTTGCATTGTGAGTATTTGCAGTGTTTCTGTATTTGGTTGCTTTGTGAGTATTTGTAGTGCGTTTCTGTATTTGGTTGCGTCGAGTATTTGCAGTGTGTTTTTGTATTTGGTTGCGTTGAGTATTTGCAGTGTGTTTTTGTATTTGGTTGCGTTGAGTATTTGCAGTGTTTCTGTATTTGATTGCATTGTGAGTATTTGCAGTGTTTCTGTATGTGGTTGCTTTGTGAGTATTTGCAGTGCGTTTCTGTGTGTGTTTGCGTTGAGTATTTTCAGTGCATTTCTGTGTGTGGTTGCATTGAGTATTTGCAGTGCGTTTCTGTATGTGGTTGCGTTGAGTATTTCTGTATTTTGTTGCGTTGAGTATTTGCAGTGCGTTTCTGTATGTGGTTGAGTATTTGCAGTGCGTTTCTGTATGTGGTTGCGTTGAGTATTTGCAGTGTGTTTCTGTATTTGATTGCATTGTGAGTATTTGCAGTGTGTTTCTGTATTTGATTGCATTGTGAGTATTTGCAGTGTTTCTGTATGTGGTTGCATTGTGAGTATTTGCAGTGTTTCTGTATTTGGTTGCTTTGTGAGTATTTGTAGTGCGTTTCTGTATTTGGTTGCGTCGAGTATTTGCAGTGTGTTTTTGTATTTGGTTGCATTGAGTATTTGCAGTGTGTTTTTGTATTTGGTTGCGTTGAGTATTTGCAGTGTTTCTGTATTTGATTGCATTGTGAGTATTTGCAGTGTTTCTGTATGTGGTTGCATTGTGAGTATTTGCAGTGCGTTTCTGTGTGTGTTTGCGTTGAGTATTTTCAGTGCGTTTCTGTGTGTGGTTGCATTGAGTATTTGCAGTGCGTTTCTGTATGTGGTTGCGTTGAGTATTTCTGTATTTTGTTGCGTTGAGTATTTGCAGTGCGTTTCTGTATGTGGTTGAGTATTTGCAGTGCGTTTCTGTATGTGGTTGCGTTGAGTATTTGCAGTGTGTTTCTGTATTTGATTGCATTGTGAGTATTTGCAGTGTTTCTGTATGTGGTTGCATTGTGAGTATTTGCAGTGCGTTTCTGTGTGTGTTTGCGTTGAGTATTTGCAGTGTGTTTCTGTATTTGATTGCATTGTGAGTATTTGCAGTGTTTCTGTATGTGGTTGCATTGTGAGTATTTGCAGTGTTTCTGTATGTGGTTGCATTGTGAGTATTTGCAGTGCGTTTCTGTATTTGGTTGCGTTGTGAGTATTTGCAGTGTTTCTGTATGTGGTTGCGTTGAGCATTTGCAGTGTTTCTGTATTTGGTTGCGTTGAGCATTTGCAGTGTGTTTCTGTATTTGGTTGCGTTGAGTATTTGCAGTGTGTTTCTGTATTTGGTTGCATTGTGAGTATTTGCAGTGTTTCTGTATGTGATTGCATTGTGAGTATTTGCAGTGTTTCTCTATGTGGTTGCTTTGTGAGTATTTGTAGTGCGTTTCTGTATTTGGTTGCATCAAGTATTTGCAGTGTTTCTGTATGTGGTTGCTTTGTGAGTATTTGCAGTGCGTTTCTGTATTTGGTTGCATTGCGTATTTGCAGTGCGTTTCTGTATTTGGTTGCATTGAGTATTTACAGTGCGTTTCTTTATTTGGTTGCATTGAGCATTTGCAGTGTATTTCTGTATTTGGTTGCGTTGAGTATTTGCAGTGTGTTTCTGTATTTGATTGCATTGTGAGTATTTGCAGTGTGTTTCTGTATTTGATTGCATTGTGAGTATTTGCAGTGTTTCTGTATGTGGTTGCATTGTGAGTATTTGCAGTGTGTTTCTGTATTTGATTGCATTGTGAGTATTTGCAGTGTTTCTGTATTTGGATGCTTTGTGAGTATTTGCAGTGCGTTTCTGTATTTGGTTGCGTTGCGTATTTGCAGTGTGTATCTGTATTTGGTTGCATTGAGTATTTACAGTGCGTTTCTGCATTTGGTTGCGTTGAGTATTTGCAGTGTGTTTCTGTATTTGGTTGCGTTGAGTATTTGCAGTGTGTTTCTGTATTTGATTGCATTGTGAGTATTTGCAGTGTGTTTCTGTATTTGATTGCATTGTGAGTATTTGCAGTGTTTCTGTATGTGGTTGCATTGTGAGTATTTGCAGTGTTTCTGTATTTGGTTGCTTTGTGAGTATTTGTAGTGCGTTTCTGTATTTGGTTGCGTCGAGTATTTGCAGTGTGTTTTTGTATTTGGTTGCGTTGAGTATTTGCAGTGTGTTTTTGTATTTGGTTGCGTTGAGTATTTGCAGTGTGTTTCTGTATTTGATTGCATTGTGAGTATTTGCAGTGTTTCTGTATGTGGTTGCATTGTGAGTATTTGCAGTGCGTTTCTGTGTGTGTTTGCGTTGAGTATTTTCAGTGCGTTTCTGTGTGTGGTTGCATTGAGTATTTGCAGTGCGTTTCTGTATGTGGTTGCGTTGAGTATTTCTGTATTTTGTTGCGTTGAGTATTTGCAGTGTGTTCCTGTATGTGGTTGAGTATTTGCAGTGCGTTTCTGTATGTGGTTGCGTTGAGTATTTCTGTATTTTGTTGCGTTGAGTATTTGCAGTGTGTTTCTGTATGTGGTTGAGTATTTGCAGTGCGTTTCTGTATGTGGTTGCGTTGAGTATTTGCAGTGCGTTTCTGTATGTGGTTGCGTTGAGTATTTGCAGTGTGTTTCTGTATTTTGTTGCGTTGAGTATTTGCAGTGCGTTTCTGTATGTGGTTGCGTTGAGTATTTGCAGTGTGTTTCTGTATTTGGTTGCGTTGAGTATTTGCAGTGCGTTTCTGTATGTGGTTGCGTTGAGTATTTGCAGTGCGTTTCTGTATGTGGTTGCGTTGAGTATTTGCAGTGTGTTTCTGTATTTTGTTGCGTTGAGTATTTGCAGTGCGTTTCTGTATGTGGTTGCGTTGAGTATTTGCAGTGTGTTTCTGTATTTGGTTGCGTTGAGTATTTGCAGTGCGTTTCTGTATGTGGTTGCGTTGAGTATTTGCAGTGCGTTTCTGTATGTGGTTGCGTTGAGTATTTCTGTATTTTGTTGCGTTGAGTATTTGCAGTGTGTTTCTGTATGTGGTTGAGTATTTGCAGTGCGTTTCTGTATTTTGTTGCATTGAGTATTTGCAGTGCGTTTCTGTATGTGGTTGCGTTGAGTATTTGCAGTGCGTTTCTGTGTGTGGTTGCGTTGAGTATTTGCAGTGCGTTTCTGTATGTGGTTGTGTAGAGTATTTGCAGTGCATTTCTGTATGTGGTTGCGTTGTGAGTTTTTTGTTGTCAAACTGATGAAGATGTTTTCTTAATTTATTGGTGTTTTTTCTATTTGCATGCGTTTTCTTCAGTTGCAGCGCATTGAGCTCTCTCTGCCACCGTAGTTATCTGTCAAAATGACAGAAAGCACATAGAAATATTACCACTCTATGCTAAAGTTAATGAAAAAATTGTATTAAAGCTGCAGTCCGCAAGCTTTACCTCTTTGTTGCTAACTCTGTTTGAACCCTAAAGTTGCAGTTGGAGTTAGCTTCTTTACATGGGTTGTGCATCGGCACGGCTCATTAGATTTGAATGTTTTGATGTCCATGTGTGAGTTACAGCGTATTACTGCATTCATAGAGCAAACCTTCAACTATTTATAGTTTAATGTAAGTTACTTCCATAATTTGTGCCAAGTGTCATGGGGTATAGGACAAAGGTGGATAGAATATTTTGATTTCAAATGTAATAGATTTTACTTTTTTTTAAATTATAAGTAGGCCTAATAATAATAAAAAAAAAGATATATATATTTTTTTATAAAAAAGCTTACATTTTGGAGTCTGTAAGATTTTGTAATGTTTTTCTCTTGAAGAAATTAAGTCTCTTATGCTTATCAAGGCTTTTGTATTATAAATGTCTATACTGTCTTTTATGCAGTCTTAAAAGTTAATTTCTTAAACAAAAAGGATCCCAAACTTTTGGACAAACAATAAAGACACTTGCCTGAGAGATGGTTGTAAAACTGCAAATATTTTCCTGTTGAACATGCACATTTATCTGGTTATGAATGAATGCAGTATTTCTTTTAATGCACTCATGAGAAACGAGTATTATTAATAAGGTTAGGTTTAAAAATAGTCACAGTGGGAATGCCTATTAAAAATGAATAATAGTGATTATCCGTCTTTGTGAAAGGCTAAGGGCAGTGCACTATGAGATGTTCATGTTAAACTTTATTCAAATGCTATTTTGCTTTACATATAGTTTTGAGAAAATGTTAATGTTGGTGTACACATTTATTTAGGATTACATTCTGTATGTGTAACATTTGTAACTGATGATCCATTATTGACTGGCTAAAGTGTAAAAATCAGTAAAGAACAAGGCCCCTGGATGAGCACTGCTGGCACTACGCCTTCTATGCCCTTTCCTCATTCAAAGCTAAAACACCCCACTGGGAAAACACACAACCACACAAGATGACACAAATAGATCAGGTGGTTCACTTTGTCCTTGGACTTGTAAACTCTAACCACTACACAAACAAACATATGTCCTCAAGAAATAGTAAGCAGGATTTTTTAAACTACACCTAACCCTTAAGGTCTTTTTAACCCCCGGTAAAGGCCACTTTTAACCCTGCGTTATGATGCCCTGCTCTAGAGCTACTCTGAATTGCGGTGCCAAAGTTATACTTTAAAACAATGTTGTGGTATGCTGAATTGTTTAGCAACAGACAATCAATCATAAATGCACGCATTAAATATTTTCACACTTTGTACAATCACAGAAGCTTTTACACGTTGAGTATCAGTATCAGTGACACACTTTCTTTTGTCAAAAATTTGAGTTGATTTACACACGAAATTTCAACAGATGGATAAGCAATTAACAAAACAAGTTGTATTAATTCCAAGTGTGTAAAGCCCAAGCAGATTACCTACAAAAATAATAATGTCACAATACCAATATGGGCAGTCAAGAAAAAATATTTAGGTTAAAGATCCATCATAATCCTCTCATCTCTGCTGCATGATACTGTTGTTTTGATAGCGTTAGCTCCATTGGTTTAATTCAAAAGGAACATGAAACATTTAATCCCACAAATAACAAAAACAGTTGCCTAAAGTACAGTTGTCTCAAGAACTGATGGTTCCAAAATACTAGTTCACATTAAAAAACTAGTGCTGTCAAAATGATTAACTGTGATTCATTGCATCCCAAATAAAAGTAAGTGTTTACATAATAAGAGTGTGTACTGTGTGTGTGTGTGTGTGTGTGTGTGTGTGTGTGTGTGTGTGTGTGTGTGTGTGTGTGTGTACACACACACACACACACACACACACACACACACACACACACACACACACACACTCGTATACAACTAAGAAAAATGTGTCATTTATATATAATAAAAAATTATATAAATATATATACACATTATATACACATGCAAATATTTCTTAAATATAACCATGAATGAGCGTGTATTTATATATGCATAATAATTATACACAGTACACACTTATGTAAACACAAACTTTTATTTTGGATGTGATTAATCGATTTGACTAGCCTATAAATCTAGACGCACCCTAGGCAGCAAATCTAATTTGATGTGAGTGTAGTTTAGCAACTCTTGGTAGACCTGCGAGCTGGAAAAACCAAACTCTGGTCAGGCCAATCACATCGTGTATAGAGTCGGTGGGCGGGCTTAACATAATGACGGCAGAGTTGCAGAGGTTCCGCGTGCTACTTGAAAACAAAGAAGCTGGCGAACAGCGGTCTTTCGAAACGTTACTCTGGGAGACTTGTTGTTAAGCTTTTCTTTGAGAAAAGAACAAAGAAGGGTACTGAAGTCTTTCTTAAGAAAGGAAGATGTGTTCGGAGTTTTGTTGACCGGATACGGCGAAAGTTTAATCCATCAACTAGCTCTGCTTCACCTTGTTCTTTGCTCTGGTTGGTTGTAGCGCTATCCTATTGCGTGCAGAGGGAATTTGAAAGACAACCGTTTATCCCGCCCCTCGGATTGAGCCCTGCCAATGTTGAGTTCCCAGACCCAACATCTTGATGTGGGTCTGGCTTGTCAGGCTACGATTTGACAGCACTATAAAAACATTGTTATTTACCTCCTGGAAATCATCTTGATCCATCTTTCACTAAGCATCCTATTTTGTTGACAAAAACTGGCTAAGAAAAAAAATGGCCTAAGAAACTTTTTGTCAGCTCTGTGAACTAATGGATATTGCCCATAGACTGTATAAAAGATGGACAGCATGTCTCCATTCAGAAACTGTAGAAAAATAAAGGCAAAATGTCCCAGAATGGCCGTTGACATCTTGCACCGATTACATCATTTGGAGCTCAAGTCTGTGCAGTAGTGATCGTGAGGTGGAGCCGCAGTATCAAGGTCCCACTAGGGTTACCACCCGTCCCGTGAAAAACGGAATCGTCCCATATTTACAGGCAAAATGACGCGTGTTGCCATAGCGATGGAGTCTCTCTAGAGAACATGCTCTGTAAACTTGCGCGGTTTATTAAAAACACGTAGAGCTCACATCCACCGTTTGAACGCAAGAGGATCTCTAGATCAATCCAGGAACTCATGATGAACTTCAGGCGAACTGCACACTTTGCACACTGCACACTTAGCATTTCAGTTGCTCAGACTGTCTGACTTAAAGCAGCGGTGACTGACACATCCGTGCTTCTGAAGATATAACTTACTTAGCCCTATTATTTTTTTAATGGATAATATATTAATATAATATTCCATACATTACCAGAGCTTGGCAGAGAGAATTATTATTATTATTATTATTTTTTAGACATTAGACAGATTTATTAATAGATTAAAGCCTAATGTTATTATTAATTTATAATTTAGCAAGGGTTATATTAATCATACATAATAAATAATCCTATCATATAAAGTTTATGACATTAAAAAATATTTAGATCAAAATGGGACAAAAAAAAAAAAAAAAAAAAAAAAAGATGGATAGGGAAAGCCCTGGCTTTGTGTGGATGTGGCCTAAATGTCATCACGCCAAAAAGGTAAGCTCAGTCCGCTTTTACAGCCTCATTATGCTCATAATTGTGCTCTTATTAACTATTCTAACTCAAACATTCTGGGAAAATGTTTTTAGATAAAGACTGAAAGAGTTGTCAGAAGCTTAGACCGACCGTGGTGTAGTCCGTTTATAGCCTACCATTAGCTTTTTACTTCTGGCGACTGCATTTCGGCTTCAAAATTCATAACGGTTGTGTTCATCTGTGATAATTATATTGATAGACAAAACGTGTAAATATCATACATAGTTTTTTGCGATAAGCCCATGGGAAAATCCTATTGGGTTTTTGACGAGGGAACCAGTGCGATGCTAACTGCTGGTTGGCCTACAAAGTGACATCATACCTGCACTACTCTATGTAGTACACAAAAAACAGTAGGCAAAAAGTCCCCAGATGACCTACTACTTTCGCCAAGATTCTGACGTGTGCATTCGATGGACACTTTACCATCCTGTGAGGCCAAAGAGGGGGATTTAAAAATGACAGTCAATTGATGCAACTGACACGGGTAGGTCATGTGACAGTAACAACATGGTGGATGTAGAATGTCAGAATTTCATTCATAATACCGATAATCTTAGTAGATGGATCAGTTTTTGGCGGTCACAAGGTAAATTCCAATTTAAATTAAATGTAGTACCTACTCAGACAATATGGGACTTCAGAGACACATTGTTGGTCTTGCCACTCACAACACATTAGCAAACGCATTGCAACACTCTTGTAACCACCTTGCAATGCCCTGACAACCAGATATGGTTGGCAACCACATAAGCAACCCAGGTATCAACACTCTGGTAACCACCCCAGATGCACCCAGCAACCGCATAGCAACGTCCTAAACGCCACACTCTAATAACCACCTGGCAACATCCTAGCAACCATTCAGAACACTTTAGCAACTGCATAGCAATATCTTGCCGGCAACCACCCACAACACCTTAGCATGGTGGCAATGGCGTTTTGGTTTCAGAAAAATGTTTTTTTTAAAAAGTATTAAGAATTATAATTATCAGATGTGTGTATGAGGTATGAAAAACTACTTTGTTCAGGAGTCCATTTTCATTGCCAGGTAAAAACTCTCTCCTCGTGTCTTTCTCTCAGAATTTCATTCACATTTACACTCACACACAACTAAGATGCAGTATATATGCAAAATATATTATAATCCAGTTCCTCTGGCCATATGGCCAGAGCTAAGTCCCTCCTCCTTTTTTTCCTACACCCACTTTGGTGTTTTTATTTCCCTTTATTCAAGTGCCATTAGCACACTGCTGCTATTCCTGGCTCTGGACAGGCTGGAGTTTGGATCATACAGGCTTATGTGCTGCCAACCAGAGCAGAACTAAACTGTTTGTGCAGCCCCCCTCCCCATCATTAGCAGTGGCCCATCCCCCCATCTGTGCTCCCTGAATGCTCCGTCTCTCTCGGCTGTGCTCCATTGCTATACAGCGGACAATGTTTATATCTCATTCACACTCATGTCATGTTGACTTGTGCAAGTGATGACATATTAAAGTCATATTAACAGATTACAGAAACATGATAGCTGGTTCCACGTTTTTATTGACGAGCATGAATCACAGAAGTGTGGAATAGCATGATGATCAATATCACTCACTTCGTTCCATTTATGTAGTTCTGTGGTTCAAGTGTCCTGCACAGCATTATTAACTATGTATTTTGGGGGTCAGTAAGATTTCTTACTGTTTTTTAAATAAATCTCTTGTGCTTGAGGCTTTTTTTTTATTATTTGATAAATTTAAATTTATTTATTTACTTATATATATATATATATACACACACACACACACACACACACACACACACACACACACACAAACACACATACATACACACACACACACACACACACACCTAAAGGATTATTAGGAACACCATACTAATACTGTGTTTGACCCCCTTTCGCCTTCAGAACTGCCTTATTTCTAGGTGGCATTGATTCAACAATTCTTTAGAAATGTTGGCCCATATTGATAGGATAGCATCTTGCAGTTGATGGAGATTTGTGGGATGCACATCCAGGGCACGAAGTTCCCGTTCCACCACATCCCAAAGATGCTCTATTGGGTTGAGATCTGGTGACTGTGGGGGCCATTTTAGTACAGTGAACTCATTGTCATGTTCAAGAAACCAATTTGAAATGATTCAAGCTTTGTGACATGGTGCATTATCCTGCTGGAAGTAGCCATCAGAGAATGGGTACATGGTGGTCATAAAGGGATGGACATGGTCAGAAACAATGCTCAGGTAGGCCGTGGCATTTAAACAATGCCCAATTGGCACTAAGGGGCCTAAAGTGTGCCAAGAAAACATCCCCCACACCATTACACCACCACCACCAGCCTGCACAGTGGTAACAAGGCATGATGGATCCATGTTCTCATTCTGTTTATGCCAAATTCTGACTCTATCATCTGAATGTCTCAACAGAAATCGAGACTCATCAGACCAGGCAACATTTCAACATTTTCAGTCTTCAACTGTCCAATTTTGGTGAGCTTGTGCAAATTGTAGCCTCTTTTTCCTATTTGTAGTGGAGATGAGTGGTACCCGGTGGGGTCTTCTGCTGTTGTAGCCCATCTGCCTCATGGTTGTACGTGTTGTGGCTTCACAAATGCTTTGCTGCATACCTCGGTTGTAATGAGTGGTTATTTCAGTCAAAGTTGCTCTTCTATCAGCTTGAATCAGTCGGCCCATTCTCCTCTGACCTCTAGCATCAACAAGGCATTTTCGCCACAGGACTGCCGCATACTGGATGTTTTTCCCTTTATCACCATTCTTTGTAAACCCTAGAAATGGTTGTGCGTGAAAATCCCAGTAACTGAGCAGATTGTGAAATACTCAGACCGGCCTGTCTGGCACCAACAACCATGCCACGCTCTAAATTGCTTAAAATCACCTTTCTTTCCCATTCTGACATTCAGTTTGGAGTTCAGGAGATTGTCTTGACCAGGACCACACCCCTAAATGCATTGAAGCAACTGCCATGTGATTGGTTGATTAGATAATTTCATTAATGAGAAATTGAACAGGTGTTCCTAATAATCCTTTAGGTGAGTGTATATATAAAGCATTATTACAATATAAAATAACTGCTTTCAGGATTCTTTAATTAATAGAAAGTTCAAAGGAACATAATTTATTTGAAGTAAAAAATATTTTGCAACATTATAAATGTCTTTCACTTTTGAATAATTGAATATGTCCTTGTTGAAAAAGGTAGGCTATTAATTTCTTTTAAAAAAACTTGACCCAACTCAAATATACAAACACACACACACACACACACACACACACACCTGGTAAATATGATCAAAGATGGCTGTAAAAAGAAAATCTTCATTGTTTATCCTTTTGATATTTCATTCAAAAAAATTAACAAAAATCTAACTTTTCATTAAAGTAAAATAATTAAAAGTGGGGGATAAATCACATTATGAAACAGATGTTTTTCTCCAAAACACGTTGGCCATAATTATTGGCGATCTTTTATAAATACTTTTTTCAACCTCCTTTTGCCAAGATAACAGCCAGAGTTTGGAGAACACCTGACAAGAGATCAGAGACCATTCCTCCATACTGAATCTCTCCAGATCCCTCAGATTCCCAGCTCCATGTGGTGCTTCTCTGCAATTCACACCACTCATTTTCTATAGTGTTAAGGTCAGGGTACTGGGGTGGTCATGGCAGAAGCTTCATTTTGTGATTTTTCTTGAAACCCGTCCAAACAACATGTGGTGATGTATGGGTTGTTTGATTTTTTTTTTTTTTTTAAGGCTTTCTGATCCCAAGACTCAACTAATCTCTGCAATTCTCCAGCTGTGATACTTGGATATACTCCTCCCCGCAGTGTATTTGGACGATATAGACACATGTCCTCTTCCAGGCAGATTCGTAACATCTTTAGTTGATTGGAACCTCTTAATTATTGCCCTGATGGTGGAAATGGGGATTTTCAATGTTTTAGCCATTTTCTTACACTTTCTATTTTGTGAAGCTCAACAATCTTATATTCTTTGGTTTTACGCATTGTGATGATGATTAAGGGAATTTTGTCTTTGTGTTTCGTCATATTTATACTCCTGTGAAACAAGTCGTCAGCTAAAAAAAATATATATGTTCTTAGTTACCCTGGTGTGAAATATAAATATTAATGGGAATATACTTCAGAGATATTTTACTCATAAAAAAAATCTAGGGGTGCCAATAATGTCAAATAAAGTGCCAACATGTTTTGGAGAAAAACATTTATTTATTTCATACTGTGATTTTTTCCCCCCTACTTTTCTTTTACTTCAGTGAAAGGTTAGCAGTGGGGTTATTGATATTGTTGCCACTATTTTGCTCAGTCCCTTTTTGATTTTGTTTTGAAATCCAATTAAATCCAGATTTTTGGAAATGTTTTAACCTCAATAGTTCTTTCGGATTAGTATCTACAGCTGTGTTCAAATGCCTTATTTTTTTGCTCTCTTTTATGATATAATTTGAAAAAGTGGATGGTTTTACATGCATCAATGTGTAAAATATTATAATGCAATAGAATTTTTAGATTTCAGGTTTTAAAAACATTTCAGATTTCCGTCCTCTCATGCCATACTGACAGCCACTCTCGACTGTTGTGGAAGAAAGCCTCTTGGAGTTATGCTGACTTCAGTCAAATGTAGATATATCAGATATTGACTACACCTGCAAAATGACATGCAGACAGTCAAATTTGAAAATCCAAATCAGAGTTGAGCGTTTACATAAAAGCGTTAGCTAACTGCATATATTTGAGTAAATGAAGGGATTGAGTAAATTGTGATGGTATAATTCTTCAGTCAGGAAGCAAATTCCTTCTGGGAATATCTTGACGTGAACAAAAGATGACAGACCAGCAAGGACAACATATGGTTCATATGAATCATAACAACCAATCGGAAACCTGTCAGATCCAGATGTCAGACTCAACGGCAATGAGAACGGGCTGATACAGGCAGGCCAAGTGTGCTTTAGCTGTGGCATCAAACCAATGCCAGATGCTGGCAGGAGAGGTGACATCCAGAATGGACATCAAATATAAGAGAGACTGCGAGAGAAAGAGACGGTTATGACACTCCTACCGCAGACTTTAGAACAAATAAAGACACTTGAGTAGGAATAGAACATAGTACACACGGCAAGCTAATCATGGCACATGGTACACAGACGATTTACTGAATAGACACTTGGCAGAACACAGGAGAGTGGAATCTCAATATTGGACTGTAGGAATATTGCAGTCCAAATTCAACAGTGCTAGTGTTAAGCAGTGCTGCGTTCTGTTACTAGTTGGCAAAATGTTAAGGACGAATACGGGAAGTGCAAAACGAGGTTTAATTGCTGCAAAACGGCAACAGCATGTCTGTACATTAAACCAAAAAATACACAGTCATTTTTCCATAAACAAATACCACAAAGCAAATTAAACAGATCTTTTCGTCCTGCGCGGTGCAGTCTGGTGGCCAGCAATGGCCCACGCAGCTAAACAGATGCCTATATTAACTCTCACTAAGTCACAAAATGATTGAGAAAACAATGAAGTTCATTGTTATGTAACGCACTAAAGCTTCTAATGAAGGGTTCAGATAATTGGAAACAAAAGAATGAAGGCAATGGGACAATCAAAGCACAATGGCATGTTTGTCACTCTTTGTTCAGCTAAAGGGCATTCAGCCTTGCTATCTGCAGGTTATAATGGTCAGAAAATGAGGATGGTCAAATAAGTTCACTTCACATGTGTTCATTAATGTTTGGTCTGCTCTGGCAATAGTGTTCAGCTTCATTTTCCAATTAGCAAGTATTCTCTGGTTTGTATTTGTATTAGAAAAGTATTCGTTTTCTCTGGTCTGCTGGCAATTCCATGGAAACTATAACAATTCTTATGAGCCATTCACAAAGAACGTTTTTCTTGCTTTCCCATTGTTTTTCTATGTAAATACGCCCTAAACTGATGTCTTTAACTGTTGCGATCGCATCTTGCGTCTTTTTCAATGTCATCGCGGTCTAAACTCTGTTAAAGTTAAAACATGTCTACGACACATCTTCTGAAAGAGTACAGAATATCCGGATCAAATAACAGGTGACAAAGAAGCTGAAATAACGCTATCAACAACATTAAACAGCATATAAATCAAAACGGCCTAACTGAATGAAATGTGGACCCAGGACGAGCTATAGGACTGTGGAGCTTTGGGGGTGTTGATGGACTCGATCTACTCCATCTGTGTCAGACATAATCTTTGACAAAAATGCAATTTTCTCAGCTTTCTGTGCAAAATGTTGACGTGTTGTTTAAGTGTTAAGTGTTGATAAAAAAGAATGCATTAAGCCAGAATAAAACGTTTTTGTTTGTTTGTTTAAAAGCAAAGGCTCTGGTCTTTCTTTCTGTTCAGATATTCATACAACAAAATATTCTGGGGGCCATGAAAATTTTATGAAAATTATCAAATGGTGCTAGGTGCTGGCAACTTTTTAAAAAAGTGTTGGTGGAGAAAGAGTTAACAAGTATACTATTTAAAGCTGCAGTCTGTAAGTTTTGCCTCTTTGTTGCCATCTCTGTTTGAAACCTATAATTGCAGTTATTTGCGGAATTATCGTCTTTACATGGGTTGTGCATCGGCATGGCTCCTCAGCACAAATTAATCTAAATGTTTTGAGGAGTATGTGCGGCTTGCTTTCAGTCACCGCACTGGTGTGGATACTGCACTTCAGAATCACAGATTCTACATCTTGGAAGTATGACCAAAATAGGAATTTCCCCCCGCAAAATATCATCTGAGCAAGTAACAAAAAAAAAGCATTACAATAAATCGTGCTACCAACAGTGATTAAATCTAACGATCGCTTGGCTCATATCACATCAAACCGTGAAAATTATTATTATTATAATAATAATCTCTAACTTCCACTAACTGTCGTACGTGCGTCCACGAGAGACTGGCGTTAGGAGGAGTTGATTTTCCTTTGTTGATCCTGGAACAACATTCCAATCAGATCTGAGGGACAAGTTTACAGTTTGTCAAGTTTAGGACGTAGGACGCAGGCATAGCGTAAGTTCCGGGTGACTAACACGGAAGCACAGAGGATAGAGCAAAACAAAACTTGGTTCTCGCGAGAACTAGCATATTCTCACCGGAGCGTCCTACACTGGACGTCATACACTGGACGTGAACGTGTGTACGAAGATTACAGTTTGTAAAGTTTTAAATATGGATGCTATATGATCAACAAAATACAAAATCTGATTCCAAAAAATTTGGCACACTATACAAATTGTGAATAAAAACAGAATGCAATGATGTGGAAGTTTCGAATTTCAACATTTTATTCAGAATACAACATAGATGACATATCAAATGTTTAAACTGAGAAAATGTATCATTTTAAGGGAAAAATAAGTTGATTTTAAATTTCATGGCATCAACACATCTCAAAAAAGGCCATGTTTCCCACTGTGTGGCATCCCCTCTTCTTTTTATAACAGTCTGCAAACGTCTGGGGACTGAGGAGACAAGTTGCTCAAGTTTAGGAATAGGAATGTTGTCCCATTCTTGTCTAATACAGACTTCTAGTTGCTCAACTGTCTTAGGTCTTCTTTGTCTCATCTTCCTCTTTATGATGCGCCAAATGTTTTCTATGGGTGAAAGATCTGGACTGCAGGCTGGCCATTTCAGTACCCGGATCCTTCTTCTACACAGCCATGATGTTGTAATTGATGCAGTATGTGGTCTGGCATTGTCATGCTGGCATTGTTGGAAAACGCAAGGTCTTCCCTGAAAGAGATGACGTCTGGATGGGAGCATATGTTGTTCTAGAGCTTGGATATACCTTTCAGCACTGATGGTGCCTTTCCAGATGTGTAAGCTGCCCATGCCACACGCACTCATGCAACCCCATACCATACCATACTCTTTAGTCCGGATGACATTGCGTCCCAGTTTTCCAAAAAGAACTTCAAATTTTGATTCGCCTGAACACAGAACAGTTTTCCACTTTGCCACAGTCCATTTTAAATGAGCCTTGGCCCAGAGAAAAGCCTGTGCTTCTGGATCATGTTTAGATATGGCTTCTTTTTTGACCTATAGAGTTTTAGCCAGCAACGGCGAATGGCACGGTGGATTGTGTTCACTGACAATGTTTTCTGGAAGTATTCCTGAGCCCATGTTGTGATTTCCATTACAGTAGCATTCCTGTATGTGATGCAGTGCCGTCTAAGGGCCGAAGATCACGGGCATCCAGTATGGTTTTCCGGCCTTGACCCTTACGCACAGAGATTGTTCCAGATTCTCTGAATCTTTGGATGATATTATGCACTGTAGATGATGATGACTTCAAACTCTTTGCAGTTTTTCTCTGAGAAACTCCTTTCTGATATTGCTCCACTATTTTTGGCTGCAGCATTGGGGGAATTGGTGATCCTCTGTCTTGACTTCTGAGAGACACTGCCACTCTGAGAGGCTCTTTTTATACCCAATCATGCCAATTGACCTAATAAGTTGCAAATTGGTCCTCCAGCTGTTCCTTATATGTACATTTAACTTTTCCGGCCTCTTATTGCTACCTGTCCCAACTTTTTTGGAATGTGTAGCTCATGAAATCCAAAATGAGCCAATATTTGGCATGACATTTCAAAATGTCTCACTTTCAACATTTGATATGTTATCTATATTCTATTGTGAATAAAATATAAGTTCATGAGATTTGTAAATTATTGCATTCCTTTTTTATTCACAATTTGTACAGTGTCCCAACTTTTCTGGAATCGGGTTTGTATGTTGATCCAGGAACATGTCTGTCTTGGATAAATCACAGTGACCTTCATTTAAGGAAACAGAAATGGTATGGTTTTACTTGATGGAATTTCTAGTTAGAGATTTCAGTTTGTAAAGTTTTAAATATGGATATTTTTTGTACACAAATGCATTGCTTCGCTTCAGAAGGCCTTAATTAACCCCCTGGAGCCTTGTGGAGCACTTTTATGATGGACAGATGCGCTTTTATGGACTTCAAAACAGAAACAGCCATTCACTGCCATTATAAAGCTTAGAAAAGCCAGGACATTTTTTTAATATAACTCTGATTGTATTCGTCTGAAAGTAAAATGTCATTCACCTAGGATGACTTGAGGGTGAGTAAATCATGGGCTAATTTTCATTTTTGGGTGAACTATCCCTTTAACAACATCAGCATTGCTTGACTACATGTATATACAGAACATGTATTTCTGTACAGTATAATCTTTTGCTTTTGACTACGGGTGAATCTCCAGTTGTCACTGATGATGTCATTTGGACCTTTCTGGATTACAATCCGCCATCAAAATGATAAATTGTATTATTCCAGCTGCTGTGAGAAAAGGCTATAAATGATCTGCCATCTGCAGCATCCTCACATGCGATAGCCTACTAGCCGGTCTCCTCCATTATGTATACAGACTTACAGACATGACATAATGACGCAAACACATGCTCAAATTTCCGACAGCATTTCATGGTGAACACGATTTCACCAAGTACAGCATTTTCCTGAATCAACATCTTTGTTGATCTTGGAACAACATTCCAATCAGATTTAAGGGACAAGTTTACAGTTTATGTCAAGTTTAGGCTTACAATCAGGATTAGGTGCTTCTACATCAGTTATTCACCCATCATCAAGTTATGGGTATTAGGTTTAGGCAGGGCTGGACTGGTAATCTAGCATACCGGGCATTTTCCCGGTGGGCCGATGCACTTTGGGGCCGATACAAGATTATTTATTTTTTGCCACGGACAGTGCATCATGCAGGGACAGCGGCCCATTGGTTTGTCTTCTGAATTGACAGGCCAAAGTGAGAGAGACCTCCCTTCCTCCATATTCATTGACTGTATCCATATTAGGCGCTGTTTTTAATTTTTTTTTTTTTTTATTTGAGCGCATTGGGAAACTGCAAAAGGCGAATATCTGCACAGTGTTGCCGCTGACGAACATACGCTGCATTTCTGCTGCTCTATGAAGTGATGAACAGCACTTTGACTCTGAATTTTTTTTTTATACAATCGTGTGATATGGCAAAGGTTCTGTGGTGAATCTAGCTGAAAACAGCCGTGAGCAGGTAAATATGTATGTAAATGACGAGGTAAATTGGAAAACTACAAACTTGTCACTATAGCACAACCACAATTTACCTTGCAGCAACTAACAGTGAAGAAATATGATGTTTTGGCAGAAATGTATTTATTAAAATGTTGCCATTATTACTTGCATTAAATATTGCAGAATATAAATCACTTTTATAGAGTCTGTTTTCACATTTTCTACATGTTTACATTTTTATTATTATTACAAACTCAATAGTTTATTATTATTTATTTATTTTAGAAACCATATACCCATGGTAATGAGGAGCATGATTTTGCCAGTGGTTATTAAAGGATAATTCAACAAAAAAACGAAAGTTAGATATCTGAATTAGGTGTTAACTATTAAAATGTGTATTATTTTTTAAAGGAGTAGTTCAACCCAAAAATGTGATCGTTTACTCACCCTAATGTCTTTCCAAGAAAATCATTTGAGTGTTTTTTGTCCGTACAACATTCAGTGGTAGCCTAACCCAGGTTTGGTTGCCAACACACTTCAAAATATCTTCTTTTGTGTTTCACGGAAGAGAGAAAGTCATACAGGTTTGGAACGACATGAGAGTAAATGATGACAGCATTTAAAAGCAGTACATTTACTTCACTGCATCCTAGCTCAAAATCAGTGCTTTACTGTCAAGTGCATTTCTGTGTGACAAAAGTGCAATATTAAGTATTCAATAATATCCATCACTATTTGTCCCTGTCCTAGTTTTATTTATTTACGCCAATTTAAGGCCCTAACCCCAGCAAAATCATTCACAGGAGAACTCGTGGGCCAGATGGGCTGGATTTGCCAGGGCTGAATTTTAGCCCCAAATTTTAGGTGATAGTGATAGGACTACATTTTTGGACAGGAATGTTGGTCCAGGATCAACAAAATATGTTGATCCAGGAACATGTCTGTCTTGGCAAAATCACAGTGACCAGCATTTCAGAGATGCTGTGTTGAACCGAGTAAATTAATTTAAAGAAACAGAAATGGTAAATAGGCCTTTTACTTGATGGAATTTCTACAACAAAAATTGACCTTTGGCAGACCCAGAACTAAACAACTCCTCAGCTTCAAAAACAGAAGAAACTGGTTTCAATATTTGGATAACTTAGAGCAGTGATAAATAATGCAGTGATTATTCTCCTGTTGCCTTAAAGCACTCAATCAAGTAGGCTTTATTTCTCACTCTCATCAGTGCAAGTCATTTGTATGAGATGTTTTAACAGATTAGTTGTAATTAGGAAAACGGAGACACCAACCTCTTCATGCAGAGAATGGACCAGGAGAAGACAATGACATGGGATAGGCGATGAAGAACTGGGAACTACTTTCCTTTCTCTTTACCCATTGCCTCCACATCAGTGAACCGCTGGCCTACTTTCACAGCTTCCATTTTTAATGAGTTCCTCCAACACCCGCACTGGAGCTCACCAATCAACAGCCTGTCAAATCCACAAAAAAAACCCACGTGAAAGGAACACAGAGTAATTGTAATAAATATTGATTGACTACTGGTTTAGTGGCCTTCAGACTTGCCAGACAACAGCTGGTTCCTGGTTCTGGGTCCCTATGAAATTTATGCTAGTGAGAAATGCCATCAGAGAATATTGTGGTATCTGGATGGGAATACAGTGTATTTTATTTAGGAATGTGGTTGACCTTTAGTGCTCCAGATGTGTGGAATAAAGTCAGTCTATCCTGGTTTTTCTATGCAAGAGTCTAGAGAAATAACCAAAAACAGATTTACTGATAGCAACAGGGTAATTCAAAACAAATGAGGCCATAAGAAACATGGTGAATTAACAGGCCATGCTAAAAAGACAGACATCACACTTACCTTTACACGTGTTCAACCTCCTGCTGGAAACTTGGCAATGGATCCAATTTCTTTTCTGCAGGCAGGCTGGAGGTCACACCTGTGCTTCTAATGCATCAAGCACAGAACTTCAGGGCAAAGGAACCTCTCCTGGAAAACATTACACAGTCCTACAATCTTCTTTAGCTGAGAGGGTGTCATGTTCTCGCTCTCACCCACCAACAAAATAATCATTTTCATAATTCCAGTTTTTCTGGGAGGAGCTTGATGTGTTCATAGAGCATGACTCGGGCGGTGAGTTGGGAAACTGAACTACAATGAGTCATAAACAAAAACAGACCATCACAAGCTTATAATTTTCTGGTGTTTATAACCATTGGAATTATTAGCAAATCCGTAAGTGTACAATATCTAACTTTCAACGCAATCAAGAAATGCTTCCAAAAAACATTTTAACACTGGAAGATCTCTTTGGTTATAATTACTGCATTGTTTCATCTGGCTGTGCGACTCAAGCAGCTGAGATAAAATGGCTTTGGAAGGAAAGGAGGGACAGAAATCATTTATTTTGTGCATGATTGTAAAAAAAGAAAAAGGTAGTAGCAGTCCTAAATCCCTGAACAGAGTTGGCTCTTTTAGAATGTCTAATCCGGGGGTGTCCAATCCTGCTCAATGCTCTGCAGAGTTTAGCTCCAACCCCAATTAAAACACACACCTGAACCAGCTAATCAAGGCCTTACAAAGCATACTATAACAGGGGTAGCCGAAAGCTTAAAAATGCTGTCTTCGGAGGATGCATTCTAAAGTAGAAAGGCATCAAGGCACGTCCAAATCCAATGTTAGCTTCACTTCCTGTCTCCTGAGATACCATCATCTGATCGATTTTTGAAGGCAGCAAAGATGTATCCTTAGCCGTCTCTGATATCCCACAAAACATGTATCATGAACTTTAGGCTTTTTCTGCAAAAATCCAAAAGATGATGAAAAAGAGGGCTTGCTTTTGGGTTGGCCTACAAAATTACATCATCCCAAAAGCAACTATGGTCACGTTGCGGCGTAACCAACAGAGTTCAATGGAACTTGCGACCACAGCTGGCTAACAATGCTTTTGGGAAACGCATCCCATCATGGCTCATATAGAAAGTTGAGACTAGGAATTGTACCTTAAGGCAAGCTGTTTTTTTTTTTTTTTTCAGTAACACTCCTTTACAACAAAAGAAACAAATAGTTGGCCCCAGTTATGTCAGCGGCGTAGAACAGTGGTTACAAAATGTGCAATGGTGAGGGGTCCCCAGGACCGGTTTGAGAACCACTGGATTAGAAAAGAAATTTTAGACTATATAATGCAATTTAGTCTCTTATGGTAGCCACCCACCATGACCATATATTTATAGCCATTCAACCAACCTTACCAGATTCGTTACTTTAAACCCTTTTGTTGAGTAGCATTAATAAATCGCATGGATGCTCCAGAGCTAGTGGCTAAGAGCGACTTAAGCTGTAGTATCTGATGTTTAGTAAGATGAATAAATCACAATTAATTAGCACACTTTCATGCAAGCAATAATTGGTTCCCTAAGTACTCTATTAAATTACTAGATAATGATGGTAGGTGGAGTGTAATATTTACAGTTTATGGCTGCTAACTGTAAGGTTGCTCATTCAAATCTGCAAAGATTGAACCCTAAGACAATAAAAGTACCTAGTCATGTGCACATCCATATGGAATCTGTAATCCCGGAATATGCAATAAGTACCAGTTTTTTTGCAGAATAGATACGTTAAACCATATTGGGATTGCAACACGCAAAGTTCTGTCTATTTTTGCGACAGAAATTACTTTGCGCAAGCGGTGTGCCAAATGCCCATGGCGAAAACACAGAAGGTGCCTTATTGCGAGGTTGTTGACAGCCTGGTGGCACAGTCCCAGTTTTGCTCCTTTCAATCTGAAAGGCTAAAGATTTATGCTTGCTTCTTTGATTCAGTGAACAAACCCGCTCACGTCTCTGAGATCAGGACCATCCAGAGTACAGACTGAACTCAATGACCCTCAACGTGCATATTTTAGGTCATGCACATGTAGCGCAACAAGGAATGCTGATTGGGGTGTAATAAATTTTGCGTTACAAATAGTCGCAGCTCTGTGTGACTAGAGAGGGCGGCTACTGTCTCAGACAGCAATTCTCCCGGTAATGGAGTCTCTGCCGTTAGATTCGCCGGAGCCCTTGCTTTAACATTCAGTCTTTACAGCACAAAACAGCCCCTCCTCTTCATGCAGAACCATGAGACCTGTTTCCATGGAAACGTCCTCAGAGATAGTGCGGGTGCACAAACATGAAATGCTTAAATGCCTCCATCAAGCACGTATCGAACTGAAACGATGGTGCTTGGAATACAAGGGAAGTATCCTTTATATTCGATTGAGAACGCCAACTGTTTCTGGCAGCCCAAGAGATCGAGCCATCTGCACATCACACACAGGCTGTCAATGTTTGTTGTTTTAATTCAAAGTCTTTACAAATGGGGTTTTTGCAGTTCCACAGGGAGTAACGCAAAGCAATCAATTTAAAATACAGAAGACATTGAAGAACATACCGTACATTTAGCCTTCTGTACTAGCTGTAACCGTAAACCAGGCAGGTTTGATCAAAATCTGGAGATGTATTCAGTGCATTCAAGGTATACAGCATTCATGTTTCCTGGGAATCAACCCCATAAACTTCCAGGAACAAATCATAGCATTATTTGAACAAACATGACTAGCCGAATATGGGCTTTGCAAAAGCTGTCCTCGTTCCTTCCGTGCAGCATCACAGCCTGTGGCATTGAGCAGAGCACCCTCTTTTTTTTCTCTTTTTTTCACACATCTCTGGATCTGCCACCATGGTTACGGAGGTGAAGGATGAAGACTGATGGAAGAACACAAGCAAAAAGAGGTGAGGGACAGAGGCGAAGAGAAAGAGAAAAAAAGAACCAGGGCGGAAAATGAAGTCATAGAATAAGAGGAAACCTGTGAAAAAACTGGGGAAAACGAAATGGGATGAGAAGAGGGAGATGGTGAGAGAAAAATGAAGTGACAAGTTCGCCTGAGCGGCTGCAAAGTGACCTCATCGTTTCATCGGTGATGACAGGGCAGCTGCAGCTCAAAAAGAAAATGTTATTTTGAAACATCTGAACAAGTGGTCGACCAATATAGGATTGACATGTTATCTAAGCTGCCGGTTCATAAACATAATAAAATGTAAAGCCAACATGACATTTGACCTGATTTACTTCATTAATGCACATTTCTGGTCTGATTATGTACAAATATTGCAAAATACCTCAGACTATTTGCCTTTCCTGTATACGTCACAAATCCATTTTACATTCCAGCACATAATGTCCAGTTTACACAATCCAATCTATTGCGGGTGGATGCAAAGAAGTAATTTTTCCTTACTGAATGAATGTTCTTCACCTTGAAATACACCAGACTGCAAAAATGAAATGCAAACTGCTTCATTTTGACTTTAGTAATTAAGGTGTGCACTGCATTACTGAATTTAAACATTTTATTTTTCTTATATTATTAAACAAACAGACTAAGAACAAAGATCAAAGTGGCTTTCTCAGCCAACAATGCACCGTCAGTCTGGACAGGTCTGAGGAACATCAAATACAAGATACACCCCAACAATCTGTGGAGAATCTGGCTGAGGATCTGAATGTGTTTTATTTCCGGTTTGAAAAGCCGTAGACCAACCCCTTCTGCAACCCCCTCCTGCTATTCAACCTGGTCTGGAGGGAGACGTGTCCGTGGAGGACATGAGCCGAGTTTTCAAAAAAAACAGAAGACCAGGAAAGCTTCAGGCCCACCTGAAGAACATCACTGGACCCTTGATGGATCCTCTTCAGTTTGCCTACAGAGCAAACAGGTGTGTGGATGATGCAGTCAACATGGGACTGCAATATATCCTGCAACATCTCAACAGACTTATTCAAGGATCGGATTTCAACACCATCAGACCAGATCTTCTATCATACAAACTGACCCAGCTTTTCGTGCCCACCCCAATCTGTCAGTGGATCACCAGCTTTCTGACAGGTAGGCAGCTAGCTAGTGAGACTAGGAAAACATACATCCAGGACTCTCACCATCAGCACTGGTGCTCCTCAGGGTTGCGTCCTCTCCCTGCTGCTCTTCTCAATCTACGCAAATGACTGCACACCTAAAGAGCCATCAGTCAAGCTTCTGAAGTTTGGAGACAGCACCACAGGTGTCATCCAAGATGGTGACTGAGGCCAAACAACTGGCTGTCTGATGCAGTCACAACAACCTGGAACTGAACACGCTCAAAACAGTGGAGATGATAGTGCTCTTCAGGAGGAACAGCCCAGCACTCCCCCAATTCACTCATGAGGAGCACTGTAGAAGTGGTCATTCGGGTTCCTGGGCATCACCATCTCTCAGAACCTGAAGTGGGACAATCACATTGACTCCATTGTGAAAAAGGCCCAGCAGAGGTTGTACTTCCTTCGCCAGCTGAGAAAAAATATTCAACCTGCCACAGGAGCTGCTGACACAGTTCTACTCAGCCATCATTGAGTCCGTCCTGTATTCATCTATACCTGTCTGGTTTGGTTCAACCACCAAATCAGATATCAGGAGACTACAATGGACAGCCTGGACTGCGGAGATGATTATGGATGCTTTTTTGCCCAACCTCCAGGAATTGTACTCTTCTAGAGTGAAGAAAAGGGCAGGTAAAATCATCACAGATTCCACTCACCCTGGCCACAACCTATTTTAACTGTTGCCATCCCAGACCGCGCCTCAGACAACTAGGCACAGGAACTGTTTGTTCCCACAGGCTATTTTCCCTCTTGAACAGTTAAATGCCTTCCAAGTCCAATACCCCACGTTTTTGTGCAAAATCCTTGTAAATTAATTTAGTTCTATTTATTCATTATTAACAATACCATAAATGTTAATTATCTGTACATGTTTATTTTGACTAAACCTAGCTGTGTCTTTATACTTAAGTTTTTCTTAAATGTTATGCATATTGTTATACTGATGTGTCTGTACTTGAGCTTCAATACCAAGCTCAATGTAAATAACTTGTTTAACCCTCCTAGGGTCTTCGGGGTCTTTTCTGACCCCAAAGGACGTTTGCTCAAATAAAAACCTTTTTTTCCCCTTTGTCCAAATGGCATGAGACTTTGTACGGTTGTCAACACTCTAGATCTACAAATAAAAAATTTTATTTGATATCCGTTTTTGTTCGTGTGACAAAAAGTGTCATACTCAGGTCTTCCCACTTAGAAAATGGACAAAATTCATCCTCAAAAACAGAAACAACACAGAACACGCATACAGAAATTAAGTGACACACTTACAACAATGCATAAAATGCAAAATGATCATGCTCAACACACACACAAAAATACATTTGGTATTGCAGTTCAGTTCATTGCATTTTGATGTTCATGTGTATTTTTACTCAATATGTAATATAACTGTTCATTTCTGTTCAGTTACAGTTAGTAACTGAAGTGTAGATGAAATTTGTAGAATTATAAGAAAATCATGTTTGAAATAAACTCTAAAGACTCAACTTTTCTCTTGTTCAGGTTTGATTCTAATCAATGTAACATCATTGGAAAAAGAGATTTCAGTACAAAGAAAATGCTAAACTTTGACAAATTAATTTTAATTGTTATAATTGTGATTTCATAACATTTAGATATGAATCCAACTGAAAAATACTTGTGAAAAGTTCTTTCAGTCAGTCAAATAGCACATTGCAAATAGTGGAGCTCTGCAGCCATTTTTTTTTTTTTAACTGTATTTTCCAAAAGATGGGCAAAAATCTTATACTAAAACCATGTCAAATTATTCATGCTACCCCCACGAATTAAAGATAGAAATTTTGACCTTTTATAAAGTAAATTTTACATAAAGTGATTTTGTGTGAAAATCCATTAAAAAAAATATTTGATTTATTTATATAAATTAAAAAATTATTATAAATACTCCAAAAACTGCGCCGATGTTGAGTAAAAACATTAATAAACAGAGTAAAGTTACATTTGCTATAAATAAAAAATAAAATAAAAATTGTTTTGTTACAAAATTACATTTTGTTGCCTGGGGTCTGTGGAGACCCCAAAGACCCTGAGTGCAATTCCCAAATGAAGACCGTAGAATGGTTAAGCATTTTCTGATCAACCAGGACACATTATGGGTACATTTACATGACGATGATGTACTAATAAATGGAAACGTTTTTCCGCATACAGACAACATCGTCAAAGCGATCCCCGTTCTCACGGATCTGCGAAAATTAAAAACGCTGTATTAATCCTGCAAGGCCAGTAGTCGGCGGTCACTTTTTAAAGAAACACTACACGCCTATTGACTAAACATGTTATACACTTGTGCATGACATCATAGCTTTCACAAATTCACATTCTTGTAGTGTACACGGAGACTATAAAAAAAATTTGCACTTTGAGACCGTTTTCAAACGTCGTTGCTGTGTAAATGAACGGTCAAAATGCACAAGTTTTCGGTTAAGCTGAAAATGGTGTAAGCTGCCTCTAAATTGATCAATTGAAGTTAAGAATTCAAGTGTTACAAAAGATTTCCATTCAAAAGAGCCACTTTAACTTTCTATTCAGAGAACCCTGAAAAAAAAAGGTATCATTGTTTTCACAAAAATATGAAGCAGCACTGTTTTCAACATTGATAAGAAATGTTTCTTGATCACCATATTAGAATGATTTCTGAAGGATCATGTGACACTGAATTTTCAGCATCATTACTCCAGTCTTCAGCTGCCATCACGGGAATAAACTACATTTTAAATATATTAAAATAGAAAAGTTATGTTAAATTGTAACACTATTACTGTTTGTATTGTATTTGATCAAACTCAACTCATTTTATTTATAAAGCACTGTCAAAGCCATTAAAATGGACCAAAGTGCTGTCCATAGTTGATAAAAATAGTAAAAAACACACATCTAGAGCAATAGAATGCGAAATCATACCAACATGAAATAACAGCACAACATAACACCAAGAAAATCATACAAATTAGTTCTCAGACCCAATCAAATGCCATAAGCTTGATAGAATAAGTCTTCAAGCGCGTTTTAAAAATGTCCATGCTTGAGGATTTATTACGTAAGGGCAACACATTCCAGAGTGCAGGAGCCACGGCAGAAAGGCACGATCTCCACTACACCTCAAGAGAGACCGTGGGACAGTTTGCAGCATGCTCTGAGAGGAGCGCAGTTGTCGTTGAGATTGGTAAGGGATCAACATGTCCTTTATGTACTCGGGAGCCTGATCATGTAGTGCTTTGTAGACAAACATTAACACATTGTACTGAATTCTGTATTTTACCGGTAGCCAGTGAAGAGATATTAACGCAGGTGTTATGGGATCCCATTTTTTGTTTTTTGTTAAGATTCACACTACAGCATTTTGAACATACTACAGACAAGCAACCACAGATTCTTTTATGCCCAGATAAAGAGCATTACAATAATCTAGCCGTGACGAGACAAAGGCATGCAGAACAATCTCCAAGTCCTTATTTATAAAAGGATAGATTTCGACAATTTCCTTAACTGAATGAAAGATGTTTTCACAACACTTAACTTGACGGTCAAAGTTACCTCACATGACCATGAATATTGTTGGACAAGAACCCATAATTTCCCACCAGTCCATTCCCAAGCAGTTTGTTCCCAAACATTATAAACTCAGTCTTATCCTCATTTAGTTTAAAAATTATTTGCCAACCATCCCTTTACATCAGTCAAGCACTTATAAAAATTGGCAAAAGATGTATGGCCATCACACTCCAAAGGAAAATAGAGTTGTAGATCATCAGCATACAATAATTAATTGTATTGCCTAAAAATTGACCCCAGGGGTAACATGTACACTGAAAACAGACTCTGACCAAGAATTGATCCCTAAGGAACACCCCAAGAGATAGGCACAGAAGCAGAAATATAGTTTCCAATTTTAACAGCGCATGTGATGTCATGCAGGTAGGAGGAAAACCAGTCAAGGGCTACACCATTGATCCCTACATAATCTCTGAGGCGTCTATTAAAATCACATGATCTAAGGCATCAAAGGCTGCACTTAATCTAACATCAAGGCAACACTTTTCCCGGAATCAATACTTAAAATATTATTTGTAACCGTTAATAACGCTGATTCTGTACTGTGTTTGGTCCTAAATCCAGACTGAAATATCCTCATGTTATTTCCAATCAAGTTGATTATGGACAACTTTCTCTAAGATCTTACTTCTAAAAGGCAATTTAGGAACAGGCCTGATTTTTTTAAATCCTGAGAATCCAAATTCATTTTCTTCAGGACTGGTTCAATAATAGCATGCTTAAACCCTGATGGTACAAAACCATCAAATAAACCAGTGTTAACTGATAATATACTGGGACCAATAGTGTTTACAACCTCTTTAAACAATTCCAACAGGAGAACATCAAAGTGAGATAGTCGGTTTTAAGTGCAAAACTATGTTTTCCAACTGAGCTAATGTAATCAATTCAAATTTACTCAGACAATGAGACTGATTCATTATGTCGGCTACAACATTCCCGATGGGCACAGCATTCGACTGAATAAGATCAACCTTAGATTAAAAAATAAATAAAAATAAAAAAAAAACCTTTAAAAAGCGCTCACACAGATCCTTAGACGGGGTAGGGAACAAATAAATAGACGGACTCAGTGCCTCATCTATAGATGAAAACAACACCCTTGGGTTATTTGCATTATGTGATAATTGACGGAAAATATATCAAATTCTGTTTTCAACTAACCATGAAAACAGAAAACCTGCATTGTAAAGGCTGCTATAATTTCCATACCTGCAACCAAGCAAAATTACCATTACCAAAACCAGCTTGTCTGATGCCGATAACCTCAAAGTGGCTTGATATTGATCAATGAATCAGTCCATCACCAATTTGAACTAACACTTAAGATCTAACATTCTTTCAACATTTGTTCTCATTCAGACAGCATGAAACAAATGAAAGTGAAAACTAGTGAAGGAGCTACACCTTGTCACAACAAATTGGGAAATCTGTGCCTTGTGCTCATCTTTATTCTTTACCAAACCATAAGGGCTCTCAAAGAGGGCGGCAAGACTAATCTGTATCTGAGTGGAGGAGGTGTTTGATATCTCCCAAAATCACTGGGCATTTAGGTACGCCTCAAGCACAATTTTATGACCTGGGCCTCATCTGGTATCATTACACCAAACGTAAATAACAACTGTAAATGTTCCACGGAGGCAGTAAGGTGCTCAAACACCAAGGGGACAAAATCCAATCTATATATGAGAAAAGCGCTTAAATCATCATCAGCTTTTCATTTTGAAACAATATTAGGTTGGATCTGCTCCTTGTAAAAATTCTATAATCTCATTTAAAATGGATAACTAATAAATGACACTCCATACATGTGAAAATAGTTGTTCTGAACCAAAGATCACAAATTCAAAAACAATATAATTGCAGGTCTCATCCCAAAGCACAAGGGTCTCTAATGATGATTTGTATTTTTTTTTTTATTACTTTTTCCAGATAAAGGATAATGTATTAAAACCTCTGAAACTGCCACCACAATCAGATTATCCAAGTCCACTTTTAAAGCAATCTTGAGCTGCCATTTCCATAGTTTTACAAAAAAGTTACACTACATTTAGTCATTGTGAAAATCCCTTTCCTTTGGGGTCAAACCACTAAAGCATAGCCTCAAATGGGTAATTATTTTAAATAGGCAATCTTTAGAAAATGCATTATGAAAAAAATGTGCCGTTCACACAGAACACATTTTTCTATTCTACTTTTTGTATGTAAACACGCACGAGTCAGACGTTATCTCACGCATGACACAACATTCTAAAAATACAGCGTTCAAGTAAATTCAACTTTATATATATAAAAATAAAAAAAAACGCATCTCTTGACCGTTTGCTTTTTTCATTCCACTGACCTGCATCTTGTGTTTTTACCAGCAAAAACACATTCTGTGTGACCCCGGCCCCAACACGTTCCAGCCCTCCACGTCGGATTATATGGGTTAGAGATTACATTACATGAGGCTGTTATAATTCCTGCATGTTTTTCCCTCACAGAGCAGGATAGGATTTGCCAAGTGTATTTAGGAGCAAATGATGAGCAATTGTATAAACCGGCTACTGAACCATTCATGAGGATCGAAAAACTGCTTGAAACTAGTACATTTAAACATTAAACGTACTGTTATTAGAAATAAAGCCATGCATACATTAATGTAAAAAATATATATATAAATGGTCCTAAAAAAACACTTTAAAATGCAATATTTTTTCCTTCATACACTTAAACTCCTAGAAATCTATACATCATAACGAAAAATCGCTAGAACTGAAACAAAGCAGTCTTACAAAAACAAAAACCCATTTTATTTAGACAGTGTTCAGGTCTCAGTATCAATGTGCCGGGTAAAAATGAAAAGAGAAAGCTACAAACTTCCAAGAACAGCGATAACTGAGTCTACACAAACTTTATTTTCTTAAAAATACATTACCATAAAATAAAAAGCAATAAAAGATATATATGGGGATCGGGATGGGTTTTCCTGTGATACACAGCCTGGAATTTTTTGGAAGAGGAAATGCGTGTATCAGCGCGTGTGTGTATGTGTGTGTGTGTGTGTGTGTGTGTGTGTGTGTAGTGTTGAGGGGCGGGCCATGTTGAAGTGAGGGCTTGGTTCACCTGAGGAGGAGGAGGACGACAGCCTCCACACAGCAGTAATGCAGCAGTCACATGGGCACACACAAAGAAAAAGAGAGAACAGCCAAAACAGGAAGAGAGAAGGAGAGAAGAGAGGTAGTAAAGTGAGAGAGGTAGAGCAAGGCAGGGCAGCTACTCTGTCAGCACCTAAGGGAGGAGCACAAAAGGCCAGCTACACCTAAGATAAGCAAAGTTCCTCCATCACTTCAGTGTGATACCATATACACCTCCATTAGCATTCTCAGAAAGAACAAAAACGGAGGTTTTCGTGTGTGTGTGTGTGTGTGTCTGTGTGTGTTTTTCTAAATCTGCACAGTATTTAAAGCAAAAAAGGTTAATGCATGTGTGGGTACATCTCTAAAAACAGCAGTTTGGTGTGCTCTCGTTCAACGATACAGTACTCGGGGGCACGTTTTGGACAGTGGAGCACTCGGTCGGTGTGAGTTACGATCTCCGAGACTGTGTCACAGCGTGACTGACCAAGCAGAGCACCATAAAGCAAGTCTGCTTTACACACTGTGCACAGATTAAATACAATTTCACCGGCGAGGTAGATTATCAACTAGATGATGATGCAAGTACTAAAAGGAAGCTCAAGGAAGCCACCGGGAACCCTGCTGAAATGGATACTGTACCACAAACGCGTAAGGCAGTGGAAAGGTTCTCTGCGCGCTACAGGACTCCAAGTCTATGGAGGAGACGGCTTGTAGCTACAGTGTGATTTCGATCTTGGAACATTTAGCTTACGTGGATTAGCACAATATACACATATGATTCTATCGGTCACATTATAGGGAGAAGCCGGACACCAGCAGCGATGTTCCTCAAACGTAGGAGCCTGCAGCACGCTCTCTAGCACAAACACAGAGGAGAGAAAGAACAGAAGCCAGTGCTATTACTAGCCAAAAGATGCTGGAACAACAGCACCTTTGACTTTGTGCCCTGAGCGTGTGAATGTTTACAGGTGAGGCGGCGAGTGCTCAGCTCGATCGGGGGAAAGAGAGGATTTAGAGATGACCCACCCATCAGCAAGGCAAAACTACAGAGGGCGACAACAGCAGGTCTGCAGGTATCCCGGATTAATCTAAGATTAAAGTTGAATGCGCATGTGTATCTGCATGTGGATGTGTACATGTGTACGGGGACAGGGACGGGAATATTTAGTTTTCAGCAGCACGAGGAGGGGGCACAGGTGCAGGAGTTCCCACTGGGCCAGGGGGCATCCCATCAGGCTGTGCGGTTGGAGGAGGCGGCCCTGGGTCTATAATGGAGAAAATTATACAGTTTCAAAAACACAGCCCAGGACAAATGTGCCATACAGAGGAACAAGAGGAATTGATCTAGTGACAGAACGGATACTCACACATGCCATTGGGTGGTCCAGGGTGTCGAGGTCCCATCATGGGGGGCATGCCACCTTGTGGGGGCCCAACAGGGGGTGGTCCAGGCATCATTCGGCCTGGCATAGGCTGACTTGGCATGGGCTGGCCTGGTCCAACCATTGGTCCTGTATGAAGCAACAAAAGACACTTGAAGAGATGCAATGATGTGCTACAAAATTGCTTTGAGAATAATTAGGGCTGTGTGATTAATTTTTAGTTGATTAATCAAGATAAAACTATTATTGTGCTGCTCCTTCAGCAGTGTGCTTACACTCCACATTAAAAGCCCAAATTTAACATCTAAATCAGTCAAACATGTTATGTGAGTGTTGTAAAATGCCATGTACTGGGAATTAAGCTCCAAAAAAAGAACTTGCGTTGTTCCCCAGGAGGATTTCTGTGCAAATGTTTAAGAATTGGCATTGAGAATTGTGAAATTTCACTGATATCTAAAATGTACGTTACGCAGCCATATGTCCTGCTAAATACTACAGATTACATGACTACATAAATCAGAAGATGAGTTTAAGTTCTAACCTGTCTGAGGGGCATGGTGGGGACCCATGGTATGGTGCATGGGGGGATATCCAGGGCCGGGGTGTCCGGGATGCCCTGGGTGTCCAGGGTGCATGCCTGGAGGTGGGCCGTGTGAAGGAGGTCCATGATGTCCTCCTGCGTTCTGCTGTGCAGCTGCCTGCTGCTCCATCTGCTGACGAGCCTTCATCTCAGCGTACTTCAACTGCTCCATGTGGAATGCCTGTCGTTCTGTCAAAAGCTGCTGCCTCTGGAGCTCCAGCTAAAAAGAGAATCACTCCTGTAAATTTAACTCCTAGCTTGATGGCACATGAGGGAAAGTTTAAATTGATTTCTGAGGGTTTACTCACACGCGCACAAATTTCGATTTGTTTTTCAGATCCAATCATTAGAACGGAATGCCTGCACTTATTTCGCAAGCACTCTAATCGGATCTATTTGTTTGAGTGGTGTAGCCAACATTTTGATATATCTACACCTGGTTGTTTTATATAAATGCGAGCATAATGCCAAATAAAAGAGTAGAAAACTACTGGTGTAGAACAGTTCAGGGAGGGCCAGTACTGTAAGAGTTTAGTTCCAACCCTGCTTTAACACATATACCTGTCGTTTTCAAATGAGCCTGAAGGACTTGATTAGCTGGATCAGGTGCGTTTAATTAGGGTTGAAGCTAAACTCTGCAGGGCTGTGGCCCTCCCGGAACCGAGCTTGCATAGGAAAATGTCACCAACATGATTTTAACTAAAATCAGAGGTATATTCAGTGAATTTACAAACTCTACAAGAAAAATAAAGTACTGCTGGGCTATATAAAGACACATCCTTCATGCACTATTTACAGCAGCTAAATTGAGTTACTATCTTCAGTTACATTTGCTAAAGCATTTTGCAGCGCTCTTCAAGTCTCTTGTGTAGAGTGCCTCTGGTGTGCAGACACAAGACTACAGGACAAAAAAAAAAAAGAAAAAGTGCACAGCACAATTCAGAGGATGTTTTAACTATGCAAATTGGTAGTTATTTCCAAGAATGCTCTTTTCGTACACAAAACTATCAAAATAATGTGTAAAAGTGAGTGTAAATCACAGCCTCAGTACAACTAATTAAAAGTCTGCAACGCTGCTTCACATGGGGGAAGAATTAGAAATGTCCAGATTATATTTATCAGAGTAGTAAATTACAACAAAGCATCATTTAATGGTTCAGATAGGCAGATGAAAAAAAGCTAGTTCAACCATAGTATATAGTTTAATACGGAGAATTTGAAGGAGAATTGGGGGAGAGATGCACTTAATTGTCAAATAAAATTTATTTCTGATTTTGGAGTGACATGTTCTTGACAGCCAGGTTTACCCAAATAATCAGCAATACTTACAGCTTCCTTCTCTCGGTCCATGATGGTCTCAAGCTCCTCAAAGTGTCGGAGTTTGATCTCCAGCTTCTTCATCTGAGTTTCTACCAGTAGAGCCACAAGAGATTTGATCTTCCTCTCTTCCACTGCAGCCAGGTGCTGAGACACAGAAAAACGAGTAAGAGAAAAATGCACAAAACCAAGTTGACCACCAACACTTTGATTGGAAACAGCTGCACAAAGCACAGTTTGTTTTGGTGCCAACAGAGGAAGTTAAAGAATCAGTAAACATTAACATCCCTGGGATGCATTACCTTTGCCTTGGTGGCAGCAGAAGCCAGGGCAGCAGCGGCAGCAGTGGCGATGTTGCCCTCTCTGATATCCAACTCAAGCTTTTTCTTTCCTTCCTCCTGCTCCTCCTCGCCCTCCTTCCCTTCTTCTGTGGTCTCCATGTCCTCCTCTTTGTCTTTCTCTGAAACATAACAAAAATGTACAGGATCATTAGTCCTACATGCCTAACAGCTGAGAATTAAAAATTAAAAGTCTCTTGTTGAATTTAGGTCATGTTAACATGACAACGTATTAAGTAAAAACAAAATTTAAAACAAAGATACAAAATTAGCCAGGGATGTTCAAGCCAGGGTTGCCAGTGGTCTGCATTTTTTTCTTCCTTGCACATCTCTCATTCAATTATAACAAAAAGCTTTAACATTATGTGTTAATAAAGTCTCAGCTTTCAAATTCTGCCCATTTTATCACGAAATTCAAACAATAAAAGGCGTTTTGACGCTCTTAAATGGGAAGTGACAGATCGCTGTAGCAGCTCAGTTTAAGCCACAGCTCAGTTCAAATCTTTTCTTCCGTTTAGCATGAAAAAACATGCATGAACATTAAAAAGGTTTAAGATACAGTACAAGACTCTGAATAACGGCAATTAATCAGCTTTGATTAATTGAATAAATATCACTTAATTTTGCATTTACCTCAAAATGTTCAGTTCTTTAGTTAGCTTTTAAAAAAAAACTAGGAGGAGCTTATTTATTGTTAAAGGAACACGCTGACTTTTTGGGACTTTAGCTTATTCACCGTATCCCCCAGAGTTAGGTAAGTCCATACATACCATTCTAATCTCCGTGCATGCCATAACTCTGTCTGACGCACCCACCACTAGCCTAGTTTAGCACAAAGACTGGCTGTAAACGGCTCCATAAGTGACAAAATAACACCAACATTTTCCTATTTACATGTTGTGATGTGTATAGTTACATCGTGTACTAAGATGACGGAAAATTATTTTCTAGACCAATATGGCTAGGGACTATACTCTCAATCCTGCGTAATAATCAAGGAACTTTGTTGCCATACCACGAGTGCAGTGCCGCAATATTACGCAGGGCCTGAAAATAGTCCCCAGCATGCTCTCTGTGCAAGCAGGTGGTCACGTTGGTTGTTTATGGAAGTTAGCCTATTTTCAGGCGCTGCGTAATATCATTGTGCCACTGCACCCGTGGTACGGCAGCAAAGTTCCTGAATTATTACTCGGGAATGAGAGAATAGTCCTTAGCCATATCAATCAAGAAAATCGCAACTTCTCATTTTCCGTCGGTCTCAATACACGATGTAACTATACACATTACAACATGTAAATAGGAAGCAGTAGGATAGATGAGTCATTTACCTCCAGTCTGTGTGTTAAGCTAGGCTAGCGGTGGGTCCGTCAGACAGAGTTATGGCACAAACAAAGATAAAAATGGTATGCATGGACTTGGGGGATACGGTAAATAAGCTAAAGTCCCAAAAAGTCAGCATGTTCCTTTAATTATACATGTTTGAATAAATTTGCCATGAAGACAAGCGTTTATGAAGACTACCTAGCTCTGCTGTTAATTTTAACCTATAATATTATAGTAATGCACCAAGTGAGGGTTGCCTGTATAGTTTGCAGCATTATTTGGGAGAGAAAATCCAACTATCAGTATCAGCAGATATTATGAATAATCAGCTGAGAAATTTAGTATCGGTGTATCTCAAGTACAATAACATTTGCATAAATAACTTTTGATAACGTGTTAAGTCCAATATGTTGAAAGGGGTGTTGCAACTGCACTACTGAAGCAGGCTTGTGTCAGATTTCAAGCAAGCTCATGAGCATTCGGTGCCGCTGTGGCAGTCAGTGTCTGTACCTGCTGTCTTGGATTCTCCTCCCTCACTCTCTTCCTCTTCCTGTGGCTCAGATTTCTCTGTAATCTCATTCTTTTCCTTCTCTGCCTCTGTAGGCTTTTCTGCAGACTCGCTGGGCTTCTCCGCTTCATCCTTCGCCTCTGCCTGCAACAGATGAGACAGGAAATGGCGAGACATGAGTCAGACAGCATAAGACTGGTGAAATGCAAATGAAGCACAAGTACAGACTACTGTACAGAACGTAAACTTGGAAGAACTAGACTCAATATGGAGAGACAGACTAGAAAAAGGGTGCATTGTGAGGAATCCAAATAGTGCAGTATAATTGATTATCACTTCTGATCTGATTCCAATCAACCAGTAAACATGACACAGAAGTAGACATCTGGATACTGGTGGCAGGGTTAAATCTGACCTTATCAGGCTGCTGGGAGTCTGAGTCTGTGTCCATCTTCTCAGTCTCTGTAGGTTCTGTGAGTAAAGAAACAAACATTGATTAAAACAAATACCAGATGGAGGAGTGCACTGGAGAAAAAAGGAACAAAGAAATATACCCTAAAAAGTACTTCAGATGCAGTAAAACACTATTTTCAAACTGATATGACCTTTTTGATATGGCCCATATCTGCCTACAAAGAATTCATAATAAGTGATACATTTTTCTTTTATAAATGCAGAAATTAATGCATTTAGTTCCAACATTAGGAATGCACATTTAGAAACGTTTTCAATGTTTTTGATAGAAATTTTAGATCAACAAGGTATTTATTTGATAAAATACAGTAAAAACAGTTATTTTATCAGGTATGAGCTTCACCGCTGAAAAATCTTATGGCACATATAACGTTGGAGCCTTTAATAAGGTACGTGTGGCAAAGCCTGCACTGGCAAACCATGTCACATTAGGTCACTCCACTGACCCAGTTTCAACCCCTCCCATGTCTGTGCCCCATCTGCCAGCGCTGCATAAAAGCCATCGGCTACCATTGTATGCAGTCGCACATGCTGCCTCCAGTACTGTTATGACTCGCACAGTAAATGTGCTCTAGTACTGCTTCTTACATTTTCAGAATGAGTTATCATTTCATATACTTTTTTCTAAATGATCATTTCTAAATGATCATGACCAATCTATGCACAGCTGATCAGGGTCACTGGGTTTGACAGAACCTGGTTTGTTCATAAGTACTGATTTAATGCCACCTGGTGGAAGGAGCTACAACTACACTGGCACAATTAGGCAAGATTGAAAGCCTGCCTATCAGAGAGCTTGCTGGTTCCTACTAGGGGTAGGCAATATGACAAATCTTTTATTTCATGTAAATACATCATAACAGTTATTTTTGTTATTTAAAAACAAAAAGTTAATGTCAGTCACTTGCTGTGTGCACAGCGCACGATGGATCGGCGACAGGAGGTTTCACACAGCATGCCTTTTACAATAGGAAGAGTCATCAACAACTCTCTCCGGTGCGCAAACTACATTTCACAACCAAACACACGTGAGATGTGACAAGTAAACATTGCGAGATCACGCATGTGTCAGACTGGAGTTCTCGCGCGAGACTGGAATTGCTATTAAAAATTATAAACTGCAGAATGTTTGCGATCCAAATTGTCCGTGCACTGATTTGCAGCAAAAAGGAGGAAAAAAAACAACAACAAAAAAAAGATTATGGCAGAGGAAATGGTTGGGGAGACACAGTGAGCAAGGATTGTGTTCTGAAAAGAGAGTTGGAGGTAAATGGTCTTATCTAAAGAAACAATCTGTCATTTTCCAAAAAAAAAACAAACACAACAACACTTTAACCTAAAGTGCTCATCTTGCGCTGCTCTGTGACACGCCACGGACTGCGTAACCACGTCGGAAAGGTCACTAGACGTAGATGTTTTTTGCTAAAGGACGTTTATATTAGTCTTCGCACATCTGCTTTGTAAACACAGGGGCGGTTCTTCTGCCTACGTCTAGCGTGACCTTTCCGACGCGATCACGTAATCCGTAGCGCCACAGAGCAGCGCAAGATGAGCAATTTAGGTTAAAAAGTATATACAAATTTTTTGGGAAAATTACAGATTGTTTCACTAGATAAGCTACATTTCCTCAGCTGGGATCATGCAGAGCCCTCTGGAGCTGCATTGATTTGGACCTTCAACCAGTTGGTTGTCACCAATCCTGGAATGTTTTCCTAAAAAAAAAAAAAACGTAATTTCTTTTCGACTGAAGAAAGAAAGACATGAACATCTTGGATGAGATGGGGGTAAGTAAATTATCAGGAAATTTTCATTTTGAAGTAAACTAATCCTTTAAGATATAACATACTGCATTTGTGAATACTCCACACGATGGGCATTTTGATATAATTGTGTGTATTTGACAATTCAAGTGCAAAAAGCCATGAGAGAACTGAATTTGGGATCACATGGTGGTTTTCACTTCGGGTGTCAATGTATTTCACAACTTATTTCGTTTAACTTAACATCATGCACGCCCTGCTCTTTATTTTCTCATTTTCTTATAAAAAAAATTAAATTATGCGGATATACTTACATACCACAACAAAAACTCGCCACAATATACATCGTCAGCCCACCCAAACCTAGTTTCCTACCGGTTTTCTCTGGCTCTTCAGGGGCTGTGCCAGCAATGCCACTGCTCTCCAGGCCGAACGCAGGGTCCACTTTTCCTGTGCTGCGTGCAGCCTCCTGCACCTTCTTCACATGAGCCTCCACCAGCTCTGTGGGCACCTCCTCACGCACACGGGAGAACTCCTCTACAAACGCAACGGTCAGAAATGCAATCTTAAAATACAAAATGCTAGATGAATACACCAGTCAGCGCATGAAAAATGAGCTCAATTGAGCCGATTTTTAGCTGATAAGATGCCATGCACATAAACTATAAAATGGAAACAAAAAAAAAAAGACTTTGCCTCAACAGATCATGTGATCAGAAAAATGGGACTGTGCATCTCACAGTCCCATTTTTCTGATCACAGGATCTTTTGGCCTCAAATCCAAATCAACATTTGAGATGCTGTGCAATGAAATTGGTCTGCTGCATAGTCTAGTTATGCCATCTGCATAACTAGACTATGCAGCAGACCAATTTCATTGCACAGCATCTCAAATGTTGATTTTGTCATTCTAAAATTCCTGAGGCAATGTCTGTCATCAGAATGGTTGGGTAGAATTACCACCTAGACCTGTCTCTCATGATTGCGTTCCCAAACACCAGGCATCTGCCTCCGAACGCAAGATAACATGACAGCGTTTATTGCATTTCATCTGCATGCTCAGAATAATTTATGACGTAGAAAGTAAGACTTTTTTTTAATATATTTTCCGAGCATTTCCAAGGTTCTCTTGAACACATGGGAAGGAGATCTAACTTCATGCAAAAGTTAAATTTGCCACTGTGGATGAAAACATCACAAAACATACTACTAACTCACAATCTTGCCCCTCAAAAACGTATCTATTAAATGCTCCATATGGGTCAAAATTCAACATACCCAGAGCAGCTTTGGCAGCAGCTGCCGCCACACGTGGGTCGACCACAGAGGCAAGAAATGCAACTGTGCTCATGACAGGATTTCCTGATTGGCTGAAGGGGATCGGCTGGTAAGCCAGAGGGCCTAGTGAGGCTTCAGAGCTCTCCAGATATTGATCTTCTATGGGTAGCCGCAGGAAGTGCAAGATGCACTCATCTTGTGTACGGCTTCCTACATGCTCCGAAACCTTATTCCAGTCATCCTTATACATCTCCAGAGCCTGGAATAATCAGTTTAAATAATGTTATTAACAAGAAAATGTTTAAGAAAGGAGAATATTGAGAGGTTTATGGTGCCCATGATTCTGTTTAGACTATTCGAATCTCACCTCCAACAGAAGCAACGTTTCTTGCTCAGTCCAGTCTCTGCCACCTGCAGCCCCTTTACCCTGTAAGGCAAAAGAGTAAAATGATCACAGTAAGAAACTATGAAGCAAAAGAAAGTATTAGGTTTGGCAACAGGCACAGGGATTGTGACTTGCCTTGGGATTCTTCTTTGAGTAAATATCTGTACGGAGGCCAAAGTTTTGCAGGTCACTTGGCTTGTCTTTGCCCTTTTCTGGGAAGTTCAGCATCTGCTGAGCAGGGGGAACCTGGAAAGAACAGCAGACACTATTGCAACCATCTCACAAGAAAGCTTGTGCCTTCTGGGAATTAATAGGGAAGTCACCCCAGTCTCACCTGTGGGGGTCGGTGGTGCAGCGGCACCAAACCAGAGGGAGTATCAGCTAGAACGTTGAAATGTGGGGTTGGTGGAGGTCCCATTGGGAGGGGTCTGCTCTCAGCATCAACCTGGTAGTTCACCAGCCCCCACTGCTCCAAGAAGGCATGCACTCTGAGAGAAAGATAACACTCAAAATAAATATACAACAGGCCTGTGTAGTTACACAAATTTGATTCGATTCACAAGCTTGTGTTTCGATTCCATTTCAATCATTCAATATCAATTAATCTGGATATAATCAGGTACAGTACGTCAACAGAAAGAAAAACAAAAACTTAACATTAAAAAGGTAAAACAAATACAAAACATTCAAATAACATTTAAATAACTTAATAAATATATATTATACAATTTTTACTCCAGATAGCTTTTTGAAATAAACATTTAAACAGTGGCTATAATAAAAAGGTTTTCATTACAGATTGATTAAATACATTAAATTCTGAGTTTCGTTTTTGTCATGCATCAACTGAAAGCAGCAGACAAAAAGATTATTTGGATTTAAGAACTGATATTGATTAAAATCGAAATTTTAAAATAAATGAACCTAATTAATGTTATGCATGACTCTCTCTGCATAATAAAGATGGTACACAGAGAATAAATGAGAATTCTGACCTCATGACCGCGCACACATCTCCAGTGAGGTTCCTCCTGCAGGAGGTGGAGGTCAGGTACTCCTGAGGATTTAGTCGGTATGTGTCAATCATGAAGTTACGATAAGCCAGATATCTAAGGAAGAGGTAATAAACGGAGCATGACAGTCAGAACAGTAAAACATACATGCGTTGCAAAAGAACCACAGGAACACATGGGAGCGTAAGGTAACAATGTAAAAAAATTGATGTGAATTAAAAGGCTTGTGTACATGACAAAATTGACTGGTGTGAACTTACATCTCTGGAGTCTTCGATTTGTTTTTGCCATTGAAGAACTCTGGCAGGGCACGTCTCTCGATTTCATGTATACTAGGGAAAAAAGAACAAAATATATTTTATTTATATATATGAATGAATGCATGCATGCATGCATATATGTGCAAATAGATTTCACAACTCATTTAACTTCCGAAATGTGAAGAGAATGGTGGAGGGGGACTTCTCAAGATTCCAGGGATTGAATTTTGAAATTAAGCTAATTAAATTTATGAACTGTTTTAATAAGAATAATCAGTTCTTGAAACTGACACTCCCAGCTTAATAAAAGTTTGAAAACAAGCATCATCATAATTACAGCAGAACATCCCAGAGGAAATATCATAGCTAGTGATCGACCGATATTGTTTTTTTATAACCGATACTGATTATTTGCATGTTTTTGTCCCTGATAACCGATATATAGAACCAACATTTATTGTTATTTCTGTTTTTGTCCATTATAACAACAGCACTGGGAGTGAACTAACAACTTCACTCCCTTCTTACATACAAAACACACTTCTACATCAATAAATAAAGTCTGAAAGAGTGCAAAAATAAATTATACACATTAGGGCATGGCGATATGGCCAAAAAGTGATTTTCATATCAGACGATATCAATAATTATTCAGATAAATATCAAATTTAAAAGGCAGATTTTTGCTCCCAAGTGAAAGTTGTAGAAACCAGACTGTTAATTGTGGTTTTAAACTACTCTTTATTGTCAGAACATGACAAACACTTCACGTTTCTTAATTCCTTACACTTTTCCTGTCATTTCTCCTTAAATTAAATATCTTAATAGAAAAAAAAATTGTGTCTTGGTTTCTGCATGTTCTAATAGGTGATATTGTTTCTAGTCATGAAACAGGTTTGTGATGCCTGACTTTGGCATATATCTTCAGCACGGTTTGCAGTGCAGGCTGCAGTATTAATAATATTACGTTTTGCCTTAGAAATGCACATTTGACAGTGAGCTGACAGTAGTAGTAGCTTGAGTTAGGCAGATGCAGATGTAAATTTGTTCATTAAACACATCTGTAAAAATTGTAACAACCTCATTTTTATATGGTAAAATTTAAATGTCATATATCATTAGTTCCTATAGCAGGTCTTCCATAGTATCATACATTTAGATCATGATAACCACAGTTAAAACCATGCATATAGCTGTTCACTACCATGGTAAAATATATTTATATGGTTTCTACGGTATTTGTATGGAAACAGTAGCCTAAAAACATCTGGTATAAATGCATAAATTCTACAGCTAAATAAAAATACTGTAATAATATCCCATTACTCCTTTAATACATTTAATACGTCTACATTAATAATATAACAATTATATACAAATATTCCACATTTCTGCCACAGATGGTGCAGTTAGTGTTACAACAGTAAATCCATGGTAAATTATGGAGATTTGTAGATCGAAAAATCCCAATGATGCGCATCAGAAGGCAGTTTATCGACATGAACTATATCACAATTCGATATGTCGTTTATCGGCCCAGCCCTAATACACATTTTAGATGTAATGATTTAGTAGACGCTTTTATCCAAATCTACTTACAAAAGAGGAGAGCAATAGACGTAATCAGACAAACAAGGGGCAACAGTGTGCAAGTGCTGTAACAAGTCTCAGTTAATCTAGCACAGTACACATACAATTATTTATTTTTTTATAAATAGACAAACAGAAAAACAGATAGAATAGTTAGGTGCTAGTCTTAATTGGTCAGGTGCTGCTGGAATAGAAGTTTCTTTAGACATTTTTGAAAATGGCTACAGACTCTGATACACACACACACACACACACACACACACAGTGCAGTCACTAAAGTCTATCATTAACATTAGATAATGTTAATAATAGATACTGCATAAATACTGCTGTTCCATCAACAGCATATTAACAACAGGCAAAATAAGTGTACAAAGTCTAATGTTTTCAAATGGAGAACATAAATGACAGGCGAGTATCAACTTCCCATAAATATAAGTATTTGTTTTAAACTACAGTTTTAAAAGGTTTATGAGTTGTTTTATGGACTAAAGAGTGAAGAGAACGGAATGCAATATTCTTTGGAATATGCAAACATTGCCAGAAAAATAAACAAAACATCACTATTAGAGTCCCATCTCATCTAGTACGTTATCAGAATTATTAATAATGTTTGTCCGTCTAGATTATGAAATACTGGCTGATGACACAGCGCTGTTTTCATCTATGCGTTTACATAGAACGTCTCACAGAGACAGGCCTGATAATCCATTTCCACAGAGCTGTAATTACTTAGATGTTTATTATATAAATGTTATATAGTAGACGTTAACAATTTAAGGAGTTTTAAACGAACGGATCTTGTGGCACCCATGCTGGAGCATCAACCCGGTGAGTGAACAGCTGAACGCGACTACACGAGATGAGCATAGACAGAGAGAGGGAATTAAATTCAGCGCTTTTATTTCCAACATGCTCTCATTCATGGCTGTTTTATTTCATTCATGTAAAGTTAGGTCTTATTGGGACATGATTACGTTCACTATTTTTAGCGCCAAGTTTAAACTACATAACGTAGCCTTATTCACAGCCCAATCAGATTTGTGCATCTCATTTGTGCGTTACTGGCTGTTATGTTAAAGTTATTTTACCTTTGAACAGTGTTGTTGGCTCATCTCCCCTCAGACGCAGTGCTTTAATGGTGATCTTGCTCGCAATTCTCAAAATAGCCACAAGATGGCACCAGTTACAGGTGAATTAGATATTACGAAACGAATACCCGATTATGTGAAAATGCTTAAATATTGGGAATCCGATATATCGGTCGATCTCTAAATCACAGCTTATATGAGGGGTCTTTGAATATTGTGTTGGACAATGCAGGGTCTCCAGACAACATGGAAGGAGGAATTCAATACCTGTTGTAGTCAAACCAGGCAGCATAGCTGGGGATAATGATGTGATGTGTTTGCTCAGTCACGTTGTCCTCTGAGTCGATCAGACGATTGACCTCTGCTTTGCTCTGTTCATCATCCTCCTGTCAATTACAGTTTGTAAACACTCTCAGAACAATGACACTATAAATGGCTTGGCACTTAAGTCATATATTCAGTCTATACATTTTTTTTTTAATAAAAAAAATAAAAAAATAAATAAAAAAGAGAAGAATTTATGGGTAAAAAAAAAAACAAGGTATGTTATCACCAAATGCCGTGCATCTGATATAATAATGGAGAGACAATGGACCTGAACATATTTGGATTAAAAGTATGAAGAGAACCTACCTTGCCACCAGACGTTACCGAATCATCTTCATGGTCATCTAAGACGGCAAACAAAATGAATGTGACCATTTGCATTTCCTCTGACAATTATATATAGGCAGCCACCACATTTATTTCTGCAACAAATCAGGAGAAAAAAAAAACTCACCCAAATCTGCAACAGTTCCACCCTTCACTGGCGTGTTCTCGCTGTCCTTTTTCTGATTGACTGCAGACAGAAAAGCAGAGGACATCAAGCAGAGCAGATGATGTATCAGACAGGACTCAATTACAATACAATAAAATTTAAAAGCTTTCAGTGTAAAGTAGGACAATGAAAGTAGGGGTTCAGCATGTAATATCCAGAGTGTCTATTTTAGCCATGCAATGAATTTCCATGTATCCAGAAGGCTTTTAAAATAGGTGCGCTGAAACATGACAAAAAAGGGCAGTTCAGCAAATGTCAAGTAAATGCTCATCAACCAGACGCCTTTCTAAAATGACTTCCTAAGCATACTACTGACATTAGGGAAAGGTCACCTCAGGTAACTTGGGGTTAAGATCAAGAGTACAATGGTGGTAGCTCTTCAATTGCCCCTTGCACGGTTCAAAAAATAAACACCACCAGTTCAGATAAGTTTATTATTAAATCAAGAAGAATGACCATTTTTTGGCAATGTAACTTCCTCCATTCCTGGCACAGGGGAGGGATCTTCCAGGTCCTTTGTGAGGTCTTCATCCTGCTCGTCATCATTCTGATGTCCACGGCGCCTCCACTGTGCTCCAGGATTCCTGTTTTTTTATGTAAATGAATGAATGAGACTATGCTACACTTAAAGTGATCATGGCTAAATATAGCTTGTACTTGCATAATCTAAACTGAGACAAATTGATGCATTAACTGATCAAATGGGACAGTAAAGACTTTTACCTTGTTACAAAATGTCTATCAAAGAAATGCTGTTCTTTTGAAGTTTCCATTTAATATTTTTAAATATATAATTTTCACAAAAATATTAAGCAGCACAAGCGGTTTCAATGTTGATCTTTTTTTTTGAGGACCAAATCAGCAAATTACAATGATTTCCGGAGGACCATGTGACACTGAAGATTGATTCAGCTTTGCCTTCACGGGAATAAATTATATTTTAAAATATATTCAAATAGAAAAACTTATTTTAAATTGTAATATTTCACAATATAAGTTACATTTTACTGCATATTCGATCAAATAAATGCAGCCTTAGTGAGAATACAAAACATCTTTCAGAAACATTTAAAAAAAAAAATCTTATCAAACCCAAACTTTTGAACGACAGAGTACATTTATTACTATAGCAGATAATTACCCTTTCTTGCCCTTTTTGCGAGACTCCGCAGGGGTGCTGGGTGGGGATGGAGAGCGTCTCCTCTTCTTGCCGCCAACCAGGGACTTGCGGTCCTTGCGATCGGGTGTACGGGAAGACTGATCAGAACCATGGAGGGGTGAAGGATGAGAGAAAGAGCGAGAGAATGAGAGAATGGAACGGTCTTACACACACAAAGGGAGGGGGTTGCTGAGGGAATATTTGGGTGGGTGGGGAGGTGAGGTACGTGAGGGTGAGGCAGCGAGGAAGAGCTTTAGAGGATGATTGACAGACAGTGACAGAACAAACCCTGCCAAGACTTCAAAAGGTCTGGCTTAGCACACAACACAAATCTGAATGTGAACCATATGTATTTCTTTAGCGCTCATTTCTCTGGGTCTCTTACCACTTCTTCCCCTGGAAAGATCCGCTGGCGGACACTCACAGGCTTCTTGTTCTCATCCACTTCATAATCTTCCTCATTCATCCACTCGTTGAAAGCATCTGTGTCGATGACCCATTTAGCATGCACCTGAGGGAATCACAGAGCGAACTGAGAAAACGCTGGAAAATTGAATTTGGTTGTATCGCTTACAATATGAGCAGGCTTCATAGTGTAAGGCTTTTGAAATGGGTTTATTTTAAAACTGAATTTGGAATTTATAACGGTGTGTGTCTACACCGGACACAACAGGTCACGCCGCAACAGCTAGAACGCGATTGTTGCAAAGCATTTGTCCTTAATGTCAGTATGCCATAAATAGAACTAGGCACAAGTTTACAGTCAGGGATTTGTCGCGTCGCATCAAGTGTAGACAACAACACCGATTATAATGTGTTATATTGTCTTTTGTCACGTCACATCGCGCCGCTCGCGTCCAGTGTAACGGTCTTACCCTCCATGGTTTCTCAGAACTTGGTGGATCCTCAACATCTCCATCCACATCACTTGTTGATACCCATGTGTCATAACTGCAGAGTGAAACAAACAAAAAGTTATAAGATGACTTGAAATGTAAACATCTTTTCTGTTTGCGCAACATTAGTCCACAACATGACAATTTATACTTTGGGCTCAAAGGATAGTTCACCCCAAAATAAGAATTATCTGCATTTATTTACCCTAATACCACCCCAACATTTATGATTGTTTTTTTTTGTTACCATATAATGCCACTGAATGAACCAAAACCATAGATGCATGTAAGAGAAATACTAATATTTCAAAACGTAACTTTAAACCACCTCTTCTGGTCTAATGTCGTCAAGCGTTCTTGAGGGGGACTTTGTGACATGTCGTGAATTTCACGTGAGAAGTAAGGTGGCTGCACAGAGGACGGCTTAAAATATTAGTATGTCTTGCACACACCTATCTTTTTGCTTCATTCAGTGGCATTATATGGACTCTGGAATATTTGCCTGAAAAATCTGTTTGTGTTTATCTGAAGAAAGAAAGTCATATACATTAAGGATGGCATGAGGGTGAGAAAATGAGAATATACATTTTTGGGTGAACCATTTGATCACTATAATTTGCAGCCCTACCAACCTGTCAGGGTAATTGCCCCAGTGAACCAGCACCTGCTTGTCTTTGCGCATGACGGGACGCAGCCATTCCTCTGAAAAGCAGAATTCACAAGGTAATCTCATGAAACACCATAGCATCAAACTAAACAAAATGATTGAAGAATGCCAGAGAATAAACTCAGGTTGGATACCATTTAAAAAAATAAAAAACAAAAATAAACAAAAAGTAAACACTAACCTTCTTCCAGCTGGGCTGGGGAGGGGTAAATAATGTGAGTAGCCTTTGACTTATCTTCAGTGATGGTTCCCTAGATGTGCAAGTAAAACAAAACATCAGAGAAGTGCAGAAAACAAATGATGCAATTTTAAAAATTACCTGATCATTGTTTTTTACCTGATGTCTCTTAATGATGTCTTTGAGCTTATTGGCTTGTTTTTGCTCCACATCAGACACAATGTACACAATTGGTCGGGTCAAAGAGTTGTTCTGAAGGCAAGAATGAGAACCATGATTGTAACCACATATTCAGGATTGGGAAGAACACAAAAAAAAAAAAAAAAAAAAAAAAAAACCAACCCACACAGAAAGCAGTACATTTTCATTGAGAGAAATTAAACACACACACACACACACACACACACACACACACACACACACACACACACACACACACACACCAGGTCCAATACACTCAAATTCAAAGACTTAGGGACAGATTTATTAAACAGGGCAAATTAGCGTGAGCGCGCAATGCCATAAATGCGCCGATGGGAGTGGACAGTTCAGCATGTGATCTACTGATGACACACAAATTAAAAGAACACAGCCGGATCATTTCCATAACGATCAAGTGATCCAGACACGCTTTTTTTGGACAGTTTTAATGATGCAAACACCTGTAAATTGATGAGCGCAAACCTTTGTAAATCACCTTGCATGATTAAATGAAATTAGCGGATTTCAGTAGATCGTTCATGTAAACGGAGCGGTGCAGAGCAAAGTGAGCGTTTAAACTTTTCAAATGAATTCCTATGAAAGTTAAGCTTCCATAGGCATGATCTGAACACGCGCCATGAATGTATGCCGCACCCGTGCTTACCTCAGCTCTTCGCTCTTGTGATGAATGTAATCTGACTCCTGCTGCGTTTGTGCTGTGACACTCGTTGGCTCACTCACATTATATTATATTGAACAGAAAACGTTCAGTTTTTAATTGTAGTGTTTGTTCTCTAATTGAACTAAATTATTTTATTATTATGAAAATGAAAACACCGCACGGTGGGCAAGTGATCCAGTGAACCAGTAGCAGTGGCTTTGGGAGTGGCCTCGTCGGGCAGTGAAGCAAGTGCATTCTGGGAGTTGTTGTCTCACCCACATAAGACAAAAATACATCTTCTGTTTTTTTTCAGTCTAGAAGGCACCAAATTCAAAAATAAATTTCACATTTCTACTACATAAATGACCCAATTTAACTACACATTCATCTTCCCAGTGCTGAAGTACCCCTATAATTTAAATACTCTCCTCCCATGAATTGAGCCTGAAAGGGAAACTCCTACAAATGCATATGTAATAAGGTCAGCCACAAAACTAACTGTGTCCACGCCTTTTCAGCGCTAATTTATCACTGCGTGTCTTTAGCAAATCCTAACAGTAGTTTTTCAAAGCCAAAAGAGGGTTTGCGCTGGCGCAAGCTGTTAGTAAATCTGGCCCGTAATATGGGGACATATTTTAAGTGAGAGCAAGGTTACATCATGTTAACTTGTAAGAAGCATTTTTTTTTTGTTGCTTTTTTTTTTTTTGGCCACATGACAGATCTGATATTCTATTTGTCCCATTTCTGTTTTGCATAAAACTGAAGAATACTTGGTACATCCTATACCGTATTTGAAAAATCATCTGATATTAACTCATAACTTATTAATTTATTGAAAATAGTTTAGGCTCATGTAACCAGAAGTTAAGATATACGATTATAGCTTTTAAGTTTTTCTTGCCTTATGGGTTTACATTATCTTAACAAGCAAAGCAATTCAACATACATAAAATATTTGGGCTACAAACTATCACAACGGTTTTATGTTTACTGAACACAATATACAGTGATATATTGACTGAAAATATTGATGTACAATTGTAGTAGTTTTATGCACGCGTGAACGTCATGGCAACGTACAACACAACAAGTACCACACGTGGGAAACACTTAACGTAATGCGTAAATGCGTGTAACTAAAGTAAATCAAGCAAGCTAGTATGCATAAGCGAAATTACACATTAGTGGACCGGAGGTAAAATTATATTTTAAAAAAAATTGCACAAAATAAATTCAAGCACTTTCAAGGACCTGTATCTATGCATGTTTATTTTCAAAAAAAAAAATTTTTTCACCCAGATTCACAAACTTTCAAGGACCCATGGGAACCCTGTATACATTTAGACACACACACACACACAATGATCTCTACCTGAACAAGAGTCTTCTCAATAGTCATGAACATCTCCACATTTCTATCCATTCTGGATGGGTTCTGTAGGTCAAACCTCCTCCTGAAGAAATACAGGCACATCAATATTAAACATATTAGCATTAACACTGAGAATCACAGAATGCGATTCATTATCCCCAGCCTGTTCCTTTTCTGAGGTTCTACTCACCAGCCCTGCTCGCTTTTGAACTTGTATGCAGAACCCAGAATATGGCAAAGGGCTCCTCCAGGTTTGAAGTCCAGAAAGATCTTTGCCTAGAACGAGAGAAACAAAATTCAACAGCAATACAACTGGTTGGCAATTACAAAATGTACATTTCTGCAAAACTGGACTATAAAATGTGGCACTGCACTTTAACCATGTCTCGTGTCAAATAAGTTATGGTATAGAAGTGTGATCAAGTTCATTTTAAAGAGATTGTTCAACCAAAAATGAAAATTCTTTCATCAATTACTGTCCCTCATGTTGTTCCAAACTCACAAGACTTCTGTTCATGTTCAAAACACAAAGATTATATTAACCTTGATGAAACCTGAGAGATTTTGGTCTCTCAACTGAAAGTCCATTCCGCCAAAATACAGAGAGCCTAAAAGAAATCCATATGAATTGAGTCTTCTGAAGAGACCCTTCGTCACTTTACAGATTTAATTTAATTCATATGTAAACATTGATCAACACATACATAAAGCACATCAAATATAGTACAGGAGCTTAATCAGATTTGACTGATGCATGATAAACCTCACTGGTTTTTGTGGAAAATTAAATCCGTTCATCAGACTGTTTTATACATCCATTCAGAACACTTTGATTTAACCCCACGATTCAATTTGGCTTAAGTTTGTTTACGTTTTATGAAATTTGATGAATGGAGAAATCTCTCAAATATCTTACTTTGCGTTATAAAGATGAACAAAGAGTCTTATAGATTTGGAACATGAAGTGTAAATACTGCAAACCCAGACTCACGGGTAGTTTGGTAAGGGCAGGATTGCTGACCCTACGCCCAAATGCATCCTCCTGAAACTGCAGCAACTGCACCACCAGCGCAGCCAAAGTTTTGCTTGTAGGAGAGTCGGTTTGGACATACTGCAGAAAAAAAAGAGGTCACAATAAATACCAGCAATTCAACTGAAAACATCCAAGTATTCAACACTCATGTTGCTGATTTTTTTTTTTTAATAAACATACAAGGCCAAAAACAATTTGGATCTTTAGTGATCATTATAACGTGACCCCTGGACCACAAAACCAGTCATAAGTCGCACGGATATATTTGTGGCAACAATACATTGTAGTGTCAAAATTATAGATTTTTTTTTTAACTGCCAAAAATCATTAAGATATTAAGTAAAGATCATGATCCATTAAGATATTTTGTAAATTTCCATAAATGTATCAAATTTATTGTTAGTATTAATACGCATCGCTACGGACTTCATTTGGACAACTTTAAAAGGCGATTTTCTCAATATTTTGCTTACTTTCAATTATGATTTTCAAATAGCTGTATCTCGGCCATCCTATCCCAACAAACCACACATCAACAGAAGCTTATTTATTCAGCTTTCAGACGATGTATCAAAACTGACCCTTATGATTGTTTTTGTGGTCCATGGTCACACATTATCTGAGGAAACAATTCTAAACATGTAAAACATATAAACTTCAGCCACAAACGTGCATTACACAACACTATCGCTGGACAATAAAGAGATTGAAGTGAATCATATCTGCAAAGGATAACAAATAGTTGATTTAAATAGCACACTAACAAAATGTCATGGTTTTAAAGAGACACAGTACGTTTCCATTACAAATACCATAATTAATCATGTTAATTCAGTACCATATGTAGGCACCTAATCTTACACCACAATACTTCTAATTAAATCAACATTGGGGAGTCAGTCAGTAAACAAACTTCAACATAAACAGCCGAGGGTCTGTGACGCGGACGACTAAATGTCCTCTGACTTTTAAGTTGCTGACCAGTAGATTTAACTGAAAAGAAAGTGTGTCCCCAAAATATTGAAAACTAAGACAGTATTTTAGCAGATTTTAAAACACAGCCATTATCACAGCAGATCGCGCATCCCAGTCTCCAACGTTAGCACGCGAGCTAACTCAACAGTACACAACACTGCCGTTTAAAACTACACAAGAACAATACTTGCCGACTACAAATCCAGCCCGGAACCTAAACAACATCTGCACCACCGCTCTGTTTCGCCCTATTCGCATAACCGACTATAATAGTGAATAAACTATATCAAGCGCGCGTGCCGCTTCTTGTAGCTATTGTGTGATGCGCGCGCGCCCCCATTCAACGGGCGCCTCATGAGCCGCAGACCTTCTTATAATGTTTCCCGATCCAGAGCCGAACTGTCTCTAACTGAGACACCGTTTCCGAGCTCTCCCAATATTTGGAAGACGGCCCTCCGTCTTTTTTCCGTCCGATTGAGGAACCGGCTCCCGCTTGGCCGGCCGATGGTCCTCCGGAGCCCGTTCCGCCCGCTGCAGTCGCCGCTGTCGCCATTGTTTCTTTATTAGCGATAGAGGCTAGTCTGTGGAAACTGTTTTAAAACAACACTGCGCCTGCGCAACGGCCGACGCTGGAGCAGTTGCTTGGAGGGAAATCTCGCGAGACGTCATGTGTGTAACAAACTAGACGAGATGTAAGAACCAAAAAAATCTGAGAATTCTGGTAGCCTATTAAACATGATAAATTTAAAATATTATGATTTTAATGAAAATTTAACTTGCGAGTGAAATTAGAGCCAGCAATCATTTTGTAATGTCCAGTACAAGATAGTACAAGAAAATAGTGCCATCTAGTGATAACATATAAGTATTTATAGTGTTCCTTTTGGATCCTCTATGCATATAGCACATCAAATGTTTTTATGTTGCCTATATACATCACCACTTCCACCCACAATATTGTACTATTTGCTTGTTTCTCTTTTGAGGGGTGGACTAGGCTATATCATGACCATCACCAGTCAAGAGAATGGAAAACCTGAGATGATTGATGGAGCTCAAGAAAATAACTAGAGCAATCAGCTGTAATATGTTATCGGTGAAAAAAATGTGATGCTCCGTGAATGAACTGAAACACACTGATAGTGGGCTACCTTTAAAATATAACAAACTGTAATATTCCAATCCCTGTAAATTTGACATTATTAAGTCTATTTGAAAAGAAAAATAACCTCATACACACTCATGCAACAACAACAAAAAAAAAAAAAAAGTAATAAAAATATAAGTGTGTTCAAGCTTGTTTGATACAGTGTTATTAGGCATAACACTCACTGTCAGAAAAAAAGCACTCTTAAAGTACTGGTACAGTGATATGTACCATCTGGGTGCGGTACTTTTCCTAAGGTACAAAACCAGAAAGGTACTAATATGTACCTACAAAAGGCAACAGCCAGCATTCTGTTAGTCTTGAGCTAATCATATTAACCGGACAGAGCCATTATACTCTTACACTACTTTATTTAAAGTACTGATATGTACCTTTAAGGTAGCTATCGTTGATCGTAAAAGGTGTTGTAGAACTAATTAAAGTACTGATATGTACCTTCAACAAACAAGCCATTTTATAGAAGTACTGATTTTCAATCAACTCACTCTTAAAGTACTGATATGTACCTTTAAGGTACTGATATGTACCATATTGAGGGTCACGCAGGCCTCAGGTGGTGAGAAAAGATGTACCTTTTCACTGTTGTACCTTAGTCCTGAGCCCCTGGTACTCTCTCCCAGTGACAGATGGAATATTCTATTCTTTTTCCAAACAGAATAATGGAGCATCTAAAAGTGTTTGTTAAGATATTACAGTAAAGGCAACAGCCAGCATTCTGTTAGTCTTGAGCTAATCATATTAACCGGACAGAGCCATTATACTATTATGTTACACTACTTTATTTAAAGTGAATTTCTGAAAATAACAGCAAAAGCAGCTTTCAAAAGATTCCCAGCTTTCTAGCTTATCAAGTTGATCGTCATTTCAAAGGTGTTGTAGAACTTAATCAGAAGCATCAGACTCCTGGTTGTGTATTCATATAAACATAATAATTTGTGACCATAAACTCAACAAACAAGCCATTTTATAGAAGAGACTGATTTTTTCAATCAACTCATTTTTGACAAAAGGTGTAGTTACTATTTGCTTTGCCTGTGTGTGAATTTGCACTGTGTAAGCATTATTATGAAACAAGTATTATCTTAACAAGTATTATCTTCTGTCTATCGACTGACATACAAGGTCCTATTGACGATTCAAGATCTCTAGTGACTGCTGAGTTTTATATAGGCCACTCATTTGCCCGATGAAAACAAGGTGAACACATCTATCCAAAGAGTTTTAGAGATAGTTCTACATTTTCTCCTAAAATAATAATCAGTTAATCATTTATAGCTGAGAAAATCAAAACAGTTATAAAGTAAATAAAGTAAAAGTTATCAAAAGTTTTACATTGATTCAAAATCTTCTAATATATTCATTCTATTTAATGTTTATTTTCAAACACAATGCTCAGCTGAAACTAATTACATGTTTATGATTTATGCATTTGTTTAAAACAGAGAATGCAAAATGAAATAAAACGAGCAAAATCTGCTAATGTTAAATTAGGCCAATTTTATCAGTCCACATAACTCACATAAACTCATAAAACATTAATGTGCCAATGGGCAATTTCAGATGGAGCTATTTAGATAAGAAATGGGGATGGAGACAGCCAACGTTTGAAGGTTCAGTTCCAATGTATAATGTCCGTAAAACTGTTTGTTGCGTAATATTTCTTTAAGGTTTCAGTGTTTCTAAACCCTGCAAATGCTATAGTGCCACTATTTGCATAAAATTAAAATTAGTCTTACCTTCTTCTTCTTTTCAGTTAAAAACAACAACAGCAACCCATTACCATTATTCAGTTGCTATTTTGCAAGTTCTGGTTTCATTCCTTTTCCACAATATTTCTTGGTATATAAAATATATTTAATTGTTATGGTTTTGTTTGTCTCTAGTTGGGTTATGTTTATTTAAAACTTTTAATTAATCTTGCTAATTGTTCTCAATTAACCGTTGTTAACTTAAATTATAGATCTTAACAGACAAAGAAACACTTAGCCACAAAACATGTAGTCAACTGTTAGCATTTCTGAAAGATTTATCAAAGTTGTAAAATGCATCTCAGATGATTTAGATAAAGCATCCACACCATTTTATTGTTAGCTGACCCTTTGTTTTTTTGTTCTTGATAGGCCTATATAAAGGGTGATGAGCAATCTTTGTCTCTTTGTCATTTATCTTGTCTTTGGGAGAACCGTTTAAAACAAAGGTGAGTCAATTAATTTTGTTTATTTGTTTAGTGTTTTTTGTTAACTTTGTTGTTGTTTTTAAAAACAACAACATCAAAATCCATATCAGAAATGTATTTACTTTGATCATATTATACTTGTCAAAATGCATGTCATCATTGCCTGACATTTTTACTTAGGCTAATTATAAATTAAATGAACCCAGTTAATCTAATAACTAATATATATATAATAAGCTCTTATAATAAATCTGTTATAAATTATTTAATATATATATATAAAAAAATGCAAAGAACTTATAAATTTTTCATGCTCATGCTCGGTGTGTTTCTTAACTTATTTACTTCTCACTTGCAGAACAATGGAAATTCACATGTTTTTCCTGCTTTGTATTTTTGCGATGCCATATTTTACAGACACGACGACAGCTAAAGGTAAAGTTCAACAATTTACAGTTAATTTGCTTCAATAATGCAGGCATGCCTCACAATACATTGTAGACACTGGTTTCACATTTATGCGTTGCCTTCAAATTATTTGGTAAATTGCTTTGCCTTGCATAAATGTTTACATTTTTATAGTTTTATTATAAATAAAGCTTGATATGGAAGAGAGTGCAACGCCCAATATGGCGAATAAGTCCCGCCTTCTAAATGAAAGAGCCAATCGTTGATTACGTAAGTCATTGCGTCACTGCAGCTGCTGCTGTGGCAGAGTTCTGAGACGTGCGTTCAGGATTGCGAATGCGCATTATTTAGCTTTGTCCAGGCTGGCTGAAAAATGCAGTTTTTGTCATGATTCCAGCGTTTAGAAACAAAATTTGAGACAGTTGTTGTCAGATTTAATTGGTGATTTCAAATAGGAAATTTAAGCTTAGCGAACAGTTTTGGCGAATTTAATGTTTCCCCATTCAGAGCTGCACTTGAGTGCTGCCAAGTGAAATGACTTGTCTTAAAGGGACTTTGGTAATATTATCCAAAAAAGACTTTGTTTTGAACAGTTTTCTCCTTAGCAATAATGATGGAAATGTTCAAGCTTTCATTACCTATGCACTTATTAGCCTATGTGTCTATAAATATTACATGCGCATAAAGCTTATGGTTTGATTATAATGCTTTTTCAATTTCAGCTAAAAACCTCGCTTTATATGGCAAGGCCACACAGTCTGACCTGGTTGAGAATCCTTGGGCGGCAAATGGCCATGCCAGTAATGCTATTGATGGAAATCGTGACTCAAATTATGAACATGGATCCTGTACTGCTACTCAAACTCAAGAAGACCCATGGTGGAGGTTAGATTTACTAGACAAGTACGTAGTGACCTCCATAACTATCACAAACAGAAAAGACTGCTGTTCTGAAAGGCTTGATGGAGCCGAGATACGCATTGGAAACTCTCTGCTGTACAACGGCAACAGCAATCCATTGTAAGTCTTTCAAGAGGAGATTCTCTTAAAGAACGATGTGATGAGGTTACATAGATTAAATCAAATATTGTCCATATGCTGTCATTTTTATACAGGGCTGGAAAGATTTCATCCATTCCAGCCGGGAGATCCCTCACTTTCAAATGGAAAAAAGGCATCGCAGGCCGTTACATCAATGTGGTAATACCTGGTCGTGATCGGCTTCTTACTCTCTGTGAGGTTGAGGTTTACGGTTATCCAGCTCCTGATGGTGAGAATGTGAACATTTATGATCAGGATTTGATCAGTGTGAAATTAGTTTATACAAAACCTATGAATTCAAGTGAAACCATCTGTTGTTGTAGGTGAAAATGTGGCTTTAGGAGGAGTAGCTACACAGAGTTCCCTCTATGGAAATGGCTTTGCATCCAATGCCATTGATGGGAACAAAGATGGTGTTTTCAGTCATGGATCCTGTACCCACACTGAAGGTGTCCTCAATCCCTGGTGGAGACTGAACTTACTGAAAAGTCACAAAGTGTTTTCAGTGGTAATTACAAACACATTAGACAATGTCCCTACAAGACTAAATGGAGCAGAAATCAGAATTGGAAACAGTCTGGACAACAATGGCAATGATAATCCCAGGTAAATGAATTCATCTTGATATGGCTTTTAGAGAATCTCTGAAGAATTACTGCAGTTTGACTTGATGCTGTCCTGTGATGGCGGTTCAGTTTCTCAAGATGCTTAACTCACTCTTTCTTCAGGTGTGCTACAATCTCTTCTATTCCTCCTGGTTTTTCCACCTCTTTTGAATGTGATGGGATGGAAGGACGCTACATTAATGTTGTTATTCCAGGACGGAAAGAATATCTTACACTATGTGAGGTTGAAGTGTACGGATCACCGCTGGATTGAGAAGCACTTAAACAACAGGAGGATGTAAATGAAAAAAATAAATATCGGTGGCTGTAGGGCTCTCCTTTAACCAGACATTTACTGTATCAGAGTTTGCAAAACAGGGCATGTATTATTTTAAGCCTCGATATCCTTTAATGCACTGCATGCTGCAGAAAATACTAGACAGATTTGGGTGAATATTGATCAAAGGAAGCTGGGAAATAGACAAATTGAACAACACTTTTTGTTTGTAATGCTGCTGTGAAAATTGTTGTACAATGTATGATCCTTTTGTTATTAAGTCTGTAGTGTCTTGCAAAATTCTTTGTAAAATAAAAAATAGTAATTATTAAAATGACGCTTTTATGGAAAAATAAAAAGTCACAGGAATAAACCTACAAACCTGGGAACATCCAGCAAAAACAACATAGCATTCATTGCTTAAGGTTAATGGGAGAACATCAAGTATTATAATCTTTATTTAAATGTTAAGTTATATTAAATATTAAGTAAAATCTAAATAATGTTTTCCAATAAATTACTTTGAATTGGTTTTGTCCTGTTTTTCCGTAACTATTTGGGAGAGACAAACAATAGGCCACTATGAATTTGAAACCTTGCACCCACTGTGCTTTGATCTATTGAACATGAATTTTAAGTATAGAAATGTGGCATTTAAAACATCCCAAAAATAATTGAACGAATAATATTCTGCTTTGCAGGAGAAATATAACACTGTACAGGACCACAGAGTCTTGCAGCAATATTACCTGTACAGAAGACACTTTTCTTTGTGATGGTGAGTTTGAATAAAACACTGTAGCCTATACATGAGCACAACATAGAATAGATAACACTACACAGGACTGTAAACACACTTAAACTGTATGTCACATTAAAGTAGACTTTATGGTTTCAACATTGTTTGTAATTTGCCATTTTGAAGGCCTTCTGTGAATCTGTTGGTTTGCTCAGTTTTTCATGCATTTTTACAAATTGCTTAAAGGTCACATGTAATAAACTGCTCAAATCAAGACTCAGAGCGTGACATACAGAGCCAGAAGTTCTATATATGCATATACTGTATGGAAGGGAAAGGTGGTGGATTTGTGCACTGCCATAAAATGCACAGCACCTTTATGACTTCGCTGAAATGACCAAAAAAAAAAAAAGAGTCTGTTTCCATAAAGATACTGCAAACTCAACAAACTATATTTTATCACAATTGTGGTACAACACATTTATCTCAGATGACCTGTTTAGATAAAACATCCAGGCCTTTAAAAGTTGCTGTGTATTTATAGCTGGCCCATTGATTGTTTTGTGATGAACCCTTTTTGCCCATCGAGTAAACTTCACCTTTTCTACTGAGAAAACCTTTTGTTGTACATTATAAAATACAGGTGAGTGAATTGCTTATTTAAAGGACAGATTATGTTTTCATGTGCATGCTATCATTTGAATTACATAATTTACTTAATCGCCTATCAAATTCCAATTTGAAAGTCCAATTACATTCTGTTAAATATTAAAACAAACTCTCACAATAAATCCATCATAAAATCAGATTATAAACATAATATTAACAACGCTTATTTACATATTTTCCTTCCCATGTGTAGGATAATGGAAATGCACATGTTTTTCCTACTTTGGATTTTTGTGGTGCCTTATTTTACAGACACAACAACAGCTAAAGGTACAGTTCAAAATTACACAGCAGGTTTCAGTTGTACAGACACTCTCACAATACATTATAAACACTGGTTGCTGATCACGGCAAATGTCATATTTTTATCAGGGCAAGTTGTCACGTATGATTAATATGTTGTACTTTTATACTTTATACATATATTTTTGCATGTTACCTTTTGACTTTTTAGGAAGTGTTTATTGTTAACTTGTTTTATGAAATCATAATTGTTTACATTGTGCTGAAAATGCTAATCTTATAATGTGAAAGATGTTTTAGACAGCATTTCATATTTCAAAAAATACTCAGGATCGGGGCATATTGTCCCAAAAGGACTGTTTTAAACAGATTTTCTCCTTGGCAATAAAGGTGGAAGTGTAAAATTGCTTTTTGTAGACTATAGACTGTGTAAGGGGATACTTCTGTACAGAAATTTACTGTCAAAAATAGAAATATATAAATGCTGATAAATAATCACTAAAGTCAAAAGTGAAATATAATAGAAAGTGGTTTTTTTGTTTTTTTTTAAAAATTATTATTATTATTTTGATGTATTCAATTACTTGTTTTTATAACACATTTTGATGACTATGCTTAATCAATTTAGCCAAAAATCTCGCATTATATGGCAAAGCCACACAATCAGACCTGATCGAGAATCCTTGGGCGGCAAATGGCCATGCCAGTAATGCTATTGATGGAAATCGTGACTCAAATTATGAACATGGATCCTGTACTGCTACTCAAACTCAAGAAGACCCATGGTGGAGGTTAGATTTACTAGACAAGTACGTAGTGACCTCCATAACTATCACAAACAGAAAAGACTGCTGTTCTGAAAGGCTTGATGGAGCCGAGATACGCATTGGAAACTCTCTGCTGTACAACGGCAACAGCAATCCATTGTAAGTCTTTCAAGAGGAGATTCTCTTAAAGAACGATGTGATGAGGTTACATAGATGAAATCAAATATTGTCCATATGCTGTCATTTTTATACAGGGCTGGAAAGATTTCATCCATTCCAGCCGGGAGATCCTCACTTTCAAATGGAAAAAAGGCATCATGAGGCCGTTACATCAATGTGGTAATACCTGGTCGTGATCGGCTTCTTACTCTCTGTGAGGTTGAGGTTTACGGTTATCCAGCTCCTGATGGTGAGAATGTGAACATTTATGATCAGGATTTGATCAATGTGAAATTAGTTTATACAAAACCTATGAATTCAAGTGAAACCATCTGTTGTTGTAGGTGAAAATGTGGCTTTAGGAGGAGTAGCTACACAGAGTTCCCTCCATGCAAATGGATTTGCATCCAATGCCATTGATGGGAACAAAGATGGTGTTTTCAGTCATGGATCCTGTACCCACACTCCAGTAGACCTCAATCCCTGGTGGAGACTGAACTTACTGAAAAGTCACAAAGTGTTTTCAGTGGTAATTACAAACATATTAGACAGCGATCCTACAAGACTAAATGGAGCAGAAATCAGAATTGGAAACAGTCTGGACAACAATGGCAATGATAATCCCAGGTAAATGAATTCATCTTGATATGGCTTTTTAGAGAATCTCTCAGAATTACTGCAGTTTGACTTGATGCTGTCCTGTGATGGCGGTTCAGTTTCTCAAGATGCTTAACTCACTCTTTCTTCAGGTGTGCTACAATCTCTTCTATTCCTCCTGGTTTTTCCACCTCTTTTGAATGTGATGGGATGGAAGGACGCTACATTAATGTTGTTATTCCAGGACGGAAAGATTATCTTATACTGTGTGAGGTTGAAGTCTATGGATCGCCACTGGATTGAGAAGCACTTTAAAAATGATTAACTATCTTGTAAAAGTTACCCAATCAAAGTTATTCCTTAGCTGTTATTCTAATATTTGTTCTTGCAATTGATATTCAGCATATGAGATGAAAAAGAAATACATACATTCAAAAACAGATGTAGGTTATTTTTAATCAAAGAAAACTTGACAATGAACAATATAGGCCACACTTTTTATACTGCAAGAGAGCTGGGAAAACTAAAATTGTGTGTATGTGTTGTGTACATATACAGCCATATGTTTCTGTAATAAATAAAAGAATAGCTAAAAGAGAGAAAAACTACTTTCAAAAAAAAAAAAAAAAAAAGCTGGTTCTTTAAAGGTTCTTCACACGTAGTAACAGAACCCTTTATATGCTGAAATGGCTCTTTGTGTTAAGCTTGGTACACTCTGCAAGAACAAAGAAATGTGTTTGTTTTCTCGAGGTGGCAAGAACAAAGTTTGTTCTGGCCAGGACATTCCATACTTCACGAGAAAAGCAGGTGTTTTCTGACAAATCACACAATAGTTCTCGGACACCCACAAGAAAAAAGTTCTGCTCAGATGATGTGTCGAGAACAAGCTGCGAGAGAAAAAAATAACGCAACTGAGTGCACTCAGTAACGTCCACTATGGTTTCAGACACCACTACAAATGGCTGTACCCTCAAATAATGCCCTATTTGAGGGTATAGGGCAGCACTCCAGAGGGAATTCAATCCAGACCCGCCTCCATTTCGTATTTCAACAGCAGTAATTGTGTGTAAGGGATTAAAAGTCTGGATTTCCTGCTTTGATAAATGCATGTCAAAATCATTTGTTTAGTGTTTTATGTCTTTTTGGAGATGGTCCGAAATTAAAGTGAAGGCGAGATATTTAAAGTTTTCCTCCGTGATTCAGTTGCCATGACATCCAGTGAGTGTATACTTTTGACGTAACTGGGCGAGAGTCGCGAGACACTTCACCGCAGTAAGCGTTTGAATGGGTGTGTAGGATGTCATTGTCCAGGAAAAGAAAAGTTGACGAAGAAAATAGAGTTTTCAAAGATGATTGGACAGAGAGGTATGCGTTCATTTTGCCCCAATCGAGTGTAACGGAGGCCAGCTAGTAGTTGCTGTGTAAGTAAACCTCACTCCTCTCATCTCAAGAGATGCTCTAACGACTGACACTAGAGGTTGCAGCCTTTAGCCTCCTTGTTAGAGTGTCCGACTCTCATCCGGCGGACCTGAGTTTGAGTCCCGCTTAAAGCGGGGCGGTTTGAACAGGAGGGGTTACACCAGCACGAAGCCATTCTGTTTGATTTGTAACGAGACTAGATTTGTAAGGAGTTGTGAAGAGTGGAAATGTCAAACGGCATTATGAAACAAAACACAGTCATTTTAAACGGCAATATCCATTCAAAATGCTACGACAGCTAAAGTCTTCATATGAATCAACAAATAAGTTGCAGGAAGTGGACTGTGACACTGTTACCTTTTGGACTAAAATGGTCACAGCTGAAAATTTCCCCAATCTACAGAAAGTAACGTTAGCCATCTGTGTTCTTACCATGTTTGGGTCAACCTATCAAGCACTGGGTCAAGCAGCAGCTTGACTAATGAGCATTTAGGCCAGTGTCTCCGTCTAGCAACCACACCTTTTGTGCCACGGTTTTGGCAGCTGATGGGAGACAGACAGTGCCATTTCTCACATTAGACTGCTCTGTATTTTGCACCATGTTACTTTTGTGGTGTTTTGTTAAGACACAATTAATTGTTTTGCCACTTTTGCACTTGTTATTCATGTATTTTGAATGCAAAAGCCACCTTATTTTTCATAAAATGAATGTTGATTTGTTATACAGGTTTATTAAAAACAAGTTTTGTAATTACCATTAGTTCCGGACCTTTGTCATTGATGAAAATTCATATGTGGACCTTTGAATATAGACTTTGAGAAACCCTGGTATAGGGGGCGATTTCGGATTCAGCCACAGTCTATGCTCTCCATGCATCCTCGATAAAAGGGGCGGATCAAGGACACATCCGGGGATTTGAACTGTACTTGGCTAGATGTGAACTTTAAATTGGAACAGTAACGTTACTTGGGCAGTGACTGATGACGTTTCACAAGTCCACAAGTAAGCTACAGACAAGAACGCATATTGAGAAACGGCCCTGGTCTTTACCCTGAAGAAATACTGTGGCCCAGACTGACCCCTAGTGGAGGGTTGACCTGTTGAAGCTCATACAATATCATGGCCACAGCCAATATGTTATCACTCGTGCTCACCTGATAAAATGTGATATTCCCTTTATGTAGCTACTGAAACTGTGCTATATGGATAGAGGTTACTCTCCCTGTCTGCTAACCTCATTCGTTTCACTAGACGCTCCATGTTTTTAACTGCGGTTTTTCCAAACTAATAATGCTCTTGAGCTAATCATGTTGACTCTACAAAGCCATTATATTATTATGTTATTTTAGCTTCATTAATAATCGGAATTTCTCAAAACAATTATGGGTTTCTTACTCAGCTTTTAGAGGATTCCCAGCATTCCAGGTCATCGTAGATCGTAAAATGCCGTGTTGAAGTTAATTAGAAGCAACATGGACGTTTTGCTACTCATCATTGCCACTCAAGGACTTAATGAAATTATAGTTAGACTTATTTAGTTAGACATATTTTGTTCCTCCCTTCAATAACTATCCACCACACTTAGCAGAAGCCCACGTGGTATCCAATTATCTTTTCTGAGAAATAATAATAAGTACAAAATTGTCGAAATAACAGTGAGGTTCCGTTCATTCAGCTAAAGACTACATTTCCCAGAATGCATTGTCTCGTATGCCGGAAGTTCAACCTACAGTCTCATAATCCTTTGCCGAACAACACGTTTCGCTTCAAGATACAGAAGGTAAATGTAAACAAAGGTATATCGTAAAATCCACAGCTAGCTAATTATTCGATTCCTCCTTTGCTGTTTGAGACTTGACAAAACATTTAATGATTATCTACACATCTCCTAAATTACCTATCTCTGTTGTCCATTTCAGCCCAAAATCTAAAGTTAATAGTTATGTGATGTGATTAAATGTTAATGTCTGTTTTTATTCCATTACTAGTCTAGCCTAATAAATATTAACTGCTAACTTGATACTACAGTTGATGGTACATTACCTAATACAAGCAACTTTTCTACTAATTTGAATCTAGAATGAAGCAGGAACACGAAAATCTCGTTTTGAAAGCATGTGGAGCAAAGTCTCTGCAGATTGGTGCAAAGATTCAGACTTTGTGGAGCGGGTATGGTGAAATATTAAGAGTCCACTTGGAGGGATGTGACCGTCCCTCTGTGGTTGTCAAACATGTGATGTTTCCCCAAGAACAGAAGCATCCAGGGGGCTGGAACACAGACGTATCTCACCAGCGCAAAGTGCGGTCCTATCAAGTAGAAAGTTATTGGTACCAAAACTACGCTACCAATGAATGCTGCAGAGTTCCCGTTTGTCTTGCTGCCAAGTCATTTGGTGATGAACAGTTGATTGTTTTAGAGGACCTTGATGTTGCAGGATTCCCGGTGAGGAAAACCTATGTTAATGATGCTGAAATAAAGGCCTGCCTCAGCTGGATTGCCAACTTTCATGCCCTTTTCCTTGATGTCGCCCCTAAAGGACTTTGGCCTATAGGCACATATTGGCATTTAGAAACAAGACCTGAAGAGCTAGAAGCTATGTCAGATCAAAAACTCAAAGCAGCTGCTGCAGAGATAGACAGCATCCTCAACAACTGCCGCTTCAAGACAATCCTGCATGGTGATGCAAAACTAGAAAATTTCTGCTTCTCCAAGAATGGGTTACAGGTTGCAGCTGTTGATTTTCAGTATGTTGGTGGAGGGTGTGGGATGAAGGATGTTATTTACTTTTTGGGCAGCTGTATGGATGAGAGAGAGTGTGAAAAGAGAGTGCCTGGCTTTCAGGATCACTATTTTTCAGAGCTACAGAAATCTTTGGACATGAAGACCAACTTTCAAGAGCTGGAGAAAGAATGGCGAAGCATGTTCGCTTTCGCTTGGACAGATTTTCATCGCTTTCTCCTTGGATGGATGCCAGGACATCACAAGATTAATAAGTATAGCAAAAGACTCACTCAGGAGGTTTTACACAAACTGAAGCAATCTCAATCAATTTGAAACACAGAGGAAGAATGACAGTTTAATGCTAAACTTACACTGGAGTGTAAAGGGTCCTTAGGGCTGAACCGCAAGATGCTGATTATTTCAGAACTGTCTTTATTCTGAATGTAAACACTTGTTTGTGAGAATAAAAAAAAAAAACATTTCTATTAAATTTTTGCTTTCTATATTTGTTTTTAATATTAAAGCATTCCCACACACTCATCTTTCACAGAAATATTTTATAATTAGATTAAAATTATAATGGCATCATTAAGAACCTTCTTTAATACAGTACAATGAGTATGATTTCAGGTCATTTGAACTATTTTATTTGACAAAAACTCTTTTAAACAATGTGCATATAAAGTTCAACCCAATTTATACATCTGCGTCGAGCTGTAGCTGGGACATTCCACGAAATCGGTGCCTTTATAATATAATCGTTTCAAACTGATTTTTTTTTAATACCCATTAAATTAAGACATCTTAACTTGACAAGAAATTGTGTTGGGCCATTTCAAGCTATACCATTTATTATTTTATGACTGTTTGTTTATTTCATGGTTTGATATTTTCCTCAGTCCTGTTACCAACTAAAGTGTTACATGTATAATACTTCCAATTACAAATATGCAACAGTTTGCACATATATAAAGTATTTTGGTCCCTCTTTTCATTCAGATTGTCATATTTTTAAAAATCCTGTTTTATATCCTAATTGCCATTCAGATTACTGAAAATGTCCTATTTCATGGACATCACATTACAATTAAGAAATATGTATACTTTGACTAGACATTTATTTTAAAAAGGGTCTTGTCCAAAATGCAGTATAGTGCAGGTTACTATGGTGAGATGTGCCAAATGTCATTTTTCTTTTAAAATATCAAATGAATGACAGTAACAGGACTGAGCTCTCAATAACCGAGAGGGTCTTTAGTCACCTACTGTTTGTCACTGCAGTTAATTACATGCATTATAGTTATGAACTTATTTACTTCCATTTATGCTACCTATGAAGTTACCTATGGAACATTAGGCCATCTGCTTCCATATGGGAGGTAATCTAGAATTATATAGAAAAACAATCATAGAAGAAAACATCTTTATTAAAACAAATCATCTTTGGACATATAAAAACCAACTGGCAATACAACTACAAAAAAAAAAAAAAAACTACAACTTCAAAAACTGTACTAAAATACTTTTAAAAACTGATTATTTCTGGTAAGCATGACATTTTTGAATCATCTGGTAAGAACAGCCATACAAACGTCACATCACATGCTGTGCGTAGCACACGAAGACTACAACAGACGCGCACCTCTCCAAAAATGTAACAACGCGTCGATTCAACGCGGACGCAAGCGCTGTGATTGGTCTGCCAGTGTGTGTGTGTGAATTAGCTGATTTAGAATTTGTTGTATTCAGTATTAATAATGTGTATTTAACATAAAAATTTTATGTTATTTGAACTCACACCATTTTTCATAGAAACATTTTATAATTAGATTCAAATTATAAAAGCGTCATTAGAAAATGTCTATCAGAAATGTACTATAAGCAGTATGATTGCAGCAACTATGATTTAGGCTACTAATTTTGGCTGATTGTGGACCTATTCTGTTGTAATCTACACAATAACATACGCGTCCCCTGTTTATCTACCTTGTTTAGCTACCATGTCTGGCTGCATTTAATGTAATTATTGACAATATAATATTTTATTCGCCAAAGTCCTGTTTCCCAGCAGGTGTGTAGTATAAAAATCTTTCCATGAACAGGCATTTGTCTTTTGAGAAGAGTCCTGGCCTTCATGCTGAATTAGGAACAGCCAACAATACCCCCCTAGCTTTATTCGATTAGAGAACGAAATCGAAAAGCTGATCTGGTGTCAGTGCATACGTGCACCTTTTATGTATGTGGAAACATCTCCAAATGTACGGAACTGTCCGCTCAGTTCTGCTCTGCTGATGACGACATTTCCGGAGTTACGCCCGACTCCATTTTACAAGAAAACAATTTTAGGGCAAGATATTTTGTACTCGGGTACGTATAATTTTTGTTTGCTTTTCAAATGCCTTCAAGATACTATCCTTGTTTTATTATATTAACTCATATTGAGGGTTCTTGCTGTCTGTGGGATTAGAGTGAAGTCTGTAGCACACTGGCTAGTTAGCTGCTGGTCATTATCGTCTGATGTTTGTTTGTTTTCTATGTATTTACGGTTAATATACGGGTAAACAATCATATTTAAGAGAACAGTTTTGTAATTTATATATATATATATATGTATGATCAAGCAAACCAACAGTTATTCTGAGGTCATATGTAATGTAGTGCTGTGTTTAGTTGGCTAGTACTAGTCTTGTAGTTTGGTAACGTTAACTGTCACGGGCATAATGCATTTATTCTCTTCGTAATTAGTTTATATCGCATTGTTTTATGCTATTTGATCATTTACTGAAAGGTTTCTGCCATCATCATATAGGCAAATGTTAAATAATGAATAGTTTCACTATATGAAGATGTCGATTTTATCCAACTGCTGGGACTATTTGGGCAAATTAATATTTTTGTTGCTTTTGAACAAATCTAACACACAAAATGAATATCAAACTGAATATGAATTGTGTCAGGTGTTAGAAAGAGTGTAATTGCCTCGTTAATGTAAGATTTAAATCTTATCTAGCTCATAGTGCCTTCATGTCAATATGTACTGTATGATTTAACAGGCCTGTTTTCATGTAAAACTGGTACTTTATATAAACGGAAATGTCATGTTTTTATTGACGCGGTAATATCTTTTTCTTCATAGGCTGACTGAGTATATCCACCTGTCTCTGTCACATTCCTCTCATTAAGCTAAATGTCTAATGTTAAGTGCTGAGACTGCCTGGAAAGCAACATGAAGGATACTTTCACAGTTTATCTGCCGTGAATCAAGTCTGAGGAAGGAAAATATCCCTACCCTTGAACAGGACAGCTGGTTCTGTGTGATTCCCCTGATTCAAAGCTCAAGAGCTGCTTTATTATGAAATATGGACCAGGGTACAGTTGACAGCCCTGTTACTCTTGTCATCAAGGCACCCAACCAGAAATATGATGACCAGACCATCAATTGTTTTTTGAATTGGACGGTAGAGAAATTGAAAAACACATCTCCAAAGTGTATCCTAGCAAGCCGGTGAGTTTATAATATTATCAAGATTATTATTCTATTTTTTTTTAAAAAGTGTCTATTGCCATTCACCCAAGAAAAAAAAACGTATTTACGTGAACTTTCATATTAGGATAGCATTTTATTTCTATGGCCAAGTGTTTAGTGTCTCACTAATCATTAGTGCAGTATTTGAGGTATTTCCATAGATTTGAGAAGGATTAATGCTTATTTTCATACACAAGAACTAAAATAAGCTGTTGAGTGTGTTCATTTATGGCTGTTAAAGAGCTTTCTAATGGTAAATCACAGAATTAACACTTTAGGCAAGGTTTTGAGTTTTGAAACACAGCAGAAGCCTATGAAATTGTGCATTGACTTTAGGAGATTGCAGCTAGATGCCGAACATTCCTGTTGAGCAGGTGGCATTACTGGTATTTTTCCTCAGAGCCACATGCAGAGCTGTGCAGTTCAGATTCTAGTTCCTTATACTTTGCTGCCATTTACTGATTAACTTTTTTTTTCAACATGCCTTTCCGACATTTTCCGAGATTTCATTGCTCATCTTTCTTATGAAACTTGATGCCTTTCTTGCATTTAGACAAGCTTAATAAATATAAAGTCCATGTTTATGTCTTTCAGTTATCCAAGGACCAGAGACTTGTCTATTCTGGGCGACTTCTGCAGGATCACTTGCAGTTGAGGGATGTGCTAAGAAAGGTACGCTCCTAATCTCTGATTTCTGTTTAAACATCAAATCAAATGCACAAAAACAAGTCAAGAAAAGAGAAGTGTTTCAAACAGTTTATGAGTGATTCTGAAACTGCCTTTTTACTTATAGATCCCAAATCTTTTGTATCTCACCACCATCATAATCTTGATATTGATGGAACAGTTATTGGGCCATTTCCCACCATCTTGGGGTGATTTTACTCTTAGAAATTGTAGGGCTGCCCCCTAATAGTCGACTAAACATCAGTCGACGACAAGCGGTTTAGTCGACCACTAAATCGATTAGTTGCAGGAAAAAAAAAACTCCACAGGAAATGGAGAAGATATGCAATCCATGAGGAACAGATCATCAACGGTGGGGCCTTGTGGTTATTACAGTATGTTGGGCAGGAAACATGCCTATAATCCATAGACCTCAAATATGGCTTATCATTTGAAACATGTAAGTAGTAGCAACTTAACGTGTGCTATTAGGCGCATATACTTTTGCTTTAGGCTTTATGTGTGCGCTTGAGAGTGGAATTGGCTATATATGTTACGTCTATATGTATCTTATTAAAGGCTCATTATGGTTTAGTATCTCCCCCCCAGAATATTTAATTAATTAAATTAATATAAACGTGCAATTAGTCGACTAATGGCTTAAATGAACAACTACTAGTCGACTAAAAATCTTTAGTCGGGGGCAGCCCTAAGAAATTGTTTTAAAGTCGGCAAAAAATAGAAAAAAAGATAGGGTGAATTTTTTTCTAAATGCATCTTATAGGTTGTATTGTGATCGATTCATCCATGCATGTTTCCTTTCTTTAACAAAAAAGTTTAGCTCATCATTTTTAATCACAATGCCAATGTCATTTAGTCCTCTTAAACCCTGCCCCTTTGTTATAATCACATGCAAACTTGCATTTAGATCTGCCTCCATCCAATCAACAATTTGAATAAAAGTCTCTGCACTACATTTTTCTTCAGTTTTACCGTATGTCACAATGCAGAATAAAAGATCTGACACTACTTCCATGGTTACTTGGCATGGCATTTTAAAAGCACTGAGAGATATGACACAGTTGCCAAAGACATTCATTTGATGCATTTTTACGTCAACCAGTAATTAATAGCACAAACTGAATGCAATAACTTGTATAGTGACCACTTTTTTTGGTAATACATTTTCACAGAAAGTGCTGTTTATATCATATTATTCTTAATGTATTATTGTATAATAGTATTTGACCAGAGCTCTACTCACTGGATTTCTTCAACCCCAACAGCAAGATGAATATCACATGGTCCACCTGGTGTGTGCTTCACGAAGTCCCCCATCATCCCCCACTTTCAGCAGCCCCATTAACACCACTGATTCCAGCTCTTCAGTGAGTGCCTAGAAGAACAATTCAATGCATTCAATAAAAAAAAAAGTAATGGATCATTCCATGAAGAGCGGTTTCTTTTCTTGCTGTTTATTATGTCCATTATTCCTTCTTATTCCCAGACGTCAGACAGTGCTGGTCCATCTTCCTCATCTTCTATCCCTAGTCAGGAAACCCCAGCCAACACTGATGGTCTAAGGCACCGGGGGAACCCAGTACAAACACATGGCCTCAATCCTGCCCCTACTGGTGTGATGCAGAGGTAAATGCACATATAACACTCACCCGCTCAAGACAAAACCTGTTGAATTGAGTTGAGTTTTGAGGCTCTTTTGTTGTCCCACTTAGGCCTGAAGGAATGCCTCTTCCCATGCAAGGTGGTCCTGCTGCTGGCTTCCCCGCCCACCCTATGTATATGCCGATGCAAATGTTTTGGTGGCAGCAGATGTATGCCCGCCATTATTATGTGCAATAGTAAGTTATTACAGCCCAGTTGTTATCAGACACAAGATGTGACCCTGAATAAATGTATTTCTGTCTTCTCAGACTGTGATTTCAGGAATATATATATATATATATATATATATATATATATATATATATATATATATATATATATATATATATATATATATATATATATATATATATATTATATATTATTATTATTATTATATATATATATATTTTTTTTTTTTTATGTTTTTGAAAGAGGTCTCTTATGCATTTTAATTAAAAATGCAGTAAAAACGTAATCTTGTGAAATATTATTACATTTTAAAACACCAGTTTTCTGTCTGAATATATTTTGAAATATAATGTATTCCTGTGATGGAAAAGCGGAATTTTCAGCATCATTACTCCAGTCTTCAGTGTCACATGACCATTCAGAAATCATTGTAATATGTAAAATGCATTGTAATATATAAAATGTATTATTATTAATAATAATAATAATAATAATATCAATGTAGACAACTTCAAGGTAGGGCACTTTTTTTTTTCTATAAAGTCAATTTTGATTTCATGTTGTCCCTTTATACTTTCTTAATAAATGTATCATTTTAATGTGCACAACTCATCACTGTGCATTATTTTATTCCTGATCTTTCATTCTCAATCTTCTGTCTTTCAGTCAAGCAGCCATGGCAGCCTCCCGGGCGTCCAGCGTGGCCCCCTCTCCAGCTCTCAGCGCTGGCCCCGCCACACAGCCAGTTCAGCCTAACGAACCTGCAGCCCCTATGGGGCCCAACCCCGCCCCTGAGGATCGCCCTGCCAACCCCAACATCCAGATGAACGCTCAGGGAGGAGCCATGTTGAACGACGATGAGCTCAACCGAGACTGGCTGGACTGGATGTACACAGTGTCACGTGCCGCCATCCTGCTCAGCATCGTCTATTTCTATTCCTCATTTGGCCGCTTCGTCATGGTGATCGGTGCCATGCTGCTGGTTTATCTGTAGGTCACACACTAAACAGAAGCTTCCTGATGAGCAGAAGTTGACTTGTTCGTTTAGGAAGTTTAACGTATTTGCACTTCATTGTTTTATAGTTTGTCTTTGTTTGTGTGCTCTAGGCACCAGGCTGGCTGGTTTCCCTTTAGAGCAGAACTGCAGAATCCAAGAGCTGGAGACGGTCCACAAGATGAAGCTGAGCAAAATCAGGATCTGCAAGAGATGGTTCGTAATAGCGGCCAATATTTTTAAGGTTGCCGACATACTGACTGAACTCAAAAGTTTAGACTTAAAAATGTATTGTCCTAAAAGATGAAAATAGTTTTGTAGACATGTATAAATTTCCTTTGAAACTAAAGTCTTTATTTATTTATTTTGGTGTCTCTGTATAATCCCCATACTTCCATTTTGTGTTTTTTGTTTTTCTAAACAAATGTCCAATTATTCTAAAATTTGGAAAATCGCCATTATCATGGGTTTGGTGTGTCTAAACTTTTACCGGTGGTGCATTTGTACATCTGATGCAATAATGTAATTTTATATTGGCAAAAGAAAATGTATTTTACACTATACATACACTACCATTCAAAAGTTTGGGAATGATACAATGTTTCGTTTTAAAAGAAGACTCTTTTCACCAACAAATACAGTAGTAGTGTGAAATAATATTATTACAGTTTAAAATAATGTTTTTAAATTGTATGATATTTTAAAATATGATTTATTCCTGTGATGGCAGAGCTGAATTTTCAGCATCATTACTCCCCGTCTTCAGTGTCACATGATCCTTCAGAAATCATTCTAATATGATGATTTGAACATTTCTTATTATTATATAGTGTTGGAAACAATTATACGGCTTAATATTTTTCTGAAACATACCTTTTTCAGAATTCTTTGATAAATGGAAAGTTCAGCATTTCTATGAAATGGAAATCTTTTGTAACATTATAAATGTCTTTACTGTTACTTTTGATAAATCTAATGCATCGTTGCTTAAAAGTATTCGTTTCTTAGTTTAAAAAAACTAAAACTTTTGTGTTTTTGGTGTATAGTATAGAATAAAAAAGAAAAGAAAATGCTCATTGTATATTAATACCGTCAGAAGTTTGAAATGACACATTTCACAATTATCAGCAGATACCAATATTCTTAATGGTCATATCATTCTCACACTAATTCGTTATGAGACGTATACACTTTCTTGTGAACCAAAACATCATAAACAAACTTAGCCATCACCTTTCTTTTTGTTTTTCTATAGGAGCGTATGATGGATGAGGGGATGGAGGATGATGAGGGGGACAGCGGGGAGGAAGGTCCTGAAGATCCCATGAACGCAGGCCCGCATCAGCCGGGCTTCCTGTCGGCCGCGTGGTCGTTTATCAGCACTTTCTTCACCTCCCTCATCCCAGAGGGACCTGCAAATGCTGCCAACTGAACTCAGATGTCTCCACATTCTCTATGGACAGTAGAAAGAGAAAAAAATACAATAGACTTAAAAAAAATAATAATAAAACACAAAAACAAGTACAACATGGTCTGCCATGTCCTGGCAAGTCTGTAATGCTGCTTCAATGGTGTTCAATCCCCCCCACCCCCATGCCATTGCCTAATGCTTCTCTTCCCGACTTTATCAATAAGTTGGGGTGAGGTTTCATGGATGTGTTGTCCATGTTGTTACAAAAGACTTTTCTTCTCAAGACTGGTTGATAAACTCATACGACCATAAGACTTAGTGAATCATGCAGTTACTTTAGTGCATAACTATTTTTCTCTTCCTTGTGTGTAAATAAATAGTAAATATTTACAGATATGAATATATGCATCTCATTGAAATAAGGTGTGTTTTTGAATAAAATCAGGTTTTGGTTTCTTATCGTAATACGTGGTTTTCATTTCCTTCAGCTGATCAACTGATACACCACTAGTGGGCGCCACGGGTTTAAAAACAATGTGCGTCACATCTACATGGGCTATACTATGCACAGATTTTAAAGATGTCTTCCCTGTGATTTACAGTATATGCACTATATTTAGCCCGATAATTTCTCATTAAATAATGTGATTTATTTCTCACTGGGGAAGAATTTCTCAGGTTATATATATATATATTCGTGTGTGTATGATTCATATTAAGCACACTTGGATGGCATTGGTAATAGTACAGTACATTTGTATAGCCCAGGTATCTGAATTTTTATATTTTGAAATAAAAGCCAGAGCCAGCCTTTACATCCCTCCGTCCAGCCATATACAGACACTGAGGTGAGATTGAGACAAAGTAGACCATCATGCACTTCAGTGCCTTCAGAAAACCTCTAATCAAATGAAGATGGATTTTGTACGGTTCATTGTAACAACACAATTAATTATGCATGACAGAGACATTTATTGGGCTCATTTCACCCGGACTCCACTAAGTAACTGGACAAATCGGGTTATAGTCCCTCTTCCCAAGGTAGGACAACTCTTATCAGGAGAACAGATCTCCGAGGAGGGCTCTGTCTGTCAGACGATGATTTCATCATGACTGCATCCTTGGTTGGATAGACCCAGACAAATGCAGTTGTTGAAATTTTTTCACTTGAATTGAAGCGGATTTCTACAGGAATACATAAAGTAATTAAAATGTGATTGATAACTTTAGGGAAGACGGGGGCTTGTTGTCACATGGGTCAATTGTCACAAAGGCTGTTTCTGAATAACTAGAAGGTTTAGTGTTTCTCTAAAGGTGTTTTTTTTTTTTTTTTTGTGGGTTTCAAACACCATGAATCAAATGATCTTAAATAGAAATCATTTTGTGAATCCTGTCCTCCGACAAGTTCATTATCATCATATTTTTGAAATATTGGTTGGACAAACAAAACACAACAAAATCACAATACGTTCAAGTACATAATGAAGGAAGATTTTAACTGAAATGTAGGCTTAAATGCAATAATTACAATACTTGTTTACCAAAATAATAATGTGTGTGTGTGTGTGTGTGTGTGTGTGTGTGTGTGTGTGTGTGTAAGCTATTATATGAATGTATTATATTATTATATTAACAACAGCTCTTCTATCAATGGCATCACTGTGTAACCCCCCTGTGGGAACCTTTATTTATTTTTATTTATTTTTTTTACAGTTTTTTTCAATGTCCTTGGCTCAATTCTTGAATTTTTTCCCCTCTCAAAACAATAAGTTCAGATCTCTGAACAGTAATTTCTTATTCACATCAGATTTGAATTTCTTATTGATTTAAGCAAATTGCATGTGTTTTGGCAGTGTAATTTTTGACTTGTTTTGCTGACAAGCTGATTCTCAGTGAAAACTCTTCACAACTTCTAAACGTCATTTCATCGTGTGAGCCACCACATGCAAAACAGTCCATTCAGTTATCAAAATCTGTCAGGCATGCATGTAAAGGCCTATTCCATAAATATCTGACATACAGTGTTTGTAATGTCTGCTAAATTGGCAAATGGCCTGCCATTGTAATGAAATAGGAATCACAATCTTACCAATCAACCAAACACGTTTGGAAGCATATATAGGCTATGGAGTTTATTTTTGTAGAAATGTGTTACATTACAACTGAAAATTCCCAGTTGCTTGTTGTGGAAGAGTGTGTGGTGGTGTTCGGAGAAGACATAATGTGTAAAATGAATGTTAACAAGTATGAAAATGAACGAACAAGCAGTTTCTGCAAAAATAAATGTACTGTATAAATGAAAATGTTCATTATGTTTTTATGTATTACAGTGTTGACTTTTCCCAGTACATTTGTACTTATTTTGAAATCTATATCTAAAAAGCTGAGTGTGATACCAGCGCATTCAGCAAGACAAAACATTCTTGTGTAATATAGAAGGCAGAAAAAGTAGTACAATATATATATATATATATATATATATATATATATATATATATATATATATATATATATATATATATATATATATATATATATATATATATTTCCATAGTGACCACAATGTCAAACTAGGTTAACTAGGTTTTGAAGCATGAATTAAATGTTTTGGGTGAGTTGCTACATTTTGCAGACATACAATAGAGTTCTGATGTTCCAGCAAACAGTTGTGACAATTGCAGTTTAGAGAGTGTTAAGACTGTTTTGAAAAATGTGCCAAAGCGTTTGAGAAAAACTGTAATCTGTGTGTGTGTGTGTGTGTGTGTGTGTGTGTGTGTGTGTGTGTGTGTGTGTGTGTGTGTGTGTGTGTGTGTGTGTGTCTGTGTGTGTGCAGTATATTGCTGTTTAATGAACAGTTTTGTGTTTCATAATTGTTGCTGTTAGAATTTTGCTGAAAAGGCTGTTGGCAGTTTCAATTGTGACACTTGACCCCATATAATGACAATATTAGGGCATTTTGTCACAAAAGGTAAACGTGTTCGGTTAATGTTAGGCAATGATGAATAGACAGACAAACAGATAGATAGATAGATAGATAGATAGATAGATAGATAGATAGATAGATAGATAGATAGATAGATAGATAGATAGATAGATAGATAGATAGATAGATAGATAGATAGATAGATAGATAGATAGATAGATAGATAGATAGATAGATAGACTTACAGAATTGGACTCAAAATAAACCACTCTGAGAAATATTCAGTGAAGTAAAAAGGTGTGACAACTAGCCCCAGTTTCTCCTAAATTAGCACCAACATTTTTTTTGCATAACATATACGCCTATTACAAATGATTAAATAGGGAATAGTTGAATGTAAGTATGTTCCAAGTATTCAAGAAGTGTTTTGTTTGACTCGGACTCTTGAAATTGACTCTACTATCAAATTATTTATGTATTTTTTTCAAATAAAAGTAAGTGAGGCATTTATGAAACTCTTACTAAAATTGCCACGGTTAACCAGTGTTTAATAGAGGCAATAAACAACGTGGACTCTATTGACAGGGATGTGGGTTAACCTTAATTCACTGGCAAAGACAGCAGACAGTTTTCCATTCCTGCCTATCACTGAAATGTGCTCTTTTTGTCTTGCGGACAAATTAAAGGAACATGGCGGGGAGGGGGAAAAACATGCAAAATTGAATGAAATTACATTAGATTAAGCTGGCAGTCCTTGCTGTGTAAATTACACTCTTATTCCTTAAAATGGACTCCCTGGTGAACTGTTCCTTTCAATTTCTTTAGCCATACCTCACGGCCTTCAGACTGCCCTTCCCCTATCTGTTTAATCCAATCACCCTCTCACTGGATGTTATTTATTTGCTTATTTATTTATTTTCAAAGGATGTAACTGATTTTTATCAGAGGATAGAAGTGCCTTTTCTTCCTGGTGAAACGGTGACTAACGACCTGCTATCGATTTGTTGGTTTGGCCATGAAAGTGATGGCTGTGTGATAGAGAGGCCATCTTTATTTTTAGAATTATGCTATAGATACCTTACAGCTGTACGGCATCCTGCCACACAAATAATGCATGCAGAATAATAAATGATAATTGGAGTCACCTCTGTGTATGATTAGTCAGAAACTAGTTTAGTTAGCTAGCAAATCCATTTATTTGAACTAATCAATAATGCGCTGTTAAAAAGAATTCTGAAATGACAGACAATTGGTTTCTAGTTGGTACAAATTGTGTTCTTTTTTTAATGAATGAATTTATTACAATGCCAAATAATTCAAATGTTTAATATTAGTTTTCAAGCCATACTTTTAAATCAAAATGCCATTTATGTGTCATTTTGGAAATAACATTTAGTAGCTGACCGAATACAATGCAATTACGGGAGTCCTTCAGATTTCATTTTAAATACTTAGATTAAACGCAACCAATAGTCCACATTTTCTGAAGAGACTCAATCGCTTTATATGATGAACAGATTGAATTTAGGCTTTTATTCACATATAAACGTTTATCAACGCACACATCAGTTGTGGTAAACAGAAGCTCAAGCATGTTCGCTTGACGTGTGAGAACCAGTGAGGGTCATTCTTGTGTTACGCATTGCGTTTGGGCTCCAGCAAGAACCAATGAGGTTCATTCTTGTGTGTTACGCATCGCGTTTGGGGTTCAGCAAGAACCAATGAGGTTCATTCTCGTGTTACGCATTGGGCTTCAGTGAGAACCAATGAGGTTCATTCTCGTGTTACGCATTGGGCTTCAGCGAGAACCAATGAGGTTCATTCTCGTGTTACGCATCACGTTTGAGCTTCAGCAAAAACCAGTGAAGTTCATTCTCGTGTTACGCATCCCATTTGAGCTTCAGCGAGAACCAATGAGGTTTGTTCTCGCATGTCAAGCAAGTGAGGTTGAGTTTCTGTTTCTGTTTGCTGATCAATGTTTATATGTGAATAAAAGCCTAAATTAAATCTGTTCATCATATAAAGCGATCGTGTCTCTTCAGAAATTCACCACGTCAAATTAATTATATTCATTTAATAAAAATAAAGTAAATAAAAAGGTTGTTTTTGATTATATACATTGATGCTTAAATTAATGTTCCTCATTTCAATCATATAAAAAATAGATAAGCTTTCAATAAGATGTAATTGATGATTCAATGATTGCGGAAGGCAGCATATAACAAAAATGCAAACGTAAAAATCACACTCTCACAACATTATTTTGGGGTGATATATATTTCTTTTTGTTTACAAATAACATCTATCATTGCTTCAAATATTACATTAGCCATATCATTTTCATAGCTGAAATAAATATATTGCACTTAAAAAAGGCATCAAAACAAAATTTATCAGGCATCTCCTTATGAGTAGGATACATCTGACTTAAAAATACACACAAACAAACAAAAAAGGAAATAAAGAGAAAACATTTGCTAATATATTGCAACTACATAACTGTTCATAACAAATCAAAGGCTTGAAAATGGTGGGCACATGTTTTTATCAGCTTTACCTTTGACATCACATTGAATTTGAATAAAACACCCTGAACCCTAAAATTCACAGAAAATTTGACTCATTATTTGCAATGTGTGGCTCTGCTTGGATGGTTGTGTATTTATGCTCATCTGTCCTGGTCAAATTTGAAGGATAAATAAAAGACAGTGCCATCATCATTAACTTCCACACACACACACAGACACACACAGACACACACACACACACACACACACACACACACACACACACACAAACACACACACACACACACACACACACACACACACACACACACACACACACACACACACACACACACACACACACACACACACACACACACACTTCATCTGGCTATTAGGCTAGTGCTGTTTCTGTGTGATTTAGTTACAGGATGTTGATGAATTGTCGTCGATGCGACTGTACAAATAGAACCACTTCAGCCACAAATCACCCAATTTCCCTCATTCCCCTGGAGAAGACGAGCCTATTATTTAAAAATTAGCCCATTATTTACAGGTGTAGACTTTCCTGCAAGCTGGCTGTCGGCAAGCAGCCTTGAGTGGCTATGATCAGTATTCTGAGTGTTCGCTCTTCTATTAGCCAGTTTCAAAACTGGATTTCCTGGTATGTTCATTTATAGTTTTTCTTGCTGAGAACAGAATACCAACTTAAATGTGAAATACAATTAAATGCCTTAAACAGTTTTTAAAGAAGATACTTATCTGACCAGAAAGATCAAACCAACCTGTCCAACATTTTTGAGTCCACATATATGATGTTTCCATCCAGTATTGCTGTTTTCAGAAAGCACAGCGCCCTCTAGTGTCAACAATTTGAACAGGAGGGCTGAGTGGTTGGCAGCTCCACAGATACCGTATCATATCATTAAGAGGTGATGGATCATGGGGAATGAGAAACAGCAGTTGTCCAGTGTAACATTCAGCGAGTTACGTTCTCCCTCATTTGGCTCTGAGCGGCAATAAAGGCGTGAGATGAATCGTTACAGGTAGCATAAACATGTCAGACAGATCTCCAAGTCTCTTATCAATGCTAAAAACTCATCCTCGAAGTAATAAGAATCCATGTCCGTTTGGGCTCATTCGTTTACTTTTTTCTCCAGCACAGCTGCGAGAAGCAGCACGTCCGGGTCGTCAGGTAATGCCCTGTCAGTCAATGTTATTTACATGTGGTTCTTCCTTTCGTGTAAGCGTGTGTTTTGCGCGTGTAAGGGTGCCGTATGTCTTCGCATGCTGGCGATAGGGAAATCTTATCAGGCTGAAGTGGCAGGAATCATACGAACGGGGTCATGACTGTGGAAGAATGGCGCAGTCCCTGGATGGCGGCGTAGGGCCCTTGCTGGAAATAGTGGTGGTAGCGTGGCATGTGGAAGGAGGGGAAGGTAGGCCCGCTGCCCTGCATGGAGCCGGCCAGGGCAGACGGGGTGAGAGGCATGCCCAGTCGACTGTAAGGGGGTAGAGAGCCTTGGATGGGGTGAGGAAGAGGACTGGCCAGGGATGCCGTGCTGGTTCCGATGGCAGACAGAGACTGAGGGTGCTGAAAGCCAGAGAAACCAGATGTGGTGGTGACCCAGGAGCTGAGAGAGAGGTTGTCCGATGCAGTGAACGCCGAACCTATACAGTGAAAGAATTGAATGCATAATTTGTACCATAAAATATTTATGGCATAACATGAAAAAAGTTCACAATTTTTGCTGCAGTAAAAACCTGTAATTGGTTAACTGAGATTTTACGCTCTTAAAAATAAGGGTTCCAGAAAGGTGTTTTTGCAACGATGCCCCAGAAGAACCATTTTTTGGTTCCCCAAAGAACCCAGTGAACAGTTCCTAAAATAACCTTTTTTTCTTAGTGTGAAGAACATTTTTCCACTATAAATGAACCTTTTGTGGAATGGAAAGGTTCTTCACGGAACAATCAATGCCAATACAGAGTGTACCATATACGGTAAAAAAAAAAAAAAAAAAAAGGTAAATGCATTATATGTAATTTACTTTATGGTAAATGGAAGTAAAACTATGAATTGCCATATAATTTACAGTAATAAACAATATTAAAACTGACATTACATGACTAAATTTGTATCATTGTTTCTTATTTTTGTTATCAGTAACGTATATTAGGGTGTTCTGTGTTACATTTTATATTATTTAGTTAACGTTTATTGCATTATTTTAGTGTCGTGTGTTACCCTGCGTGGTGCTTTGTCTTTGTGTGTGTGTGTGTGTGTGTGTGTGTGTGTGCAGTCTATACAATGAACTCTTGTTCATTATATGGCTTTCTATTTTACCTGTATTATTATAGTAGTTATCACTGCATCTTTAAAAAGCTGATTTTAGTAGTTCAGGTAAAATGGTATATTAACATTATATCACTTGATTAAATATATGGTTATAAGTTGTAAAATATACTAGCACCAATATGACATCCTGTAATACTGGAAACACTGTCACCTTATTTTTACAGTAAATTTATGGCATCCACAGTTAAAGTAAATTTACAGTGTTCAGTTTACTGTTACAGAAGGATTTTCTTACCTCTACTGTGTGCCGAGTGGCCATCTTCACCCAAGGTCTCCTCATCACCAGCATAAGTCCGAATGGGCGACCGGGCGTAAGAGTGCTTGTGGATCAAGCTCTCAACACTTTCCCTACAACAAAACCAAAAGACAAGAGCCCAAAATATATCTCTATATTCACAACCGCTTACACAAAATCATGTGATGTGATTAAATAGCCTAAATATATTGCATTTTAATAAACTGAACCATTATTTTCCAAAGCATCTCATTTAAAGTGATAGTTCATCTGAAAATGAACACAAATGAGCACATTTTAAAGAACGTCTTCACTGTTTTTGTTCATACAATAAAAGACCCCATTTACTTTCATTGTATGTACAGAAGAAATAAAGTCATACAGGTTTGGAACAACATGAGGGTGAGTAAATCATTTATGGGTGAACTATTCCTTTAAAAGGTATATGCTATACAACAAAGTATTTGAGCTTTTTTTTTTATTTTATTTTTTTAAAAAGGGTTATCACACTCCTTGTGGCAGCAACAAACAAAGTGAGCAAACTTTTATTTACTATTATAACTTTTTAAACCATACATTATGGTGTGAATATGCCAATTTATTGGTACAAATTACACATCCAATTTGTCTCTCTGCAGGTTCTGCGTTCACTGCATCAGTTCAAACTAGCTTGAACAACATGCACATAAAAATATGTTAACACACAGAGAGAAGTGTGTCTGCTAGCCTTGCAGTAAGTGCATTAGCTCCTGTTAGATTAGACTCCTCAGACAGGCTGAGATGGTCTGCATCACAAGAGCCATGCGTCCACATTAGCCTCCCAATTAGGTTAGGAAAGTGCAATATCTGTCAGCAGCGCAATACAAATATGTGTGTTTTTATCTGCGATGCGCTCCCGAGGAGAGGGGCCTCGCAGCCCTACAACTTGGGTGGCTGTTTTCAATCAGTCACGGGGCCCAATTGAATTACGCTGTGTTTTAGTGCAGTGCCCGACTCCAGACTAATGCGATTTCTGCAGCTCCCTGAAGATCAATTGATCAGATCTAATTCACAGCCCTTCCAAAGAGAAAAAGAAACAGAGAGAGCGAGAAAGAGAGAGAAAGAGCAGGATGCATTTTTGTGTGGTATTTTTGGCAGTCATTGACTTTCGCTTGTTCTTTCGTTGGAGTCTGAAATGGAACTTGCTGGCAAATGTTTAACTGGAATGCTAATTTGAGAGAGCACAATATTGCCAAAATCGGTCATTTCCAGCATTTCTAACTTTATCAAATTATTTTTGGGTCATTCAATTGCTTTGCTTGTGAATCTTGCATTAGAAAAGTCAGTGATTTTTCTTGTAGTATATATGTTAATATTGACTTAATTAAAATATATGGTATTTAGAGATCATATAACACACATTTACTAATGGGCAAAAAACTGCATTATTCATAAATGTATTATTATACATTATACAACCTACAACTATTACTTTTAGATGCTAGTTCCATCTGATCTAAACACTATATTTGCTTTTGTTGGTGTAATTTGAGAGAACATTGCCAAAATTTTGCATTTCTAGTTTTATCAAATAACTTTTAAGCTATTCAATTGTTTTTGCTTCTAAATCTTGGGTCAGAAAATGAGTGATACTGATAGCTTTTCTAGTGCATTTTCTTGTAGTGTGTAATATATATATATTTATATACTACAAAAAAATGCACTACATATAAAAATATGTGGTATAAAAATATAAAATATATGGTATGTAGAGATCATTAAATCATTAAAAAGAAAAATATATATATATATATTTAAAATTTTAAATAAATAGCATATAATATAAAAGCATGTTATATGCATGTTAAATACCTGTTTCTAGCTGATCTAAAACTTAAATTTAGTTTTGTTTGATTGATTCTGTGATGTTAAACAATATTCTTGACTTTGTTCTTGACTATTTTATCATTACTTAATTTATTATTTTTACCACATGAGCCACACCTTTTTTGTTGTTGCTTAATTTCTCTTTCTTTCATTCAACCAACCCACCCACACACGTCTAGGTCTAATGAGAGTCTAATGAAAAGCCACTTGTGCACTTGTTAATGAGTTTCGCTGAACGTTGCCCCCACCACACACACACACACACACACACACACACTCTTCGCTCCCCAGAGCAGCTGCTCCTCCCTCTGCAATCACTCACTGCACTGAACCCAGGTCAGAAAGCAACACACGACTAGCAGCAGAATTCCTCATACCTCTCAATATCCGTGAGTCTGGAGGAGTCTCTGAAGCCTTTGGCAAAAGGGTTGCTGTCAATCTTCAGTTTGGTTATCTGTAGCGAAAATAGGAAACAACTAAATTAATCCAGCAGATCTTTTCCTCTCCCACATGGTGCCATAAACATTAAATTAAACAAAAGGCCGGATGGAATGACTGATGTCTTCCAGTAAAATGTTCTGCTAAAAGAGATTCAATTTTAAACTGTTGCCAAAATATAAGTACTATGGTTTAGAACAGAATAAAAATAGCCAATTGGGGAAATATATATATATATATATATATATATATATATATATATATATATATATATAAAAAAACATACATCCAAGCATTCTTGCATAAATACACTGGCTTTTCCACTCACCAGCTGGTTTTGGTAAGCAGTGACTGCAGTGAAAACGGTCTCGGTGAAGACGAACGTACGGAACTCCTCAGACTTTAGGTTAAGAAGTGACGCTGTGTGATCTTTCTTCTTGATGATATGAACTCGGGGTTGGTACTTGTGCATGGAGTTCAGGATGATCTGTTAAAGGAATATGAGAAACAAACTGTGATTTGCTATACATTTACCTGACTGTATATTATATAATAGAGCGTATTTCAATAAGAGGCAGTATGTTGTGTGTTATAATATATAAAGGTAAAGAAATGTGTCTAATCAGAGTTTGTGATGTAGATAAATATAAAAACAATATATTTAATATCATCCTTCCCAAACCTGAGTGTATTATGCATTTAATAAATTATATTCCATTATTAATATTATTACATATTTTATATTAAATATATTATTATTAAACACTATTATATATTTATGAAAAACACTATTATGCTACATCAGCTTATACATCTCAAAATGTTGTATTGCATATGGGCTTCTTGAAAATCAAATGTTTTGTAATGAAAATGTATCGTTTTAACTGACAAATCTATATATCATATATCGAATTGTCAAAAACGCAATTGAGAAAACGTCTTCTGTGTAAGCCACTTTACATTTACAGATAAACATTTTTTTTTGTTTTGTTTTTTATTTAATTACATATAGACAGCAGAATAAAATGTAAAGCACACTGATTATCTGAACGTGTTCGACTTACGTGTCCATGTTGGTCCAGTTCGTTGTTTGTAAGCTTCACTTTTTCGAAGGAAACCATCTGTTTCAGTAGCTGTTCTCCTGTAAAAGGCGAATCTGGATGCACGTACAACCTGTGAAATAATATAGTATTTAATATTTAATATAGTATTCATATACTTTTCATATGAATAGCTAATTTCTCTTGGCATTAACTTGTGTGGTACATAACTAATAATAAAAATAACCAAAGCAAAATCGTTTATGTTTATTATTCATTCATGCTATAGCATCTTAATTGCCAGTGTGCATTATTAGATTGTTTTAATTTAGCCTACCTTTAATTCTTATATTGAGCCTACATTTCACAAACTTCGATTGGCATTTGAATCTCCATTTAAAAATAAACGATGTGTACGTAAAAACAATTAAAACAATAGAACGTGCGAAATTTAAATGTGTAAGAATTAGAATTATCCGTTCACATTCTAAACGAATTACCGCATCAACATTCCGCAATGATTTGTTCTCTTTTCAGTTACAGCGGCCGTTCACAATTTAATAATTATAAAGCAACTAATTAAAGTTAACATCAGCACAAGAACGCATAGCCTACACGTAATGAGAAAAGCGTCTTACCTGGCAGGTAAAGGTGGATCTGCCTTTCCCGCCACAAGCCATGAGGATCTGTGGTAGGCGTATCGATATCTTTTATTGTCCACTGGAACGATGTCCATTAGAACGATATATTTGGCGTCCGGGTCCACTCCGGAAAATGACACGCGAATAGTCGGAAACATTCGCCTGTGAAGCAGAATGAAGTGGCATCCACGTGAGTAGCAAGGATTTTAAAGAGTAAACTGGTTCAAGTATGTGAAACAGAAATGCAAAAAAACAACAACAAAAAAAACAACAACAACAACAAAAGAAATTACTAGTTTGGGTTCTGACAACAGACCTATTAAAAAATAATAACCTAAAAAGGGCCCCGGTTTAAAACTACAAAAAAAAAAAATCAGCTTTTTTTACCTTCCAGATTTTGTGATAATCATCTCCGTGCCGAGTTCGTGGAATTTGTCCCACAGTTCTTTAGTCTCGAGGCTGCAGGAGATCTTGGCCATCTCCTCGCTGGGCACGCCGGGGGTCGTAGGAATGAGCGGCTCGGTACATAACGGAGCTCCGGTGCCGCTGCCGCCGCTGAAGTCGCCGTGGGTTTCCAGCGAAGGCAGGTCGCCGAGGTTTGGGTGGCACGACGACTTTTCCACGAATTGTTCTAGAATTAAAATACAATGAATTATAAAATGTACCCTAGGCTATATGTGCAAAAAAATTTATTGCAGTTGGTGTTACAAAAATAAGCCTGAGATACAGATCTAATAAAATAATCATATAGCCTACAGGAACAGCATAATACCATTTTCATTATTCAACATTAGAATATACAATATGAAGTGTAAACGCACGCTATTATTCTCTATAAAACAACAACAACCTTTTTTTGGAATATGTTTTATTTGCTTAGCCTATATTTATTTATGCATTTACTAAAGTATTATTTTATATTTGAATTAATTTGCCTGAAATGTAACATTAGCTACAAATTGTACAGAAGCGCCATCACAATAATTCTAATGCAGTGTGCATTAAAACACAACTATTTAATCTTATATTTACTGATATATCTAATTAATACTTCGTTCTTATTTTGATATAATGTGCACTTTAAGTGTAAAACAAGCTGGCACGAGATGTTTTGTCGTTTGTTGGTTCGCCTATAAAATTAAAACAATCGATTTGCCAGGAAAGTGCACAAAATCTTTACAAAACCACTGGTCAAATACAAAATCGAACTTTTTAAATCTCATGTTTGTTTATATCTTTTTTTTTTTTTTTTTTTTTTTTCAGCTTAACAGAATTACTCCTCATATTGACAGGTCACCAATTTACCCAATTTCTATGCAATTTTAAAGCCTGTGTAAATATTTATGCATTCTATTTATGGAATTATTTATTCGACCGACGTACAGATATGCTATTTGTCTTTATATAGCCCAAATACTGCTCTAGTTCAACATTGATGTCACGTGCAAAACAAAACACAAAACACTCGTCATTCCAACTTTCACTCGTTAAAGAGTCGGATCTTACCCAGCGGCTTGATGGTGTTTTCCTCCGACTCCTTGTCCTTCGATTTCCCACTTGACATGAGTGCGGCTATGGAGAAAGCATTCGCCCTGGAAGAGAGCTGTGGTTTTGGGGAAGAGGTGTACTCCATGATGCGGGTGCTCAAAGCTATTCTCGACAGCACAAATGTCCCGAATTTATTTTAAAATTGCGAGATGATATTTTAGTCAGGATTAAGAAGATTGCAACAGGCTGTTACTTCCAAAGCGGCTGGGACATTGTGTGTCTCGTGCTCCAGTCACCTTCTAGTTCTCCTGCACAAGCAAGGTTTTCATTGTAAGTGTTGGGACACTTGCAGTCTCCTTAATTTCACTAGCCCCTCCGTCGTACACAGCCACGACCAATCGTTGTGTTGCTTCTAGATCATTGGCTCTTCAACACACTCCAGTGTCTACGGTGAGTTTATTTACAAGTCTTACTACGGCGAAGGCTCGGCTCATGAATATTAATTTGTTCACGTCGCGTACGTCTTCCTGATTTGCCGAAAGAGTGACGTTAGCGAGAGGGCGTCAGTGAGCTGGCGAATCACGAAGGCGTTGCTTATGAATATTTATTAAGTGTTTGTGACTGGACGCCTCAAGGTTACCACGCAACGTCAGAAGGCGATTTCGCCGTGATTGTGATTTGAGCGTCTCGTGGGCGGACGCGAGAGAGCCGTCAAAATGCTAAACAAACTTCATCACAGTTTTACACGTCACATCTGTCTACACAGAAAGGCTGCTTATGTGGACCTATTGGCTTCCATCATGCACGAAAACCTAAAATCTTGAGAGGAAATGTCATTTTAAATTTAATTTTTAATGTTAGTTGTTTAATCCAGACGGTTTAAAATGTTGATATAATAATTTTCTGGTAAAGTAAAAAATATTAGCTATAAGAATAAAAAAATAAGTTATAATACTCATACTGCTATTAATTGATAAAATAATTTGAACAGTAAAAAAAAGTTCTATATTATTATTATTATAGCCTATTTTATTATTATTATTATTATTATTATTATTATTATTAAACGGTTACGTTATTTTCGTAGATTCAGTGACATTCTTTATCTGATTAGTAACAGTTACGTTGTTTTTTCTTTTTCTGCGTTATCCTTTTGAACTTTTGATAAGAACAAATCCTGTCTAGACGCCACCTCAAGCCACCGCTCTGCCTTGATGCCAACACTGAGACACAGGCCCTTTGTCAAGTCAAACACTTAGTAAGCTTATGCCGATCAAGCTTGGTGAAATCATTACTGCAGATTTAAACTAACACGTTTCCCACAAATAAAGCACTTGTCTTTCGGGGTATTACGCCCAGAGCTCAACTGCACTTCTTATTTTAAAGATTCACGTTGCCACATCCTATATGATTAACACAATAAAGATATCTATTTTTGATTATTCCCTGTTAATTCACCATCGATCTGTGCATTTGTAGTGTGTATATAAATATATATCCTAGAAGCGCTGACTTGTTTTTTTCTTTTTCCGCATGAAGAATCGCCTCATCCTCAACGTCACTCTCTCTGGAGAGCATGGAGAGACGCAAGAGCCCCAGATCTACAGCGTTTAAACCCATTAAGGCGACACTCGAATGCAAATCCAATGCTGCAGATATATTATAAGGGACCTTGGCTGGAAAAATTAGATTACTCTACAATTGCCAGCGGATAATGTGCTAAAAGCTTTCCCACTTAGCGTAACTTCTTACTGAATATTATTCACACTTTCGGGGCCGATGTGCCAGCCGGCCAAAGGCGACTTTTAAAGATACAGCAAACCCCCCAAACGTGCCCGTCAGGTGCAGTGCTACCATGACCGCATAGCCTATTATTAGCGACTTTGGCCTTACACAGTCAAGGCTTTGCTAGCGCTTGGCAGAAAGTGATCAACGTAGTTGCCAAATATCCCTACCTGCTGTTGAAACGGCAACATATTATGCCATTATTAATGGATGTAGTTTACCCCTCTTAATTTGATATATATGCATGTAACATTTTTACAGTGTTGCATGTGTTACATGTAGGCTAAATTATGCATAATTACAACATGCAACTAACAATCAACTAAATCCTAATCCTACCTAAAATTTATAGTAAGTACATGTCGTTAATGAATATTACTCAGTACTTAATTACACTGTAACAATGACACCTTAAAATAAAGCGTAGCCTAACACACACACACACACACACACACACACACACACACACACACACACACAGGCCACATTTTATTTACGATCAAGTGTGAACTTTAATCATGTTTTTATTGTTATTGAAATAAAACATTGCGTTGTGATGTACACTTTAGCATTGTTGAATTGATGTTTTATGCAACTTTGCATGCTTTATGTTTTGTTTTTGTTTTTTGATGACGATGCAATCCTCTTGTTGTGGCTTTGTTTTATCGAATCGCTTTGGTTGTTCTCTTGCGAGATCTGGCAACACCGTTCAAGCGTGTAGCCTAGCAAAACAAACTAGCAAAAATAGTAGAAACCTAACAAACAGGACCGGTGTTTGAAATACACACCTGACGGATAGCCTAGCTACATTTCGAGGATTGCTGTGTCATGATCTACACTCAACAAACGACGCTTTAATCATTTCGGATAATATAATGGCGGTGAGCCAAACGTTACAATTACTTTGGAATAGGCCTAAATTATAATGTGCTGCCCGTGATTATTTATACATAGGTCATCACGTAAACAACGTTGTTATATGTTGATATTTAGGCTATTATGGAGTCCAATCTAAATGGAATCCATAGGTGAATTAATTCCATCAAATGTCTAGCTAGCATATCCTAAAATATGTCAGTGCCATTGTTTTTGCACACCATTAATATTTTTTTCCTTAGGCACGTGTATAAAAGCTACTTAAATGTCCTAGTTTAACTAAGGCTACTCCTGGCCTTTGATTTGGGAAGGTCTATGTTATCTCCAATGTAAATAATGTGTCATGAATTAAATTAGTTATTAATAGGAACTTGTCATGTTCATCAGATATGGGATATATATGCTGCTGACTATTTTTGATTTGTACAATGTGGTTAGTATTTTTAATTACCAGGTACAATATTGAAATAATTTGGACAGTTTTTGTGCTGTCAGATTATTTTAGATTTGGTGTTCATTTTGTTGGCATTTGTTTAGAGTTCAAAAAATGGGCATCTCCAAAATATTTTGTTTATGTTTATGCATATGTATATATATATATATATATATATATATATATATATATATATATATATATATATATATATATATATATATAATTATCTCATGAAGTGTGAATTGTATTGTTAGCATTAAAATTCCTGTTAGGCCTATATTAAGTGGATTAATTATATTGTGGATTAATCCAGAGGCGTGAAATACAACAATCATCTTCCATTCAGAGGCCTCAACAGGAAAAGTAAAACATTCGTTCAGCTGTACTAAGTTGCCATGGTTAGTAATGACCTTAAAATTCTAGGGCAGCAAAATAAGTCCTGTTGCATCAGGCTGGTTCTAAGAAAAGTAGAGAAGAGAAGCTTTTCCAGTTTCCCCCTTCGCTTCCAAGTGAAGGCATGCCCTTCCCAGGCATGCATTGGCCGAGCCAGTGCCTCCAGTTCATATGACTAATTAGACAAGCTTCACGCTGCGCTGTTCTTTTTGATGCTGAGCCCTAGTGCTAATTGCCACGTCCGTCTTGGGGCACAGGGAGGTTAAGTTCAAATGCAGTGCCGGCTCGCTGCACTCCTCCACCGTCTAAACGGCCCCTTCCCTCTACCCTTTTTTTGCCCTGACCTGGGCCGGGACCAGGGCCTGTTAGGGACAGGCTTGGGATCAGGCGGTGTGTGTGCAGGGAGCACGGACTGTAGAGGATAAGTGTTCGGAGGAGAAGGAGGGGTAATGCGGAGAGGGTGTTAGACGTATCTCAGATTAGGCTCATTAAGGACTGAAAACGAATGAAGTGTCTTTGCTCAGGCAGGGATAAATCAACCCAGGAAGTTTGAGTCTGACCTCTTGCCTTCTCATCACCTCAGACCCCTCTGTACTTCCAGCTTGTATCAGGGCCCATCAGAGGGGGACGGCGGCCCCAAGTAAGAGTGAAAATGGCTTAAAGTCATTAGTCTTGTGTGAGTGAGTGAAAACTTGTCAGAGTGCTGCTCATAGTTTGGTTAACGCTGGGTGCAACGTCACAAGTAAACAGGGTGCCAATAATACTGATGGATGTGGCTTCGACCTTTAACACTAATTTGTCTTCAGTTTACACCACCCTTGCTTTCTACTGTGGTCATTGATGTAGTTTTAGCTTTTGAGTTACGTTTATTTCAAAGCTAAATAATTTATTAGAGGATAACTCTAACATCCCAAATATTTTTGATTTAGAAATGTGGATTTTATTTGTATTTAATTTTCTAAAAAAATATTAATCTTTCTCAATTACCATAATACAGTGGTTCTCTGGCTGATTTTTTTTTTCCTTTTTTAAGTTGTAATTGAACTGATTAATCAATAATAATAAATGCTTCTTTTGTAAATATTTTATTTTACATTTTTATTTTATTTTATACACACATCAAAAGTGTTAAGAGCGGTATGTTCAAACTTTCTATTTATCAAAGCACTATGAAAAAAATGTATCACTGTTTGCACAAAAATATTAAGCAACACAACTGTTTTCAACATTGATAATAATCATAAATGTTTCTTGAGCATATCAGCATATTAGAATGATTTCTGAAGGATCATGTGACACTGAAGACTGGAGTAATGATGCTGAATATTCAGCTTTACCATCACAGAAATAAATTCCATTTTAAAATATATTCAAATAGAAAAATTACAGTTTTAATTGTTTTTTTGTCAGTGGTCATCCACCTGAAAAAGTTACAGAACAACTGCCATTCACTAATCTAAACGGTTAGTTCAACAAAAAAGAAAAGAAAATTCTGTCATAATTTACTCACCCTCATGCCGTTCCAAACCTGAAAGACTTCTGTTCATTTTTGAAACAGATATGTGAATAAAAGCCTAAATTAATTCTGTTCATCAGATAAAGCGATCATGTCTCTTCAGAAAATTTAGACTAAACCGCAATTCATATAGATTAGTTTTACAATCTTTATGAGCTTTTTGAAGTGTCAAAGTGGTAGTTGCATAGCTGTCAATGGAGAGACAGAAATCTCTCAGATTTCATTAAAAGATATTAATTTGCGTTTTGAAGATAAACAAAAGCCTTATGGGATTGGAACGACATGAGGATGGGTAAATGATGACAGAATTTTCACTTTTGGGTGAACTAACCCTTCAGTGTAGTTATCACTATAGTAATCATGCCTGCGTGAACCGCCCTATATCTGCCCACGTCACTGTCCTTCCAGAGAGTGTTTGTTTGATGTGGGACAGAGTGAGTGTGTGATAAAAGCGTTGGCATGGACAGCCCAGTCTCTCCATGGTCACACCGGTCAGCATGTGCTCCCCACAACCTTCAAAGGTCCCCATCAGAGATGTGATTGGATCTCTCTCACTGCCTCTGTCTTTCAGCTCTCTTTATCTCTTTTCCTCCCTCTCTTGCATTGGCCATAGGAAGCTGCAGGAAAAAAGGAGACGGCGCCTGTCCTTCCCCTCCCCTCCGCTCATTTTCGCTGAGATACTCTCCTGTCTGTACATGACTATCGGACATTCTCCTGGTCAAACAAGTGTAAAATCTTTAAATGGGAATGTTTGACTTTGCCACAGCCATGAATAATAGAGAAGCCTGGTGGTTAAAAACTGTACTAATGTGGTTTAACACACTTGCGAAGGAAGAATATGAGCGGCCCATCCCACGGGGGAAAGGGTGTGACAGAGAATGGTGCGGAGAGAGGATGTCTGTGATGCTGAAAGCCTTTTTGCAGCATCACACCGATGTTGTTGAGGTTTTAGCGGCAAGCGTGCAGTGATAAAAGCCACCTAGAGTAGCAGGTCTCCAGTATTACAACACTGCAAACTGCAGAGGGACCAGAGCCCACAAACATCTCTTTAAGGGGCACTTTAATTGTGTTTCTGCTCAGCCACTTTTATCCCATCCCCCTAGTGCCTCTCCAGCGGTGATCACATTTCCAAAAAGGACTGAAGTGGTAATCGTACTTGACGCTCTAAACTGTGGCCGTTGACTTGGTGTCCTTTCTTTACTTTGACCTCTGCTTCTGATCTTCACTCTTAACTTCCACAGATTTTCACTAGCACAAACCGATGCCTACTGGATAAGTGTGCAAAATGTATTTAATGGGTTAGATGACTCAAAAATGTATATTCTCTCATTTTTTATTCATTCGGATTGTTTGAATTTTTATTTTATTTTTTCTGTGGAACACAAAAGGAATAATATTGAAAAATGTTTAAAATGTGCTAAATTCCCAGTGGTATGGATTTTTGAAATACATTAACAGGCCGAAGTCATTATTGACTGAAAATCTTTCTGCCATCCATAGATCTCATTTGTATATTCCAAAATACCACATGAATGTTTGATATTTTTCTCTTGACTTGATTATTTATAATTCTACAGATATAGACATATATATATATATATAGATAGTACTTTTTTTTATATCCTATTTCTATTATAATTTCTTCCTTGTGTTTTTAACTGTGAATTTGCACTGTCCATGGAGCGGACCTGTTTACATTTCACTGCCGGTTGTATATTCTGTATATAACTGTGTATGTGACAAATAAAACTCTTGAATCTTGAATCTTGAATCTTGAATCTATTTGATGTTAATGATGCCATACACCATTTTGAATTGGCTTTTATTTTTATATTTTCAGCTTCCATTTTATTTTGTTTAATTTTTAGTCCTTTTTATGTGCTTTTATTTTTATTTTTTTATATCCAGTTAATGATTTTGATGCTTCAAATTTAACTTGACTTTAACTTCAAACTACTTAAACTTAACTAGTTACTATGCTAACATTTCTAATTTGTTTAGTTAAAATAAAAGTATTAGATGAAAATTTTAATTTTATTTCAGCTTTATTTCAAATAACAAAAATGTCTTTAATAGTTATAGTTTTAGTTAACGATATGATTTCAAGAAGTTTTACTGCAAATGAGAGGTATGGATAGGAAGTTTTTCAGTGAATAATAACTATTATTAAGCTATTGCATGGTTTCAGAAGAGTTTATGGTACTTTCTTTATTCTGTGGTCATATAATATAGTGACCACAGTCTGTCAAACTCAAAAGAACAATATATTATGTATACTATTATGTATAACAATTTTCTTCAAAATTTGTTTTGCATTATTCCACAGAAATCAGTCAGTCGTGCAGGCTTGGAACAATATGTGGGTGAGTTACTAGAATTATCCTTTGAATGTTTTAAAAAATCTGCTGTCCTGATATATTCAAATCACGTTACTTTATGGAAGAAGCTCAGTTCTGGACATTCATTTAAATACAGAACAGATTAGAGGCAGAATTAGTCTGAACATTATTTTTCTCAATATAATAGCTCATTCTGAAGTTGGAGAGCAAGAAGGAGTATTTGTGAGGTGCATGTGAACAGGGGCCATGGTGCTAATATTCAACCCAGCTCAGGCCAAGGTGCTGCATGTGCAAAGAGCTTCTGTTAGTATTTCTGAATTTAACCTTTGCTCTGTTTAAGCACTCCTGCTGTGTCTCTCCTGGGCCTTTCCCTCCTATCCCTCACAGCCTTCTGCTGTGGTTCAGGAACGGCAGGTTGCACTGCTTCAGGGCTCTAGACTTATACATTGCTACAAAACTTATCCTGTAGTTTGTGGGTGCCTTAAGTTTATGTAACTGGGCCCAGGCTGAAATGACCCAAGTAGTCCATATGTCTTCTTGAGTTTTGTGTTTCACAGAAGAAATACATGTTTGTAACAGCATGAAGATGAGTAAAGTATGGCACAATATTCATTTTGGGGTGAACTAGGGAAAGTGACTTGTTTGAAAGGACAAAAAAAGGGTGAAAATATTTATCTGGCTCTGTTTATGTGTGCAGATTTCACACACTATTTCACACATTAACTGTTTTAATTTTAAGAGCTGTGAGGTTTAATCGAGCTCAGTCTGGATTTATGTAGGGTTTTGCAGGCTGTCAGATTGAGCTCGCTACATAGAGTAGCCAGTAGCCACCATACGAATAACACAAGTGGAATTAGTCATGACACTAACATAACATTTAAAAAAACTAGTTCGGTGAGATGCCAATAAAGGCCCATTGTTTCCCTGTGTTGTTACCCCTAGAATCTAACCAATGTCAGTCTCATGCAGAAGCCGTTAAGTATTTAGCAGAGATTTTCTCAGAGATTTGTCCTAATACACTTTACGGGGTCAAATACAGCACAATGTGAGTGTTGATGGGACAAAAAACTATTTCAGGCTTTTGAAGGTATTAGCACAGCTTGTGAACTCCTGCTACTCTGTTCAGGGTGTTCAGAGGAAGATATTGCACTCCAAATAATAATGTCTACAAATTATAATACTTTCTGTTGTTTTTATTTTTAACCTTCAGTAAATATTATAATACTTGGTTAATTTTTATTATGACACAATTACACTTCAAATTGCGCAAATTGAAAATTGAAAATACACACAATGGAAACAATTTTGTCAATTTTGCAAAAACTCCCATATATCACAGAAGAGTTTTTATGCTCACATGAGGTGGTTTTTCAACAGAAACCTGCGTCATTTGTCAAGACCTCGAAGCAGATATGAGGGGGAAGGGCTTCTCTGCAAAAGCGGTGCTGGTGGCGGCAACCGGAAATACTTGGCCAGAGACCAATTGTAACACAGTTCTGAACAGCATAGGTAAGACAAACATTTTTTCTAATTGGCATGAGCTAATATAATTAGTAAAACTAAAATAAACCAGGCTAATGCAAGTTGAATTGATGTTAATTTAGCCTCAGGCTTTGTTTTGACTTATGGCGAGAGGAATAAAATGTGCTTTAGTCGCATAACATTGGTTAATGGAAATGCCGTCGTTTCACACTAGTATTTTATTGACATTTAGAAAATATCGCTAACGTTTTGCGCAAATCTGTAATGGAAATAATTGTAATTGAGAATGACAAAGCAATTTTTTTATTTGAAATTTCAAATATACAAAAACTTTAGGTACAGTGTTAGCGTAACCTCAGTTCCTTTGTAGTCTGTCAAAATGTCAACGTTTTTATTTTTTAAATAAAAAAAAAATTTTTTTTTTTTATTAAAGTTTTAATTAAAAATTTTGAATGTGATTTATTTTTTAATTTTTAAAATTGCTGTTAAATTTCAGTTAGCATAACCTCAGGTCCTTTGTAGTCTGTCTAAATGACAGGAAGCATTTTAAAATTTGACATTTTGAATGTGAATTTTGAATGTGAATTTTGTACATTTCAGTTAGCCTAACCTCGGGTCATTTGGCAAAATGTGAAAATTTTGGATGTGATTTTTACATTTTTGTACATTTCAGTTAGAGTAACCTCAGTTCCTTTGTAGTCTGTCAAGTGTATTGGTGAGACCAAGAGTGAAGGTGTGAAACAGACAACGCACTGGTATTCATCACCCCATGACTGACATCTGAGGTCAAGCTTCTGTTACCATGATGAAAGTTCTCTTTAGTTTAAATATACGCTCAATTAAAATACTGCTAGAATGGTGTGGGGGAGTGCTGCGTTGAGCCCATTTCCCCCTGAAATGCCCCTGCTGGGCACTCTCTCTGGAGGGGAAATCTTGCTGATTAGTCAATGATTGAGTTTTTTGTGAGGAGGGACAGAACCAAAAACTTGGAGGATAAGACAAGTGGTGGGAGAGAGGGTGCCAAGGGGGACGTGAAGACAGGGAGGAGGGGAGGTGAGGCCGAGGTACAGGAGGGCTTCCTCGTGCCTCCACTGGAGCAGAAAATCTCTCTGAAATTGGTTAACGTGCAGACGGCCTTCATCTGTCGTGGCAGGGGGTCATCGCGAAATCCCCCCACCCCACCCTTTACCTGCCCCCCGCCCCCCTGGGCAGCGTCCATTACCACTCCTGTTTGTCAGGCACATGGGGCTGAGAGTGTCACTGCTTCCTAGATGTCCCAAGTGTAGCTCATTTAGCTGTCAAATGCTCCGGTTGCATTAGCACTCCATGAAAGGCGTGAAGTAAACACAGACAGGGACATTCACACCATTACAAAATGCTAGATGTCTCCTTTGCTCGTCCTGTTGTTCTCTGACCTAATATAAGAGTAGAATAAGTACGCTGAGTTGCAGCAAGGTCTTTGTGAGTTGTATTTTTACAACTTGTACACATATCTTGTATCTTCTAGTAGCATGATGTCAAGTGAATGGGATTAGGACCTCACATGATGAGGATGGAACAAAGAACCATTAGACACAGTGAATTGTACCTGTAAATTATTGTTAAAGGAAAGTTCATCCTTTAACTGCACTTTCATGTCATTTGAAACCAGTGTGATTTTTTTATTTTTTTATTTTTATTTTTTTATATACTATTAGAATATTAATATTTTGATATCCTTTTAATTTGTTTACATTCGAGTAATTTTAGTCATTTTTACTTTGTCAGTAAATTTGTTTTATGTCAGTTTTATTAGTCAGTTTTGCCTCAATTAATAAAAACTCCTTTTTTTAAATAGTTTAACAAGAACTGTTTCAAACCTGTATGTATTTCTACAAAACAGACACTGGACCCCATTAACTTTCAGTGTATGGGTAAAACAGATAATATATCTGTTCATTATCATTAATATAATTCTTATAAGAAAGTTATACAGTTATACAGGCAATGACATGAGGTTGAGTAAATGATGACATCATTTTTATTTAATTATAAGTCCATAGCAATGCCTTAGCACCTAAACCTTTGTTTATAGCACTTTATACATTACGAATTGTTTCAAAGCATCTTTACAGTGATTTAACAGGAAAATTATTCAATGATGAAAAGAAAAATAGTGTTATTGTTCAGCTGAAGTCAATTCAGTGTTGATTCAGTTCTGTTTTAAAGATCAATTAATTAATTAATTCATTTCATCTATTAGGCAGTTCTGCAGAAAAACAGTGATGCCGTCGTCCAGCTCAGTTCTGGGGTCCGTTCTTCGTACCTCGGTTAATACATCTGAGATGATTTGACAGATCCCAGATCTTCTAATCGTGATAACTGTTCTCTGGCTAATTTGGTTCTTCAAACGAATTTGCGGATTGGATTAAAATATCTGGATTATGTTACTGAAATTACTGCTCGTTCCTGTGTTCCCTGAAGAGGGCAGATATGATCAGCAATGCAGCGATTGGCTGGCGGCAAGACAGCAACGTAATGACATCATATAATTAAAAAAGACACCTGGTGAAAAAATTGATGGGAAACCCCCCCAATCTCTAAATCAAGTGTCTATAGTATACACAACATTATAATAATATTATTTTCAAATAAAAATTAATTATTATTATTATTATTATTATTTAAAATTATTATTGCCCCATGTTCAGTAAGGAACAGATTTTAACTATCAACACCACTTAAAAAGATGCAATCTAATCTTGTTTACATGAAATAAGCTGCTCCTGAGCAGGTTTGAGTTTATGGGCCTGTTGCTATGACAGCAAGTCCAGGATAAGCTTCGAAGAACTAAACAATCCGAGATCATGCCAAATCGTCAACAATCAAATCCAGCAACTTACGAAGAATGGACCCCAGTTCTCATCCAATAGTGTCAGTGCAGTCAGATCAATAATATTGTTGTATTTTAAGTTTCCTCAATTAAGCAAGCCAGAGGCGACAGTGGCAAGGAACTCGAACTCCATCAGGTGACTGAATGGAGAAAAAAAAACTTGCAAGAAACCAGGCTCAGTCAGGGGACCAGTTTTCCTCTGGCCAACAAATGAACATGGGGATATTATGATTCAGACTGCATCAGTCAGAAACTAGATTGTGGATCGCTAGCCTTCAAATATTTCATCCAGTTCCTTTTGCTTTGATGGAGACGAAGCTGGTCCCTGGTCTTGTAGTGAAATCACTGTATTATAATCATATTTGTGATTAAGTCTGAAGGTTGTATAATGTCCTGAAACATCAAGATCCGACGATCTGACACTGTGGTTTGGTTATTCTGATCTTCATCTGCTTCCCATCAGGCCTCCTTGGAGACATCGTGTGAGGGTTCTCCTTATCTTTCCAGGTCTGAGGATGAATGTACAGATAGATGTCTCTGAGACCTTAACCTTTGGGTTCTCTTATACAGCAGCATCGGTGTCTCTGGACTGGAAGTGTTATCAGACTGTGCATTTGAACCCTTTTCTCAGAACCTTGAACTTTAGACCCAGTGTACATATGTTGGGGTCACGCAGGGGGAGGAGGGCTGGAAGCTTGCAGTCTGTAAAGGGGTTAATCCTGCTCTCCTTAACCCTTCAGAAAAACCCCAATTACTCCCTCACCAGAGCATAACGACTGACCACATGAAAATAGTTAAAACAGAAATTTGTACCCACAGAACACAGTGCTACATATCCCCAAAAGTCTTGTTTGATACTAGATATTTTGGCTGCTCTCTGTTCCAATATACACACTCACCTAAAGGATTATTAGGAACACCATACTAATACTGTGTTTGACCCCCTTTCGACTTCAGATCTGCCTTAATTCTACGTGGCATTGATTCAACAAGGTGCTGAAAGCATTCTTTAGAAATGTTGGCCCATATTGATAGGATAGCATCTTGCAGTTGATGGAGATTTGTGGGATGCACATCCAGGGCACGAAGCTCCCGTTCCACCACATCCCAAAGATGCTCTACTGGGTTGAGATCTGGTGACTGTGGGGGCCATTTTAGTACAGTGAACTCATTGTCATGTTCAAGAAACCAATTTGAAATGATTCGAGCTTTGTGACATGGTGCATTATCCTGCTGGAAGTAGCCATCAGAGAATGGGTACATGGTGGTCATAAAGGGATGGACATGGTCAGAAACAAAGCTCAGGTAGGCCATGGCATTTTAACGATGCCCAATTGGCACTAAGGGGCCTAAAGTGTGCCAAGAAAACATCCCCCACACCATTACACCACCACCAGCCTGCACAGTGGTAACAAGGCATGATGGATCCATGTTCTCATTCTGTTTACGCCAAATTCTGACTCTACCATCTCAATGTCTCAACAGAAATCGAGACTCATCAGACCAGGCAACATTTTTCTAGAAATGGTTGTGCGTGAAAATCCCAGTAACTGAACAGATTGTGAAATACTCAGACCGGCCTGTCTGGCACCAACAACCATGCCACGCTCAAAATTGCTTAAATCACCTTTCTTTCCCATTCTGACATTCAGTTTGGAGTTTAGGAGATTGTCTTGACCAGGACCACACCCCTAAATGCATTGAAGCAACTGCCATGTGATTGGTTGATTAGATAATTGCATTAATGAGAAATTGAACAGGTGTTCCTAATAATCCTTTAGGTGTGTGTGTGTGTGTGTGTGTGTGTGTGTGTGTGTGTGTGTGTGTGTGTGTGTGTGTGTGTGTGTGTGTGTGTGTGTGTATGTATGTATGTATGTATGTATGTATGTATGTATGTATGTATATATATATATATATATATATATATATATATATATATATATATATATATATATATATATATATATGAAATTGCAGTACTGTAAATCCTTTATTATTGATTGTATTTTTTTTTCTTTACATTTCACTGCCGGTTGTATATTCTGTATATAACTGTGTATGTGACAAATAAAACTCTTGAATCTCTTGTATTTGCATTCACATGCAAATACAATCAATATGCATTCACATCAATATGCATTCACATTCACATCAATATGCATTCACACAAATTGCATTCACATTTTATACAGATGTGAGTTAATGCTTTTATTCAGCCAGGATACATTAAGTAAGGAACAATTGATGACGGGCCGTTGAATTATTAGAAAAATAATGCACACCTGTTACACCTTGGGTGTGCATTGTTTTTCAATAATTCAAGGGCCCAGAGTCAGTTATTCCGCCTACAGTTACCACACCTCAAAACATTGTTCAGATGATTTATTTCAAGACATTTGTCAGGTTTTTGTCCTTAAAATGCTCTTGTGTGCAGGACTAATTTCTTGCTCAGAATCCCAAGCCTCCGTTGCTCATTAAAAAACGGCCTAGAGGCTATAGCCATTGATAGCAGACTAATGCAGTTATTAGAGAGAGAGAGAGAGAGAGAGAGAGAGAGAGAGAGAGAGAGAGAGATTATTACCTGAATCTGTGCATCTCTCAACAATGTTCGTCACCAGCGTCTCTACTAATAGCGAAACTGTACGTTTATCTGCTCCAAGAACAGAGACTGAGAACGTCATGTTGCTTTCAAGTTGCTAAACAATTTTACTGATAAAATCGTCAGAGCAGTGCTGACGACACGTTTCTGTGCGAGTGTGTGTCCGTACTGTATGTGTGTTTGAGTGGGAGAGAGAGCGGGAGAAAGAGAGTATGTGTTTCCGTAAAATATTGAAATGTAATTTTGTGGCAAAAACATATAAATAATTTTTCATTTTTATCATAGTGTTTACTATATTTATTTGCTTGTTCAGTGTGGTTGTGGGTTTTGGTTCTTTGGGCGAAGTGAAATGGAGCTGTAATGCAGTCAAGACCTGCCTTGAACTACTTTGGCCGTGCCGCATTTCCCTGACAATAATTGCACAAGCATTCACAGCCCCATAGTTTAAACTGAAACAGAAGTGAGACTAAAGACATTTATAATGTTACAAAAGATTTCTGTCAAATAATTGCTGTTTTTTTTTTTACTTTGCATTCATCAAAGAATTCTGAAAAGTGTCATTGTTTCAAAAAAAAAAAAAAAAAAAAAAAAAAAAATTGGTTTTAACAATGAAAATAATAAGAAATGTTTCTTGAGCATATCAGCATATTAGAATGATTTCTGAGGGATCATGTGACACTGAAGACTGGAGTAATGATGCTGAATGTTCAGCTTTGCCATCGCAAAAATAAATTACATTTTTAAATGTATTCAAATAGAAAACGGTTATTTGGTGAGCATAAAAGACTTCTTTCAAAAATATTAAAATCACTTACCGATCCCAAACTTTTAAATGGTTAAGTGGCTATGATTTTAGTGCAATATATAATATTGAATTGCTACTGACAAGATTAGCATTGGCCTGTACTGGCTTATAGGCTATATCTTGATATGTAACGTCTTCTCCTGTTACATTGGCTTGACCAATAGAGGTACAGATAAAATGCGGGAGCTGTGCTTCTGAACAGTTCCTAAGTGAGTGTCCGAGTGATATCAGGCCACAAGGCTGGTGCTGACAAATCCTGCAATCACTATATTTGTAGACAGTTAGCTTCTCAAGATGCCGTCAGGCCGAAGCGATAAGAGATGAGCTGACTGGCTGTGTCTCTGTATGTGTGCAAGATACATGAGTCTCATGTAACCCACAGACGCCCCAGCAGATGATAGCGCCACAGGATCAGAGACAGCGAACCAGTGGAAGGATGCTCTAACGGCCTGGGTCCCACAGATTACAGGAGGAAATGGCCCCCAGGAGATGCGGAGGTTCCTTGGCTCTACTCCCTGCCTGTCAATGCCCTCCACGAATGATGGACTTTCTCCTCAATATCACAGTGTATTTCTTATCCTGTATGGTAATAAAATCAGGCCTGACAGCACACAGTGACATTCTGCAGTGCCACAGCATTATTGGCTAATAAACTCCCTCTTTTCTCTAGTCATGAGTCAGACAGGAAATACATTACGCGATGCTAATTTTATGAAAAGCACCACCATAAAGTTAGAGCTTGCTGAATGGCCTGAAGGTATAACGGAGAAATGACAACACTGAAATGGCTTCACCAGTGTATTAATAGCAGAATACGGGAATACTTTGTAATGGTTGGTTAACCTATTTACTCCCAATCCCATTTCCTTTGGTTAAACTTTCCTTTTTCTGAAGCTCTGTCATATAAGATGGATTCTGCACTTGGTTCATTGATTTGGCTTCAGAATGACCGGATACATATTGCACGAATGTGTATGCTGATATCCGAAACATTCTTAAAATGATATAAACTATAAGCAGATGCTACGGAACATTTTTCTCTCTCACGCTTGCTTTTTTTGTTGCCGATGTCACAGTGCCACATGCCATATAGGTATTATGCTTCAACTAACTTAAATTCTTGCATAGTGTAGTATTGTTTGCATGTCAAACATCTGTATATGATGCAATATACTGTTCAAAAGTTTGGGCTTGGTAAGATTATTTTAATGCTTTTGAAAGAAGTCTCTTATGTTCACCGAGGCTGTATTTATTTGATCTAAAATACAGTGAAAATGGAAAAATTGTGAAATATTACATTTAAATATTAAAAATAACTGTTTCTATTATAATTTAAATTTAATTTTATTCCTGTGATGAATTGTCCGCATCAGTTTTCAGTAATTTTAAAAATCATTTTAATATGCTGATTTTGGTTGTTTAAAACAGTTGTGGTGCTTAATATTTTTGTGGAAACTAAATTATTTTAAGCGAACACTACGAAATGGGAACTACTCGCTCTCACACTCCCTGCTTTGTGTTATCAGTATTTTTTTGGGATGGTGGGTGGGGGCGCTCAGGCCTGGTGTGGAGACGCTGTCGGCCCACTCCCCCTCAAATGGAGCCAGGCTTAGCTGATAAGCCGCGTCCCAGGCCTAGCAGGGAGCCAGGCCTATCTGAGCCCCCTGAGTGACTGGGTGACACGCTCTTCCTTGGCCCAGAAAGATAGACAGGGCAAAGGTACTGCACAGTGAGGAAGAGGAAGGAGGGGATAAGGATAGAGCCATAGTCAGCACCGCTGGCAATAATCTGCAATTTCCCCAAACTCTATTGATTTGATTAGTTGTGCAGAATGGCAAATAGTTATGTGTTGATAATTAAAGGGATAGTTTGTCATCATTATGTATGACTTTCTTTTCTGGAATCCAAAAGATGCTATTTTGAAGAATGTTGGGGTCCAAACAAACCATTTCTAAAAAAATTATTTTTAATACAAATAAGTCAAACTCGTGGAATAAAAAGTGACAGAACTTTCATTTTTGAGTGAACTATCTCTTTAAACATCTTTTGTAACCAGACCAAAACACCATGTAAACAATTCTGTGATATAGTAAACTTTAACTACAGTTATGATATATTGCGCATTTATTGCATGCCATATACTTTATAGTTGTTTTCAGACTTTTTGATGCCAAGGATTCCAAATATGATGATCTTTTTTTGAGGAACCCCCTCCCTAAATGTAAATATATTTGAATGTATGCAGATGCATTATAGTATGCGTGAAAATAGTACACAAATTCACAATACAGTAGATATCATATCATATAAATAGATTTTATTTATTCCACTCCAGCAGTCATTACTCTAGTCTTAATGATCCTTCAGAAATCATTCTAATTTGCTGATTTTGTAATATTAAAAACAGTTGTGCTGCTCAAAGGGATAGTTCACCCTTCTGAAGTGAATCGATGGGTTTTTGTATGAAAAATATCCATATTTAACATGTTATAAAGTAAAATATCTAGCATCTGTCAGACTGCCTTTCGTATTCAACTTACGGAAAAAGCGTAACTGGTGCGACGATGGCGTCGGACGTAGTGTAAGCGCTTTGAATTGCGAGAGGCGTTACACTTTCTTCATAAGTTGAATACGGAAGGTGGTCTGCCAGAAGCTAGATATTTTACTTTATAAAGTTTTAAACGTATATTTTTCTTACACAAACCCATCGCTTCACTTCAGAAGGCCTTTATTAACCCTGTGGATTACTTTTATAATGGATATTTTATAATATAACTGCCATCATAATGCTTGGATTAGCCAGGACAACTCTGACTGTATTCGGAGAAGAATGTCATATACACATATAGGATGACTTGAGGGTGAGTAAATTATGTGATAATTTTTGGGTGAACTATCCCTTTAATATTTTTGTGGAAACCGTCTTTTTCATGAATCTCTGATGAATAGAAAATTCAAAAGAACAGTATTTATTTCGAGTGCAAATCTTTACTGTCACGTCATCAATTTAATGCAACCTTGCTGAATAAAAGTATTAATTTCTTTATAAAAATCTTACTGACTATTGAAAGGTAGTGTATATTATATACTGTTTTTAGTATCCCACAACTACAGTGCTGCATGGATGATAGGGTGCAATATGATTTTGTATATGTGACTAATATATTATTATAGGGGTTAAAATCGCTGTCCCTATCAACTATGATGAGCTACAAATATACAACAGATTAGTCTCTGCTTTAGGTTTGCTATCCTATCTTGGCACTATCTGAACAGAAGCAGGGTGGTCCGCAGACATGTACATCAGTTTGTTTCTCACACATTTGAAGTGCAGAGCAGAACAGAGCTCCCACACTCACGACGTGACGCAACGCATGAAGATGACAGCTCAACGCTGACTGAGGCGAAGCATGGCAGCTCTCGTCTGTTGGCCGAGCACGTTTCGGGGAGGGAATGTGGGTGGTCAAAGGGACGTTTGTGTGTTATGTGTGTGTAAGCAAAATCAAACCAGACTGGGTGAAATTCAAAAGGGTCACGTCACTACGAAGGTATCCGTGGAAGACCACACAATCTGTCAGGGTGACCAAAACAGTTTTGTCTGTTCAGTGACAAGAAGTGAGATTGCTTTGGATTGGTTACAGAGTACTGATAAAGTCTCCTGCTTTCGTTTATGTGGATGAAACATGTACGTGTTAAATAATGCTACCTCTTTTGTTTGTAGATGTGGATAACTGGACTCAAGTGGTTTTAAAGCTAGTTGTTTCTCTTTGTTAGTATGAGAATACATGTATAATAGTTTGTTCATATGTGAGCAAACACTATACCGTTCAACAGTTTGGGGGGATAAGATTTTTGGTAAAATTATTATTTTTTGACAACAATTGGTTTCACTACTTAAACTACATTAGTTAACATAATGTTCAATATATTTTATATAATATATAATTAAACATACATACATATATATATATATACATATATATATATATATATATATAATTTTATATAAACAGTATATACATAAATATATGTACACTGATCAAGCATAACATTATGACTTGACATTGAGTCCTGTTAGTTGCAAGGTGGGGCCTCCATGGATCGGACTTGTTTGTTCAGCACATCCCACAGATGCTCGATTAGATTGGGATCTGGGGAATTTGGAGGACAACTCAACACCTCAAACTCGTTGTTGTGCTCTTCAAACCATTCTGAACCATTTTTGCTTTGTGGCAGGGCACATTTTCCTGCTGAAAGAGGCCACAGCCACCAGGGAATACCGTTTCCATGAAAGGGTGTACATGGTCTGCAACAATGCTTAGGTAGGTGGTACGTGTCAAAGTAACATTCACATGGATGGCAGGACCCAAGGTTTCCTAGCAGAACATTGCTCAAAGCATCACACTGCCTCCGCCAGCTTGTTGTCTTCCCATAGTGCATCCTGCTGCCATGTGTTCCCCAGGTAAGTGACGCTCCCGGCCATCCACGTGATGTAATAAAAATTGTCCTTGTCAAACTCGCTCACATCCTTACGTTTGCCCATTTTTCCTGCTTCTAACACATCAACTTTGAGGACAAAATGTTCACTTGCAGCCTAATATATCCACCCACTAACAGGTGCCGTGATGAAGAGATAATCAGTGTTATTCACTTCACCTGTCAGAGTCACCTGTCATAATGTTATGCTTGATTGTGTATATTTTATATATTCACTATAACTTTCAACAGTTTGGGGTTGGTAAGATTTTTTGACAACACTTGGTTTCTCTACTTGGTTAGTTAACATGAACTAACAATGTTCAATATAATTTTAAAGTGTTTATTAATCTTAGTTGGTTAATTTCAACATTTACTTGTACATTATTAAAATCAAAACGTGTTATTTGTTAACATTAGTTAATGCACTGTGATCTAACATGAACAATCAAACAAAAATTATATTTTTACTAACATTAACAAAGATTAATAAAGGTTTTAAATATATAAATTGCTCACAAATATTTTTTTACTAAAATATTAAGCAGCACAATTGTTTTCAACATGGATAATAATAAATATGAATAAATAAATACATATGTTTCATGAGCAGCAAATGATCAGCTTTGCCATCACAGGAAGAAATTAAAATATATTCAAAACAATCCTTTTAAATTGTAATAATATTTCTCAATATTACTAGTGATGGTAAGTTGAAAGTCTTTGTCTTTGATGAACAGAAAGTTCAAAAGAACAGCATTTCTTTGAAATAGACGTTTGTAACATCACTAATGTCACTTTTGGTCAATTTAATGCTGAATAAAAATATCAATTTCTTTCAAAAAAGAACAAAAAGTACTGACCCCAAACTTTTAAGCGGTATATATTTGTGTATGTGCGCACACTTCCAGCTCTGAGACACTGTGCAGAGCCACAGCGCTCCCTCACACTCTGATAGTGCTGCACGGACACCAGGCCAATCCCAAGAGAGTCTATGAAAAGCCAAAGAGAGGACGAAAGCTTTACTGCAGTGTTATGCTGAACTATAGTGGGGCAGCAGACAAAAGAAAGAGAGATATTCCAGAGAGAGAGAGAGGGAGAGAGAGGGAGAGAATGCGGAGTGGTAGACGGTTAGAGAATGGCTGCAGCAGGGTTTGATAGGAGCCGGCAGGGGGAGGTCTGCTCTGATAAGAGGGAGACAGGCAGGCTGGAGAGGGAAGCGGCAGCACTGATAGAAGGAAACTTTCCTTCATCAGGCTCTCACACCCTGGCCAGTGTGGGCACCATTTAGGTCAGATTCAGAAATAAATTTATCAGAAAACAGGGCGAACTCTTGTCACAGTGGTTAGAGCATGTGACATGTTAATCCATAGGGATCATTCAGAAGATGTAGGTCTAAATATAGTCTGCATTGTGATCTCATTTCCTCCTCAGATCATTTCTGGTCTCCTCTCTGTGTTCTGTCTGTTAAAAGTAGCACAAATAACAACAAAAGACACAAAACGTTTGTGATTTAATCATACAAGTTATGTTATTTGTATAAAAGACTGTCTGAAGTTTATATCAGTTTATATAGTTTTATATCGATATAAGTTTATATCGATTTATTCATCACATGCAGGGACCCCATCAGTCTTGCATAGTTTTTGTGCAAATGTCCGCTAAACATTTGTGATTGGCAAGATAAAGTAAGATCAAGCCTTCTTTAATTTAACTCGTTATATTACAGGAATTATTTACTCCATGATTCCTAAAAGTATAATAATGTTACACCCTTATAAAAAAAAAAAAAATTAAAAATGCTTTTGTTCAACCCAGGCCTGTTTTTAATGAAGATGATTTTGTTGAGATTTTACGTATTATGTATTTCCTTTTCGAAAAGACTTACTAGACTTACATATACACCATTGTTCAAATGTTTTTTTTCTTTAAAGAAATATATTTTACATATTTTTATTTAGCAAGGATGCATTATATTAATCAAAAATTACTACTAGTAAATATTTTTACATTTGTTAAAAAAAGTATATCAAGTAAAACTTTCTGTTCATCAAAGAATTCTGACAAAAAATATTTCAACAAAAATATTAAGCAGCACAACTGTTTTCAGCATTGACAATAATAATAATAAATGTTTCTTGAGCACTTAATCAGCATATCAGAATGATTTCTGAAGGAACATGTGACACTGAAGACTGGATTAATGATGCTGAAAATTCAGCTTTGTCATCAGAGAAATAAAATGCACTTAAACATATAATAAAATAGAAATCAGTTCCTTTAAAAATTTTATTAATATTTCACAATATTACTGTTTATTTGATCAAATAAATGCAGGTGAGCATAAGAGACTTTTCAAAAACAAACAAATCTTACTGACCACAAACTTTTGAACAGTATATTTCTAATTTTTGTTTATCATTTTCATTTCATCATCATATTTGTGCATCTGTCATCAAAAGTTTTAAAGCTCCTGTCTTAGGCTATGATCTGTCCTGTGACGGACTTGTTTGGCCCTATTCAGAGTAAACAAACTGTGGAAATATATATTTTAGCAATTTTCTCACTTCCAGTATTGGATTTTTCAACTTAAAAATAAAATGCCACTGATGGTGGCAGTTTCACAAAGCTCACAAAGGCCGTGTGAAGGTCATTCACTTTTGTTTCATCTCAGCTTCAGTGTCTCATATTCATCATCCTCTGTCTTCTGTCAAATTTCTCTTTATCTCCTCACATCGTAGTGAAAGGGGTTTCAAGTGCTCTCATTCACCAAATTAGTTTGCTACTCCAGATATGATGTGTACTGTCAGCTTTTGTGCATCGTAATGATCCATATTATGTTTGTAACAGTATTTTCTTTTTTTATATTTTTTTGTAACAGACAGATAGATGTTATATTAAGTAATTCACCAAATTTTTCCTTAATTTTTCTGTAAGCATTTTAGTTCCCATGTATTTGACCAAAAGCTCCCATGACCTGGGGCCCGTTTCAGAAAGGAGGTTAAGTGAAAACTCTGAGTATGTTAACCCTGAAATGAGGGAAACCGTTTCAGTTACCATGGTAATTTACTCTGTGAACCTAACCAGGGGTGCATTTTTCCAAAAGCATCGTTAGCCAACTATGGTTGCAAGTTCCGTCATTATCAACATAGTTCAGTGAGTCGGTGTTTCCCAAAACCATCAACAACTTTGCGACGCTGTTTGCGAATGTTCGTTGGAACGACCGCTCTCGACCTGTGGTTAGAAGCTTTGTTTCTTGTTTGCATGACGTGGACTTAATAAATCTTTATCTTGAGAAAGCTGACATGCAGTACAATCTGTCTTTTATTTCAAATACATACAAATGTCATTTATGTCTTTTAGTTTGTCAAGAGATTTAAAGCACAGTTTTTGAAGAGTGTGCATACGTGCTCTAGTACGTAAAAACAAGCCTATGATTGAATCTGGAAATAAAGCAGAATTACTCCTCAGATGCCATGTCTATAATTTATAGCAAAAATTCGAATTCGAAGAAGTTAATACTCCACCACCTGCGTGACATCATTAACCAACATGGTTAAACGACAAATTTACAACAATACGTTTTTTTGGAAACAGTCATGACTAGCTAGTTGATTTCTTCAACTATACATCGTACTATGGTAGTTAAGCAGGGAGTTACGTACCCCTGGACGGGAGCAGGTTTTCTTTGGTAAACCCAGAGTTTCTTTCGGTCTCCTCCCCCTTTTTAAAGGGTTAGTTCACCCAAAAATGATGCTGATTTTACGTGGATTTTACGAGTTTCTGTTCCCAATTGCTTCCACTTGTTATAATACCACTAATAGTTGATATGGAATATTTAGTAGTGAGGAAATTTATTGCACAGGTGGCAACCTATCACAGTACCACGCTTGAATTGACTGAGCTCCTGAGAGCGACCCATTCTTTCACAAATGTTTGTAGAAGCATCTGCATGCCTAGTGCTTGATTTTATACACCTGTGGCCATGGAAGTAATTGGAACACCTGCATTCAATGATTTGGAGGGGTGTCCTAATACTTTTGGCAATATAATGTGTGTATGGAGCTCATACATTTTGATCATACAATCATTTTTGCTGAAATTGATATGGCCCAAAAGTAAACACTTTGCAATTGTTTGTTAACTATGCTTGAATTAATTATTTGTTTTAGTGGAATGTAATTGTTTGTCAACATTTTGTAATTTATTTTTCTTAAAAGTTTTGTGGGGTCACTATCTTGTGGCCCCCTGGAGCCCAGTTTGAAAACCTCTGCTTTAGAGCAACCCTCCTGAAAAGACCAGCTTATTCCAGCACATGGGTTTAATTTAAACACAAAAAGATCAACTTGCTGTGATATACTGAGCATTTGTTAATACACAGAGCCATTTGCAGATCTTTTCAGCAGGGAAATAACCCATAATACCCATAAGTCTCCTTTAACATCTTCATTAAAAACAGACCTGGCTTTAACTGTTGATTGTGATATTGGACAGTGAAGCCCTTAGGGCCATGCCACCCTGTCTGTCCAAAACAAACAAGCAGACCCAGTTCTTACAGAACTCTCACTGACAGCTGCACCTGCTCACCCAACCTGCACTGCAGCCGCATAAACTCATAGGATGGGGTGGCTGATTGTGCGTCATTGACAGAACCAGGCTTGGTGTGTATGAGGACCAGGAGTGTCTGGTGTGGCCGTGGACCCATTATCCAGTCACTAATTGCTAACAGTTAAGAGAAGAGATAACAGTTTTGGCCAATGAAGGAAACAGCAATGCATTATTAAAAGGAATTGTGAAAAACAAGAAATCAGACAGGTGGTGTGGAGTAGCTGCTAAAACTCAAGTTGTTATAGTTTTGTAAACGAAACAAAAAAACTTTATAAAAAAATAAATATTTTCCAGATAATATTTTCATAATTTACTTAGTGAAATGACAATGCAACAAAGTTATTTACTTGAAAAACAATTATTTAAATGTAAGTGTCTTTCCTGCACTTAATAAATGTTTTTTTTTATATTTTAGGAGGAGGCATAATGTTTATGGGTAGGGCAGTGCGTCATATTTCAAGGCCTTATGCCCACTTTAACGAATTTAACTCTGTGGTGGCCAAGAAATCACGCAGCAAAATAGGATCAGTGTGCATTGTCAAGTTTAATGGTTCATGAAAAAACACTGGCACAGTAAAAAATTATGAAAATTTTGCTTTTGTTATTTGTCCCATATAAAAATTATTGGAACTGTACTAAATGTACTAAAATGTCATATTTCACAAGTTCAAAAGCCCCTTTATTAAACCACTTTGTCAGATTTAACACAGGTGGCGGAGAAATGCTTATTTTCTTCATTCAATTTTAACAGTGTTTATTGCAAGCGGGAGCCATAAAGGACTTTAGATATAAAAGGAGGCACATACTTGAAAAATGACAAACAAGTAGCTGGATTCATTCTCATACTTTACAAACTTCTCTAACGAAATCCAAATTTGAGCACTTTTTATCAGCCCAACGCACACAGTGGTATTGAGCCATCAGCCCATTTCACGGAACGGTTTCAGGGCCGCCACAGAGACTGTGTTAAAGCGGACATAAGGCCGTGACATGATATTAGAGGTCTGGACCCTTGGCTTTATGGACCATTAAACTTGGCAAATAGGACAATGCACACAGCCGTATTCGCCATCAGCTCATTTCATGGCTTGGTTTTTCAGCCGTCACAGAGAATGCGTTAAACCGGACATATGGCTGTGATATAGAGATAGCCTATAGGCTACTACTGCCCTAACGAAAGCCAAATTTTGAGCAAATACAACTTTATTAATTCATGTGCATTCATACTCCTGCTTTCTTCATAGGCAGTGATGCACAAATGAAATAGGTTATAGTATACATAAACCGGAAATTGTAACGTGTGAGCATGCACAAAAAAATCATGTGCGCACGCAATAGTAACTTTCATGTGCGCACAAGATAAGTTTCTTGTGAGCACGCAAAAGTCTGCATATTTTTATTTCTGCAAAGGTCCATATTAGTTTTGTAATAAATAAATAAATAAATAGTAATAAAAAGGTAATAAAAAATAAATGTTTTTAGTGACACCGGTGGCCGTTAAGTGAACTGCAGCCAGCAAGCAGTGCTCACACTCGTGCACACGTAACGTACTGTACAAAAAACTGCATGATTCAAGGCCCTGATATACTCATAGCGAAGTTCTTTTTCGATCTTTGCTTAGAAGTAAAAAGAATTTGGAAACACATTTGCAGCGATATACTGTTAACAAACATCCCGACGCTGTCCATGCTGCTGAGAGTGACGTTTAGAAGAATATGTAAATATGTGCTGCGCACTTTCCTCAATAACAAAATAAACACACAACAAAAAATTACAGCGGTGAGAAAACTGAAGTTAAGAAGGCATCTGATCGTAACAATGTGGATGTCTCTGCAATTCACAAGCTCTGCAATTCACCTGCATCAGAGGAAGTAATTAAATTACACTGTTATGATAGTTTGATTATAAATATTTAAGACTAAAGACTATATCTGACTTGAATACATGACACATTGACATTACAGTACAGAATGGCTTTTTCGGCCTTATCCTGAATATTGTATAAACATTCATTTCAAGAGGAGAGGCTCTTGAGAGCATGCATAAATGTCACACCCTTTGGATTTTTCCTTTGGAGTCCTTCACATACAAATCAGTCTACATGCAGACTTTCATAGGAAGTCCGCAAGGTCTTGTACATTTTTTTCACGCTGTTCACACATTGACAATAAAAAAGTGATTAATACATGACAATTCTTACACTTAGCCCCTTTGATTTAGTTGTCTATACACTCACCTAAAGGATTATTAGGAACACCTGTTCAATTTCTCATTAATGCAATTATCTAATCAACCAATCACATGGCAGTTGCTTCAATGCATTTAGGGGTGTGGTCCTGGTCAAGACAATCTCCTGAACTCCAAACTGAATGTCAGAATGGGAAAGAAAGGTGATTTAAGCAATTTTGAGCGTGGCATGGTTGTTGGTGCCAGACGGGCCGGTCTGAGTATTTCACAATCTGCTCAGTTACTGGGATTTTCACACACAACCATTTCTAGGGTTTACAAAGAATGGTGTGAAAAGGGAAAAACATTCAGTATGCGGCAGTCCTGTGGGCGAAAATGCCTTGTTGATGCTAGAGGTCAGAGGAGAATGGGCCGACTGATTCAAGCTGATAGAAGAGAAACTTTGACTGAAATAACCACTCGTTACAACCGAGGTATGCAGCAAAGCATTTGTGACACAACACGCACAACCTTGAGGCGGATGGGCTACAACAGCAGAAGACCCCACCGGGTACCACTCATCTCCACTACAAATAGGAAAAAGAGGCTACAATTTGCACAAGCTCACCAAAATTGGACAGTTGAAGACTGGAAAAATGTTGCCTGGTCTGATGAGTCTCGATTTCTGTTCAGACATTCAGATGGTAGAGTCAGAATTTGGCGTAAACAGAATGAGAACATGGATCCATCATGCCTTGTTACACTGTGCAGGCTGGTGGTGGTGGTGTAATGGTGTGGGGGATGTTTTCTTGGCACACTTTAGGCGCCTTAGTGCCAATTGGGCATCGTTTAAATGCCACGGCCTACCTGAGCATTGTTTCTGTCCATGTCCATCCCTTTATGACCACCATGTACCCATTCTCTGATGGCTACTTCCAGCAGGATAATGCACCATGTCACAAAGCTTGAATCATTTCAAATTGGTTTCTTGAACATGACAATGAGTTCACTGTACTAAAATGGCCCCCAAATCCTCACCAGATTTCAACCCAATAGAGCATCTTTGGGATGTGGTGGAACGGGAGCTTCGTGCCCTGGATGTGCATCCCACAAATCTCCATCAACTGCAAGATGCTATCCTATCAATATGGGCCAACATTTCTAAAGAATGCTTTCAGCACCTTGTTGAATCAATGCCACGTAGAATTAAGGCAGTTCTGAAGGCGAAAGGGGGTCAAACACAGTATTAGTATGGTGTTCCTAATAATCCTTTAGGTGAGTGTATATTATCTCACACATAATAAAAATGTTTATTTTATTTGTATTTCTTGCAAGGGGATTGTCATATTTATGGGTCCTACCTTGGCATCAAAAAGTTTAAAAATCCCTGTTATGAAGAACACATGAATGTTGACTGATTCAATCATTGACAGGAGATGAATGCATCATTGTCAGGGGGAATGACGGATAAAAGCCAACGTGATGATTTTTCCCTCTGCACTGTGGTGCTACTGTGGTGAAAAGGCTTTGAGTTGGGAATGTCTTGTTTAGGTTTAGGGTGATTTAGGGCTATGGAGATGAGTGCTGAGGATGCTCTTTACTGCTCTGTCATATGTCAGTGAGTGGAGAGAGAGAGACAAAACCATGGTACATTACCTCTGCCCAGCTCAACTTTAGAGATCCTGATGAGAGCCAGGGATTAACTTTGGCTCCTGACTCCAGATTCCACTGGCTGGGGGTTTGAGGGTCTGGGGTCAATGACTGATTGGATGAGACTTGGTGTCTGCTCTTGACCGATCTCTGACATGGTAACACTAAAGGGTGAATTCACGATAGTGAATAATGCATAGTATTTCAGTGCAAAAAGCATCTCGTTCAATAACCACCCACAATCCAGTTTAGCCAGACGCTAAATGCACTGAAATGGCTCTGTGTAAATATTTTTTTATTACGTTATTGTCTTTTCACTGCAATCACTTGCACTTGCACTTTTAAATGAATTTGGTTCGCTACTTGTCATTTCCCAGCAAGTGTTTATGAATATATGGTTGTCTTTTAGTTTTCTGAATAATGTATAATATAAACTGCATAATTTCTACCTATTTTAAGGAAAACTTAACATGTGTAATAAAACATTTTTATACTATACAAGTATAAATGTAAATATATTATGAACTTCATATGATTTTAAAATGGATAAAAAAAAACCTTCTATAATAATTATTTAAAATATCCAAAAACAATATATATATATATATATATATATATATATATATATATATATATATATATATATATATATATATATATATTGTTGACTTGTGTACTTACATTATCCTAAATGTTTCCAAGAATGTTTAAATTTCAATTTTAACCAGGACATGGACCGTGTCCGTTGTCTATCAGTGACATACCCGCTTTACCCGCAATATCCGGTTTTATTTTGTAGAAACCATGGAAACACCAAAGACGCTTTAATATATTATGTGTTTTATTAGACAGGTGAGCAACTGTTTGGATTCATTCATCAACAGAAAACTAATCATTGTTATATAGCTCAACACATTTAGTCTTATTGTTTAAATAACGTTTTCTTGATTTACCGCGAGCACCATGTTTTACCATGCCTAATATCGATCTAGCTCACTGCAGTGTGCAACAAGTGTCTCATAGTAGCCACTGAGCAAATGCACAGAGTAACATTATAACATAACTTTCAACACGCTCAAATAATGTATCTAATATGAGGAAGCGTTCGTCTGCAGCATTATAAAAGCTCCGCGAAATCAAGGCGTCATCAAGCTATGCCTTTGTTTTGAGTAAGTGACCTCTAGCAGCAAAAATAACACATTGTGGCTTTAATAATAATTCTTCTAAGATTATTTAATTATTTACAAGTATAAATGTATATACAAAATTATAAATTTAAATGCATAAAAATTTATAATTTTTTGTTTTGGGGCCAATGAAAATGCTGACAGGGCAAATAGAAATCTGAAGGAGCAGGAAAAAGTGTTGTTGAGCCCTTAAAATAGCATGCATTCAAATTGTATGTATGTTATGCGTGTCATTTCATCTGCAGATTTTCATAAACCAGCAGGTCATGTCAGACAAAGTGGTGCATTAAAAACGACCTCTCTTTACATGTCTCTTTAATTTGTGGAAACCTTCCTGATTCTGAACATCTTCCCTTACTGTCGCTCAGCAGCGAGATCAAAAGAGCACGTAGGGCGATGATGAATGTACGAGTGCTGCAGACTCTAATCCCTGTCCAATCTCTCTGTCCCCACAAATACCCAACATTGAAGGAGAAAGAGGCCTAGAGGAGAAAGAAAAGCGCAGGAGACAGAGAAAGTGGAAACAGGCTTGCTTTCCCAGACTGTTGCGATAGACTTATCTGCTACAGAACAGTTGGGCAGGCCTGCCTCAGCTTATAGGTTCTCATCAGGAGCAGCCAGCCAATAAAAGATAAGTCTGAGAGGAGCCAGCCAATAAAAGATAAGATTGAGTGTATCTGTGATTTCCTTAGTGGAGAGTACACTGCAGATATTAATTATGGCACAAATACTCTGCCACTAGGTCCCACATATCACACAAGTGGGAACCAAGAACCAGTTGTTATTCAGAATTCTTTCCATTTTTTAATGTTTGTTTCTGCAATGCGGGAACTGCACTGCAACATCTCTACTGAATCTATAGTGTGAAACAGACCACTTGATTTAACATTTGTGAAAAGATGGCACCTGCAAGATGATAAAAAATACCAATGCCCAAATATTTTTTTTGTCAGCCAAGCTATATAGTTTATTAGTATAGCTGTGGTGATAGATATTGATGTTAGTATTGAATTTGATGTGCAGTCACAAGTGTGTTTATCAAGTATTTTACAGTGATCCACCCTGCTGATTTAAGATGGCTTAACATCTGGTTTGTTGGTCTGTTGGCTGGTTTAAAAGCATCCAGTCTATTGTCTGTTTCCAGCAGGGTTGCCAAGTTGGGCTACTTTTAAAGGGGGTATTTCATGCTATTTCATGCATTCTGACTTATTTACACTGAGTTGGATTCTCATGCTAAACATGGCCAAAATGTCAAATGTCAAAGTGCCAAATACACTCCTTCAGGATTCAAACAAGTTTCTGGAAGTTTTTTCTGAGTATGGCCCTGTATGACGTCATAAAGGGCGGAATCGCTTGTATGGGCACTTCTCCCGGATGAGCGTGTGCGCACATCAACCAGAGCGAGAGCAAGAGCACGCAAATCAACAAGCTTCGTTCAGGTTACGGGAGCCGTCGGCAGCGCCGTCATTTTGTTTCTAGACCATGAAATCAACATGCTATTCATGCATGTATTCATGCATATACTAAAGAAGTGTGTTTCTGGTTGTGAGGGTAAGATAACCTTGTTCAGCTTCCCAAATAACCCAGTGTTGAGGAAACATTGGATGCAGTTTGTTTTTTTGGGGCAGCAGCGGAGTTCTGCAAGTGTGTTTGTTTGTTCCCAGTCATGAGTCGAACCCGCAGGCGGTGAGTGAAACTGCATCAAATGTCTGTGTTTTGTTGGCAGTTGGCGCGTAAGTGCATATGATGACGACAACAAGAACGTATAGTGAATTGAAAGTTATCCAGGGATAATTCCATGATGTATTGTGTGTGTGTGCGTGTATGTGTGTGTGTGTGAGTGTGTTGTTTGGGTGCTTGACTTTTTAGCTCCGTCCACTGCTTGCCTGAACGAGCTCTGCTGTTTTCTGAAAGAATCGATACAGCGTAAGCTATCTTTCTTTTATAAATGTAATAAAACTAAAGACTCTTCGGACATATGAAGGATGCAATACTACTCTATAGGTACTCAAGATTAACATGAGATTGGCAGAAACTGTGTGTGTTATGTACCCTTTGAACGGTTGCCGTTGGTTCTTTTTAGTGAATCAAATTAATATGGCACAGCAAACCACATCAGATTCTAAAATAAATGACTCTAATGAGCAGGTTATTTTTAGTGAATCAAACTCATGTAGCTTACAACTGTAAGACTGAAAGGGATAGTACAAATTCTGTCATAATTTATTCACCCTCATGTCATTTCAAACCTGTATGGATTTTTGTGTTCTGCAGAACATAAAAGAAAATATTTTGAAGAATGTTGGCAGTTTTGGTTCCCATTGACTTCCACTGTACAAAAAATATAATGGAAGTAAAAGGGAACCAAAACTGTTTGGTTGCCCACATTCTTCAAAATATTTTCCTTCATGTTCCACAGAAGAAAGAAAGTCATAGGGTTGGAACAACATGAGGGTGAATAAATTATGATAGAATTGTCATGTTTAGGTGAATTATACCTTTAAATTTGTGTAGTTACTGCAAGTTGTTTATTTTTAATATTTTTATTTAACATAAAGATAAGGGTGATTATGGGAGTGTATCCGCCTCTTAAAAGTTTGTAAGCAGTCATTGAAAATGCGTAAATGTTTTTTTATGGTGAATATATGAAAATAATAAACATGCAGGACAATTTAGTTCTATAAATTGCACAGCTCTGCTAATCAGTTGTTTTTGTCATTTGTTCTTTACAATTCAAATCAAATTGTAGTCGAATGATTCAGTCTTGTCAGTCATGTCCCCAGGGCAGGACTCCCCTATTCAACATATGCACTGGGAATAGTTATATAAGGTTGCAAAGAGTCAATCCTGTTACAGATGAAAATGTAGCTCTTATTGATCCTGCAGAATTCTATTGATTTTAGTCTTTTCTTGTTTCATCTTCCCTCCTGCGTATTCTTCTTTTACCTTTTCCTTTTTTTCATTCTCCTGTCATTCTCTCTATTGTCTAACTCTTGTCTGCTCATTCGGTCTCTCTCTCTCTTTTTCTCTTTTTATTTTCCTGTATGGATTCCACAGTCAATTTGTTTACCGACCACTGTAACTACATCCATTAGTCTGACCCTAAGAGCTTGAGGACAGGCCTGTGACAGCCATCAGACTAATGCAGCTCTGACACAATAATTACACAATGACCTAAAGAAAGGGCCCTGCTGTCCTGTTGTATGCGCGGCAAGCAAACCTGGTTACCACAGCGTCCGAGGTTCTGACCACCGCCACCCCCATAATCCACCAGCTCCTACAAAGCCGCTCTGAGACGCGTGTGTTCGTGAGACAAAGGAGAAATGCAGTTGTATGTTGATCAATTCTCCTTGTTTTACTAACACGATGGCTGAAATTACCTCAGTATTATTATAGTATACTCGTCTATGGCAGATCTGATGTTTTCAAAGATGTTTCCTCTGTCTTTTTGTTTCTGATAATGTTTATATTTTAGTTCAGAGAATCAATCAAACTCAGTGATACAAGATGCAAGTCTTGATGAATGAATGAAGGCCTTGTGTTTCAGTGATTTTTACCATAGTAAAGGAATGTAACCAATGCGCAAAGCAAATTACAATAGCATATAGAAATTATGTTATGATAACTGAGTCCAAGTTTTCAACACTAAAAATATTTGCAGCGATTTTATATTGTTGCATTCAATTCAATGCAGCTATTTACTAGCTGGGTTTGCGACTAATTGAAGTTAATAATTAATTACGGTTTTACAGCTATTGAATTTGCAGATGTTATTTGTTTATTTATTAATAGTTTCTACTATTACTCACACAAACAAGACTTTTTTTCTTTTCATTTTTTCTATGTTTTCAGGCATAAGAGTATATTATAAAGAACCCAGATTTAGCTTTGCTTTATTTATTTATTTTTTGTTTTGTTGTTGTTTTGTTTTGTTTCGCTTTGTTTTTTGCTTTGCTTTGCTGTTTTTTTGCCACCAATACCCCCAGAAGATTAGATTACCAGTTAGATTTTATATTAATTTCTGTTTTATAAGCAAAATAAGTAATTAACATATTTTATATTTATATTTCACAATCATATTTTTTCAGCACCTTACACCTCTGTAAAATGTTCAAAAAGTAGGGCACAATGGATTGTGTTAGGAATTTTCAATATTGATTTTCACAGGTTTTCTTCCCATATTTTTTCATTTCGCATTGCATTGTGTTTTAAAGTTGAATGAAATGTCCATCAACTTTTCATTCATTTTAATTGAACTTTTTATAATATCCTGGCAACTTTTGTTTTTCTACAGTTTTTCTACAGATTTTTTTTCTTACGGTGTACAATATCCAAACATGTCCTTTGCGGTTCCATTTTCACATGCGTGTCTCCTTGTACTCTGATCTCAGTCTTTACCTCTGCTATGAGGTATGAGCCCCCTCTCACCACTCGCTAATGACGGACAGCTAAAGGCACACTCTCAGGGCCCCAATCAAATTTACAGCCCTCTAACTGGATTAAAGGAAGCCAGGGGGAGGGCTTTTATATCTGTGTCATCCTTTCTCTTTTTGTCCTCTTGTTTGCGCTTTGGCCTGCGTGCAGGGGTGGCTTGTGGCGGTCTGAGTGATGGACAAAAGGAGGAGCTGTCAGCAGAGCTGGGGTTTTGAACCGAGCCAAAGAGGGACCGATCCACTGGTCTGCCGCAGAGGCATGGGCGCTGCAGTCAATTGTGATGGGTGACAATGTTTTGTCTGCAGGCTGAGGATCTGTCCACAGACTAGCTGAATGAGAGGACGCTATCCATGGCTGACACAGGGAGCGGAAAGCAAAAAGGCAGGCCAAAGAGTGAAACATCACTTAGCTCATTCCCGCACTGCCAGCGCATCCATTCTCCAGTACCACGAGTTCAATGCCAGACAAAGCATGTAACTCCTTGTTCTAGTGCAAATAGCAGAACTAAAAATAGAAAAGAACATCAACTGGAGCAGAAATCATACATTCGAATAAAACCTTTTTACTTAAATACAAGATACAGTGCAAAAAATACACTACTGTTCAAAAGTTTGGAGTCCAAAGTTTTTTTTTTTTTATTTGTTCTCTTAATTCAACAAGGACTCATTAATTGTATCAAAAGTGACAGTAGAGACATTTATAACGTTATAAATTATTTCTATTTAAAAAAAAAAAAATGCTGTTTTACACTGTTTATTAAAGAATCTTGAAAAATGGTTTCCACAAAAATATTAAGCAGAACAACTGCAACATTGATAATTATAATAAGAATTGTTTCTTGAGCAGCAAATCATCATATTAGAATGACACTGAAAAAATAGGGCACAATGTATTACAATTTTACAGAATTTTCCGTATTTATGTTTTACCTGTATTTAGAATTTTGAACTTCATTGCCTTCTATGTAAGGAGGTTAATGGAAATGTCTGTAAAATTAATAAGCTGCCAGTACCTTTTCTGTTATTTTACGGATTTATTTTTTACAGTGTGGAAGCATGATGCTGAAAATTCAGCTTTGCCATCACAGGAACAAATTACATTTTAAAACATATTAACATAGAAAACAGTTACACTTTACATAAATTGTAATACACTTTTAAGAAAAACAGCAATAGAAAAGGAAAACAAAAATGTATCCATTAAGTTTACAGACATTTCTTTTAATCCTAAAAAACAATGCAAAATGTGGGTAAAAACACCTGTGAAAAATCAATACAGAAATATCCTTGGAGTCTAATATTTCACAATATTACTATTTTTACTGTATTTCTGATAAATAAATGCAGCCTTGCTGAGCATGACACTTTTCAAAAATTTAAAAAAATCTTACCGACCCCAAACTTTTGAATGCTATATTTGCAGAGTTCAAAGGTGCTGATGCTTAGAATCAACAACCTCTCAAAACACAAACACACGCAATCGACTGGCCGCATGGTGACTGTCTTCCTGTCAGTGCTTTGTTCTGTTTCCTTCCAGATTTTATGATCAAAGTGTGCAGAAAAGGCCATCAGCACCTCAATTAAATTAGTTTGAGAGGTTACATAGAACAGCCATTGGAGACCACAGCTTCAGCACTGCTCGTGGTGCATGTCTGTTAGAGCATGTACACGTAAACGCACACGTGAGGGCCTTGCTGCGTCTCTTCAGAGAGGTGGCAGCAAACACACTTGTCACTTTTTGCATTGTCAGCAGTGATGCCGGCATGCCTGACATGCTAACGTATGTTTTTTGGGCCGGTCCGTGGGAATGGGCAGGAATAGCTTCCTCTATCAGCCAGTTCACACAGGATCCTGTCACCTTCCTCATCCCTCACCTCACCGCTGCCATTCTTATCCCGGCAGGGCCGATGCTGATCGCTGCATGCCACTATATGGACACTGTCCATGCTGACCACAGGACCAGAAACCCAGACCACTGCAAGGGGCACCTTAGATAAGACACTTCAGTGTGCTGCCTGACAGCTTAAAACATGGACTTGTGTCTCAATGTAAGTAATTAAGAGCTTTACGAATAAAGCAGTGAATGAATGTACTTTGACAAATACAGGAAGTTGTACAATCATGCACATGTGCATAAAATGAAGATGAAGCTGTTTTATTCTACATTAGGTTAGTCTGCCATGTCCAGGTCATGATTGTATGACCAGCTGTGGAATAATGAATAATTGACACAAAAATGTAATACATTTCTCAACCCCTGGGGGTGATAAAAAGCTAAAAAAATAAACGTATTACCAAATTGCAGAAATTGATAAAAAATTCTTAAAATAATATAATTATTATAATTTAAAATGAAAACAATCAAAATAATACATTTAAAAAAAAAAATGGTTTATTTGTTAACCTCCATGTCATGTGACCATCAGATAACCATAAACATGCACATTTATTGTTGAATTATTGAAATATTAACAATAAATTAAAATGTCAGGGGTTACTTAGTAATTATTGTTGGTAAAACGTTAATGGGACATATTGAGCAGCTCCTCTCCTTTTTTAAAAATAGACAATAGGGTTTCATTTATTTAACAGCTCGGCCAGAGGCGTTGAGCTCGGTAAAGCCACATTTGACAGCTTATGACAGCCAGTCTAATAGATTTCCCTTTTAAATTTAATATGGATTTTGTTACTAATCCAAAACAGTGATCATAATCATGCTGAGGTTGTGTAGTTTAAAAAGTGTGTAATTTATGTTGGTGTATGGCACCAGTGTTATCTCTTCTGCTCGTCAGTGCTGTTTCTAATGCAGAGTCTTTCGAAACTTTTCTCCTCCTAATCTCCTCTTTAAAATATAGCATGTTCTGTAGAATTCAAATGGCTCTGATACATTTTCTGGCCTGGCCTGCACCGATCCAAAATCTTTACTCCATATAGAGGGTATGCATGTGATGTCACCATCGTCCGGAGTGACTGTGGTTACACCCACTGAGTGGCAAAAAGACTAAGCGGCATTGATTTTCAGCGAATGTCGCAAAAAACTCACAAAACATGCTTTGAGAGTGACTGTATAAATAAATTTGATAGGAAATCTGAGGTATATTTTTACAGACTGCTGAAAGCTACAGAAACGAGAAGTAAATGCTCCAATTCACAGAATCAACTGGACTCCAGGCAGCAAAATTTGGATATGCAGTTATCATTTTGTGTCAATATGTTGAATTTTGGGGTAAAATCATACCCTATATATTGTTTTGTTATATAATGTATTGACAACTCAGTTAAATATTTACCATCTTACATTCTGCATAATTGAATGTTTTTAAATAAACACTGACAAAAGCCATACAAGTTTTAGGGCTGGACGAGGTGATATGACAATATAACATTGCTATAAGTGATCACCCGGATTTTCCTGTATTTATATAAAGCGTTCACAGGCAAATTAGCTTTATGTATTTCCCCGGCGTCGAAATCAGGCTCAAATAAATGTCAGGGAAACAGGATTCCTGACTGCGTGTCAGTATCCATGGATCACTGGATGTTAGGTAAGTTGTAAGGAACACTATATGGAGTCAAACCTTTAGTTTAAACTGATAACCATTTGTTTTACTCATGTTTTTGTGGTTTCCCCTATTAAATCCAGTCATGAAACAGCTCTTTTGCCACTCAGTCCGGCTGAGGGGGCGTCTTCCAGCGGGAATATGATGGCATACCCTCTATTGGCAGAAGTGAGAGACTGTAAGTTTTGAATGCTTATATCTTCTAAATGTGAATTGTATCATTGTTTTGGTGCACACTTGCTTATAGATAACCTAAAGCCTAATATATTCATACTAAAAGCCGAAAAACGAAAATTTTAATTTCATGGGGACTTTAAAGTGTACCTACAGCTACAGTACATCACATAACAGCAGATCTGAGCATGTGAATATCACCGTCAGTGACGATATAACTGTTTCAAACAGCTTGCGCCCTCCTGATCGTCTCTGCGTGTGAACTGCTGAGCTGTCTGCATACAGCTGAAAACAAACAGAGCGTCGGAGCAGGACTCCTGTTGATAAACACTTCAGCAGCTGCCATTCTGCCATGTAGACCCTCAGACAGACTCAAGACAACGTAATCCTGTCCCACTTATCTTCATCCCTCGCTTTCAATCTCTCTCCATTTAACTCCATCTCCTGCTCTCCTTAGCATACTTAGAAGAGGCGTGTGAGTGTGTGTGAGGCGAGAGGGGGCTGTTTGTCTTCATGAAAATCACTCTGGAAACCTCCGTGCCCCGACACCACAGCTAACATACTACATGGTTTGTCATATGACCCCAACATGTTGCATGTTTAATTCTTTGAATAGCCTTTTGGAAATCTCATGTATATTACCGCAATAGTAAAAGTGTTCCATTTCACACACATGCGGCTAGCATACTACCGTATCTACAGTATATATTGCAGAAATATTAAGAGTAGTAGCTTGTATGATATTTCAAATTTCATATATATATATATATATATATATATATATATATATATATATATATATATATATATATATATATATATATATATATATATATATATATATATATATATATATATATATATATATATATATATATATATATATATATATATATATATATATATATATATATATATATATATATATATATATATATATATGTATTCTCATCCCGATCCAGACCCTCTTATTCGATAGCAGAGTGGGATGCCTGAGGATTAGCGGTGAGTGGTGGCTCTGTTTTCTCTCCCGATCTCCCGATCTCCCTCCGTCCGCAGACACTTAGGTACCTGGGATCGTGCTGCTGGTAATAAATATGCCGAGGCTTTAGTGTAGTGTAAACACGTCCCTTGTACCAGAAGGTGTAAACCTCCTCTCGGTTCGTTGTGGGGGGAGTTAAAAAGCACACTCGACGAGGAGCCTGTCTCCACCTTGTTGCTTTACGGTGTGTTTGTTAATCTGTGACGTCCAAGTGCTCACACAAGCACCTTAACCTCTCTGTCAGTCAGGTGTTTATTTCTCTGTGTGTGAATGAATGCGAGTATGAGTGCACTTGAAAATTTTTCCCACATAGATCTTTGTGATTTAGCATTAGTTCATTCCTCTGGAGGCCATGGCGTGAGCAAAAGGCATTACAGGACATAATAGGCCTTTTAACCCCTAACTTATCTCGTGCATAGATCCTGTGCATCACTCCACCATAGGGTGGTGATTGGAGAAGGCCATGACCAAGAGCAATGGCCGTCCTTCCAGAGGAATGTACCCTCACCCTCATTCTACCCATTAGCCCAGGAATCAGCAGTCTAGTGCCCCTCAAGTTATGCATGGGATTTGGCTAGGATTAGTGCGTTACAGTTTGTGATTCTGACTGATTCTCATTAAGCTGCTAATGGAGACAGGAGTCAACTCTTTAGCATGACACATCTTTATTTTAGTACAGTTACTGTCACCATTAACGTTCTTCTGGAATACATGAAGTCTTTAGAGAGAACATGGACTCAGGCAAGCTTAACTATTACTACTGCTCATACTTATGGTTATGGATTTGAACAAACCCCTAAGCATTCAACCTTCACTGTTCGTGCTGCGGACATCAATAATGCCTCAAATTGTGTGTGGTATTACTTTTCTAAGCAATCAGGCTTATGTCATTTTTGCCTGGCCAACAATAAAACGGGAAAAAAACTCATATAGTTACACTGAAAGAAGGATCTGAGCAGAATATCCAACAATATTATTGATCTACCCGCATTGACATCAACTGAACTGAGCTGGATGTTGACATCACTGTTTTCTCCAGAGTTGCTGTATAGATAAATGAATATAGCATTGCCCAAGCAACCACCCAGAATACCATAGCAAACACATAGCAACACCCTGTAACCATACAGAACACCCTAACAGCCTCATATCAAAAACTGAACACCTTAGCACCCAGAACACCCTAGCAACCACATAGCAACACTCTGGCAACCACACACATCACACTAACAGCATTGCATTGTGTTATGATCCACTCAGAACATCTAAACAACTGCACAGCAACTCCCTGGTGAGCATCCAAAACACCCATATAACCGCATATCAGTGTGCTAAAAAACACACACTCAGAACACCTTAACAACTGCAATGCTCTGCCAACCTCCTTGAACACAAACAACCCATATCAGTGTGCTAAAAAACACTTGGAACACCTTAGCAACTGCATAGCAACACTCTGGCAACCACCCAGAACACCCTGGCAATGACTTAGCAACTGCAAAGCAATGATTTGGCTACCACCCAGAACACCCTAACAGCAAGTTTTTTTTAAATAAAAGTTTTTCGGACATTCTTTGAAATTATAGTTCATTATTTAATTATTTTAAATATACACTACCATTCAAAGGTTTGGGGTCGGTAAGATTTTTTTGTTGTTGTTTTGAAGTCTCTTATGCTTAACAAGGCTGTATTTATTAAATAAAAAATACAGTAAAAACAGTAATATTGTGAAATATTGTTACAGTTTAAAATAACTTATCTATTTTAATATATTTAAAAATGTTGTTTATTCCTGTGGTGCAAAGCTGAATTTTCAGCATCATTACTTAATATTTTTGTAGTATTGTACATTAATTAAATCAAATGCATTTGCATTTGAAGTTGACAGAAACATCAAATTGAACACTTTTTAAATACTAAGTGGACATTCTCAGCAGGTGCAGCTTGACGTAATGAGTGTGTACGTGATGCATATCCTCTATCTCCCCTCTGTGAATCACATCTGAACCATTAGCGGCTTTTCTCTGTGCCATTTTAATCAGATGAAAGTAGTAGATAATGCCCCCCTCCACAGCTCCATCAGTCTTGGCTGCCGGGTGGGATTTTAATTGGCCACAACTGGTCCGAGATTAACAGAGGAGACCTGTGGTCGCCCCCTCTCTGATGGCTATCAGACATAATTACCTCTCCTCAACACACTCAATGCAACACACTCTTTCCATAATTTCACATAATCTCCGGGTGTCAGCATTAAATCACCTTAGCTTTATGCACAGGTAACATTTGGTTCTTGGCTTAAACACAAAGATCTGATACTTCTCACACCCTGAGGTGTTATTTTGCAGTATGAATTTAGTCATGTAAAAACACTCGCAATTATGAGACCAAAGTGTCCATATGGATCATCTCAAAAGTCAAGGTTCTTTGCCCAGTCCCGGGGGGCCTTAGTGAAAAGAGGAAATTTAAACTGCTTTTGTGTGAGAAAGTGCAAAGTGTGCTCCATCATTGTCTCCAAATCCTCCCAAAGCTTTAGCTGTCATTACTCTGTTCCTATCTATGTAAATGGCATAATTCCATACATCAATGGAAACGATGACAGTCGGAATCATGGGTGGCTTATGTTCTTACTGAAAGCGAACGTGACCCTTGAGGCACAGATGAAATGTGATTCATATGAATGTAAGAACATTTGAAGTCTAATCTTATCTTCCTGTATGACAAAGATGCATGTGAAAGCAAAAGTTCATCTATTGTAACCATCAGAAATATAATAAATGGCTTGCGTATATCCATCAATTAACACGTATGATTGAACGTATCTGTTAAAAGCAACTAACATCCTGTCAGGAATTACTTTTTGTGGTTTCAGAGGTGTGCCGTATTGACAAAAAATGTATTCTTGTCAAAACACAGATTCCAAAGTCCTCAGGGCAGTGTGGAAAGCCAAATGCTATAATTACCCAGTAGCTTTCATTTGTGTTATTTGGCAATTCAAAGAGTTTAAAGAGTTTTGTGTGTGAGGGTGAGGGTGATGGTGTTTTCTTTTTGCTCAGACATTTTACCACTTTGGGTAAAACTTCCTCTAATTGGAGAATAATGGGAGTGGGTTCTCTCACAATTCTGCCCAAAAACACTACCATGAATAAAGAATGGTATCAGAATGAGATTTGGTGATGATCTGAAGCACCATGCCAAAAGAAGTGATAATGAAGTGGCTCGGAGATCATTACATTGAAATTTTAAATCTGTGGCCAGGCAACTCCCTGGATTTCATACAGGTCCTAATGACTTTGGGCCTGTTTACACTTGGTCACTTCATGCATTTTTGCTGATTGGATAGCTATCCAGTTTGTTAAATCTGTTCCATTTACTCCTCACATAAATGTGTCACCGCAAAACTAATATAAATCCGATCAGCTTTGGAAAAGAGGGTATGCATTGACGTCACTTTCCTGACAGAACACGCCCCCTCAACTTGACTGAGTGGCAAAAGAGCTGCTGCATGACTGGATTTAATAGGGGAAACCGCGAAAACGTGAGTAAAACAAAAGGTTATCAGTTTAAGCTAAAGGTTTGACTCCATATAGTGTTCCTTACAACTTACCTAACATCCAGTGATCCATGGATACTGACACGCAGTCAGGAATCCTGTTTTCCTGACATTTATTTGAGCCTGATTTCGACGCCAGGGAAATACATAAAGCTAATTTGCCTGTGAATGCTTTATATAAAAACAGGAAAATCCGGGTGATCACTTATATCAATGTTATATTGTCATATCGCCTCGTCCAGCCCTAAAACTTGTATGGCTTTTGTCAGTGTTTATTTAAAAACATTCAATTATGCAGAATGTAAGATGGTAAATATTTAACTGAGTTGTCAATACATTATATAACAAAACAATATATAGGGTATGATTTTACCCCAAAATTCAACATATTGACACAAAATGATAACTGCATAATGTGCATATCCATGTTTCGCTGCCTGGAGTCCAGTTGTTTCTGTGAATGCAGTGATCCATTTGTTTCTTTTTTCTGTAGCTTTCGGCAGTCTGTAAAAATGTACCTCAGATTTCTTGTCAAATCTATTTGTGCAGCCAATCTCAAAGCTCTTTCCCATTTTAGCTGTGTTTTGTGTGTTTTTCATGGCATTCGCTGAAAACCAATGCTACCACTCAGTCTTTTTGCCACTCAATGGGCGTAACCGCAAAGTCACTCCGGACGACGGTGATGTAATGTGCATACCCTCTATTTGCAATGACATACATTTTGTGTTTGTTTGTGTTGATTAGTGTGCAGATTGATAAGATATGATTTAAATAATTGCAAAAAGCTTCATTGGTCAAAAAATTAACTGTATCACAAAAAACAAAATGTCAAAATTTTTGGGCTCAAAATGACCAGCTAACATCATTTCACTAATCATATCATCCAGACTTGGGAAAGTGTGAACAAGTACTATCATTCAGTAATAAGTGATCATTGCTATAAAAGCAGGGAAGTGCTTCCAGTCATTGTGTTCTTGTGTTTGCAATGGTTACCTCCAAAGAAAGATGTGCAGTCGTCATCGCTTTGCATCAAAATGGCTTCACATGCAAGGAAATTGCTGCAAAGAATATTGCACCTGAAAGAACCATTTACCAAATCATCAAGAACATTGAGGAGAGAGGTTCAGCTGAAGAAGGCTTCAGGATGTCCTATAGTGTACAGCAAGCACTAGGACTGTCTCCTCCTGAGGAGTCCCTAGAATCGTGTCACCACCAGTGCAGAGGTTGCTCAGTATCCGCAGCAGGTGGTTTCAAGTGCATCAGCAGAAGACTGGTGCAAAGTTATTTCAATGAAGCCCTCTTCTGACTGTTTGGGACATCTGGAAAATGGATTGTCTTGAGAGGAAGGAGACCCAGGAGCATTTTCATAATCCGTGCATTTTCCAGCATAATGAAGCACCATGTCACAAGGCAAGAGTGATAATGAAGTGGCTCTGAGATCATTACATTGAAATTTTAGATCCGTGGCCAGGCAACTCCCTTGATATTAATCTCATAGAACCATGTGGTCAATCCTCAAAAGGTGATTGAACAAGCAGTTGTTCACAAATTGTGATCAATTGCAAGCACTGATAGGGTGAGAATAGCTCACTATCAGTCAGGATTTGGCCCAGAAGCTGATATCCAGCATGTCAGAGAGAATTGTAGCACTTATGAGAAAGAAAGGTCAAAACTAAATCTAAATCAAAACTACTCTTGATTAATGTTGAAAAATATTGACTCTTTGCATATATTGAATGTGTTTGCTAATAAAAGTCTATAAAACTTAAGAAATGTTTTCCAGTATACCATAGAAACATGAAAAAATAATCTACCAATACTGAAGCAGCAAACTTTGTGAAACTTGGTCACCTCCAATACTTTTGGCCACGGCTGCATATGCAAATTTAGTTCACATCAACAAAAGCAACAGATATGTGGCTTTAACAACCAGAATGATTTACTCTTGTCTAGTTTCATTTGGAATGCGTCTCAAATCCGTCTTGGACCTTGGATAAAAGGAAAAGTTTTAAAGACTTTTCCATGCTTCATTACAATGAAAGTTGACTATATCTTTCAAGCTTCTAAAAACATGCAGAAGCACCATAAAATAAGCATTAAAACAGGTCTAAATTACTCATGCATAATCTATGATATCAGCAGCATGTTTCCATTAATTTTATGTTCTGAGTGACAAGGAAGATCAAAAATGAACATAGAGTACAGTACACGAATAAGAGTTTAAAGAGTATATACAAGTAAGAGTTTGTTGCAGCACACACTTAAAACCAATGTTACTGACGTATTATATGGAACAGAAACAGTGCAACCTCTGCATCCATTTTCAGGCCTTCCCGCTTGGGTCTCTCAGGTGCTGGAAAGCTTTTTTAATATTAACACGGGTCCTAAAGCTCTTGCCTGATCATAATGCTTTTTTGCAGTGATATTCCTCTGACCTTTTCTCTTTTGTAATGTCTCTCAGCCATCTCTCAGTCTTTCTTCAAATCTCCCTCTTGCTCATTCTCTCTCCTCCCCCATCATGAGTGGACACACCCCCTACTGCTGATTGGCTACAAATGTGTTGTGCTACTCAGTCCGATCCACTTTCAACAGCGTTTCTCAGATATCACTGCACCTTTAACAGCTCATTTCAATGGGTAGATTATCAGTAAAGAATGACTTAAATTGTGTCTGTTCCTAACACAAAGCTACACTATATTTCCAAAAGTTTTGGGATGTCTGCCTTTACATGCACATGAACTTTAATGACATCCCTTTCTTAATCCATAGGGTTTAATATGGAGTTGGCCCACCCTTTGCAGCTCTAACAGCTTCAACTCTTCTGGGAAGGCTTTCCACAAGGTTTAGGAGTGTGTTTATGGGAATTTTTGACCATTCTTCTAGAAGCACATTTGTGAGGTCAGGCACTGATGTTGGATGTGAAGGCCTGGCTCACAGTCTACGCTCTAATTCATCACAAAGGTGTTCTATCGGGTTAGGTTCAGGACTCTTGTGCAGGCCAATCAATTTCCTCTAAACCAAACTTGCTCATCCATGTCTTTATGGACCTTACTTTGTTCCCAAGCCCAACCCCTGAAAAACAACCTCACACCATAATCCCCCCTCCACCAAACTTTACACTTGGCACAATGCAGTCAGGCAAGTACCGTTGCGCATCCGCTGACCCCGCTCTGTGATTTTATGTGACCTACCACTTCTTGGCTGAGTTGCTGTTGTTCCCAATTGCTTCCACTTTGTTATAATACCACTAACAGTTGAGCATGGAATATTTAGTAGTGAGGAAATTTCACGAATGGACTTATTGCACAGGTGGCAACATACCATGGTACCCATTCTTTCACAAATGTTTGTAGAAGCGTCTACATGTCTAGGTGCTTGATTTTACATACCTGTGGCCATGGAAGTGATTGGAACACCTTAATTCAATGATTTAGAGGGGTGTCCCAATACTTTTGGCAATGTAGTGTATCTAATGACTTCAGAAGACTTGGAAAATCATGCACAAGTTAAATGAACACTTTTTCACTGTATCATCCTTTTTTGAAGCTTGAAATCTTCAGTCCCCATTTATTGTAATGCATGGAAAAGGATGACCAGCATGTAGTCTCATGAGTTGGAAGGACATGAGGGTGAGTAAATTATATTTTTGGGTGAATAATTATTTTAACGGTTAAATTTTTTCTTCTCAGTTATCATCCTGACAGAGGAAAGCAGCTTGCTCTTTTCCCATTGAGGAATAGAAAATTTGCTCCTGGCGAACTTGTTGATGAACTGTCAAGTTCAGAACAAAAGAGAGCACTAACAAGGTTATTGACACAGGGCACTTTCTGTTCCTTAGCAAAACAGTGTTGCCAAAAGGTTTAAGGCAACACTCACAATCATTAAGTAGCTTGTAAAAGCAGCAACATTTTCATTCATACTCTGGGAAAATGGATGTAGTATTTTACTTGGAGGTTATTTTCATGTCAGCTTGGGTATTCACAGCATTTTTCCTCCAGCCTGGCACGAGGGCTGTAGTTCATGAACTAGCATACAGAGCTGACTAAAATTGGCCAAGACCCAAAGAGAAAATGAATAATAGGTCACACACAGGATCTGACCCGCTCAACCTAGCATTCAAGACTGCTTCACTTCTATTTGTGTGGATGTCGTTGCATTTTATATATATATATATATATATATATATATATATATATATATATATATATATATATATATATATATATATATATATATATATATATATATATATATATATATATACGCATTAGAACTTTGATATTCAGAAATATGTAAAGGTTTGAGAAGAGTTTAGCTTGAATATGTCTTACATAAATGCATACAAGAACTACTTTTGCCTTTAGAATGCACAAATGGCACATACTGTAAAAATTCTCCTGCTGCTTGTTCTACTATGCCTATGCCAGAGGTTATTTATCTTACATTTTTATTTGTTAAAGGGATTGTTATAACTTCAGTGATTGTTGTCACTTCAGAACACTTCAAATTTTAAGGATTAATTTCTTTGCCCTTTTTAGAACATGACCTTTTGGGGTTCCCATTGACTTCCATAATGTAGACAAAAACAGATAAATATTCTTTAAATATCATATTTTCGCAGAATAAAGAAAACTAGTTCAAGTTGAGGTCTCATGTTCTCAGGCTGCATGAAAAATAAATGAAAAATACAGTTATTAGCATAAGTAATAAAGTTAAAATAACTGTTTTCTATTTTAATATTTAAAAATAATAATTTATTATGATTTTTTGCATCATTACTCAAACTTCGGTGTCATATGATCCTTCAGAAATCATTCTAATATGCTGATTTGGTGCTCAAGAAACATTTCTTATATTTTTGTGGAAACCATGGCACATTCTTTTATGAATAGAAAGTTCAATAGAACAGTATTTATTTGAAATACAAATCTTTTGTAACATTATAAATGTCTTTACTGTCACTTTTGAGCCATTTCATTTTTCATTTAAAGAAAATCTTACTGTAAATAATGGCAGAATTTTAATTTTAAGTTGATTACAGATAGTTTGAGATCCATCAGTGTTTGGCAACCATAAAGCTAAAGTTATAGGCATATGAAGGATTTCTAAAATAACATAAAATGAATAAATTTACCAGTACTAATAATTTCTCACTCTATGATTACCTCTTTCCATGGAAAAAAGATGGCAAGTTTAGGTTGCCAACCTCTGATTTATGCAGTCTAAAAACCAAAACAGCTAAACAAGGCAGAAGTATAAAAGCAATTTTTTCTGGGGGGAAAAAAGGATACTTGAATGTTGAACTGACTGTTCAGTTTGGACTAAATAAATTGGACTAAAATTGGTGAATAGCTATTAACTCTGACCATTATTCCAGTTTGATTTTCATAACCAGCATGATATATCTATGATGCTACTATTTCCATTTATATTCAGCTGTCACCACTTCTTAAGTTACGAGCAAGAAACTATAACTTAAAGTGGAAGATTTATGTTTCACTCCTGATGATCTTCCTAATAGATCAGTATGACTGTTGTATGTGTGTGTGTTGTAGCGTGAGTGTTTAAGCATGGTAGGAGGCACTGAGAGATGTGAGGAATGCAAACAGACAGTCGGCTTTATAACTCTTTGGCTCCAGTTCTTATCTGGCCCCTTTAAATGTACCCCAGCGCAGCAGGGCCAGAGAAGCACGCAGTCCGAGTATGTGAGCAGGGTTAGAGTTCATATTCTGACCATCAGTTACCTGATGGTCTCTTTCTTCCAGAACAGTAGCGCGATGTCTGGCTTGAGGTGTATTTTGCACCCTTGCAGGGGTCCTCGGCCTGTTAAAAGTTGAAGAACTCTGGATGACGTAAACATAAGTTAATGCATTACACCTAAATCTTCCCATGAGAACTAGTGTATGTGTATGACCACGACCGGTTGCAGTGCCATAAATCAGGACTGTAGATTCTTTTCTTGTGCCGAGCCTCTTTGCGTATTAACTCTCATTCTCCTTCCTCTATAGATGATGTCACCAGAGAAGGCCTTCCAGTGTGAGTCATCTGGGAGCGGCTGTTTGCTCCTCAGAAGGTGGAATTGGATCCCAGGTCCAGCTGACCTCTGGAGCTTCTCACCCGAACTGTTTGTGGAGCCAGACTTCAGATTAGAGTGGCTGCATTTCTCTGTTCCTTTGACTTGCTTTCTTTTCTTTCTGCTGAACTTGTCCGTCGCCCCTTCCTCCCTCTCACAGTTCATGTTTTCCAGATATGTCACTCCAGCAGGGATATAAAGTACTTGAGTAATTTACTTCATTACTTTATGTAATTTATGGGGGAATTGTTCTTTACTTAAGTACTATTTAAAGTGAATAGTTGTACTTTTACTGAATCAGATTCCTGATTAAAAAAAAAATATTTTTTCTTATTCCTTTTTTTTAATATTATTTTAGCTGCTTTAAAGTGCACTTAGAGGCTCCTACTTCTGGATTGGACAGTTAAATAACAGCAAATTAATACTGTGCGATGGCAAACAGTTGTATCTGTGGGTAAGCATAAGTAAATATACCTGCATCACTTTTACACTATATATGTGACCCTGGACCACAAAACCAGTCATAAGGATACATTTTTTAAAATTGGGATTTATACATCATGTATAAATAAGCTTTCCACTGATGTATGGTTTGTTAGGATAGGACAATATTTGGCCGAGATACAGCTATTTGAAAATCTGGAATCTGCAAAAAAATCTAAATATTGAGAAAATCGCCTTTAAAGTTGTCCAAATGAAGTCCTTAGCAATGCATATTACTACTAATAATACATTTTTTATATATTTACAGTAGGAAATGTACAAAATATCTTTGTGGAACATGATCTTTACTTAATATCCTAATGACTTTTGGCATAAAAGAAAAATCAATCATTTTGACCCATACACTGTATTGTTGGCTATTGCCACAAATATACCCGTGCGACTTATGACTGGTTTTATGGTCCAGGGTCACATATATGACTTATTTATGCATGGTATTTAACAAATAATCCATTCAGTTGCATAAAGTGTGAAAGGTGACTTTAAGTTCTGTTGTCTAAAATGGAGAACTGAAATTTAAATAACTTTTATTTCTCTTTCTGATCAAATCTATTTCAGAGTTTGTGTCATCTTTCATATGGACACCCCGTCACAACTCAGAATTAAAGTTTCTCACAGGTAAATATATTTCTGACTTCACTTGTAAGACGTAAGTATTGTAGGTGTTAAAAATACAAAAAATACCATCAACACACTTAATAAATAAATAGCTACGTTCTTATAATTAGCACAAAAAAAGCCAAAAGGCTCAAAATGAAACTATGGTTGAATAGGACGGCTTAAGTGCAAAAAGTCACCAATTACAATTGTATTATCAGTGCAGCACAACGGCTGTTCTTTTAAACAGACACAGTTATAATTCAAATACAATTTACTATGATAGTACAAATTATAAATAAATAGAAAATCGTAATGAGTCCTACTACTAGCAAGTACTACACTTAGCAACACAACAGAACTGAGTATTCACCAAAAACACTTACGGCTCACGCTCCTTCACTGCCCAGACACTTCTCCTATCCTCTTATTAACTATATATACTGTATGTGTATATATTCACACACACACCAGTCAGGCATAACATTATGACCTAATATTGTGTTGGTCCCCCTTTTGCTGCCAAATCAGCCCTGGCTGAGGGCTCGTCGAGGCATGGACTCCACTAGACCCCTGAAGGTGTGCTGTGGTATCTGGCACCAAGATTTTAGCAGCAGATCATTTAAGTCCTGTAGGTTGCGAGGTGGGGCCTCCATGGATCGGACTTGTTTGTTCAGCACATCCCACAGATGCTCGGTTGGATTGAGATCTGGGGATTTTGGAGGCCAAGTCATCACCTCAAACTCGTTGTTGTGCTCCTCAAACCATTCCTGAAACATTTTTGCTTTGTGGCAGGGCACATTATCCTGCTGAAAGAGGTCACAGCCACCAGGGAATACTGTTTCCATGAAGGGTTACATGGTCTGCAACAATGCTTAGGTAGGTGGTATGTGTCAAACATCTACATGGATGGCAGGACCCAAGGTTTCCCAGTAGAGTATTGCCCAAAGCATCACACTTCCTCTGCTAGCTTGCCTTCTTCCCATAGTGCATCCTGACAGGTGCCAGGTGCCGTGATGAAGAGATAATCAGTGTTATTCACTTCACCTGTCAGTGGTCATAATGTTATGCCTGATCAGTGTGTGTGTGTGTGTGTATATATATATATATATATATACACCCCATGAGGAAAACAGCTTCCTATACTATGATTTTAGTATAAATCATACTAAATTATGTTTTTTGAAAATGTAAAAATGCAGACCTGGTAAACCCTATGTTATGGGGACAAGATGTTCCCACAAGGATGGCAATATCCAAAATCCTTGTCCTTGTGGGAATTTTTTTTTGGTCCCCAGGAGGAAAACGGCTTATAAATCACAAGTGATGTTTTTTGAAAATGTAAAAATGCTAAAAGTTTTCTGTGAAGGGTGGGTGTAGGGGAATAGAATATACATTACATATACAGTATAAAAACCATTATGTCTATGGAAAGTCCTCATAAAACATGAAAATCATTGTGTCTGTTGGGCCTATAAACACATGTTGGCTTGAATAAAAGAAGTGAGATTTTATGGTGTTTTATGGTGACTTAAATATTGAGTTTCACCATCTTTGTGTTAGAAATTAAACTATATCCCTCACTCCTCTGCAGAGGCAAATGAGTGTTTGTTAATTATCAAACTCTGTTCCAATCAATGTGATGTCTGAGTCCAGTGTCCGACTGTTATTGGTGTGAGAGAAAAGTGGTGTGTGTGCGTGCGTGTGTGTGAGTGAATGAATGAATGACTAGGATAAGAAGAGGGTCTTGGCGCCACTGTGTTGATCTTTTTGTTCCGTCTTTCCTGACACCCTCTCTTCTTCAATGCCAATATCAAAGTACTGTACAACTGATCTTACAACTAGCTACTCATCTTTCAGCATTCCGTTTTTGGTGGGCACAGCTTCAAAGCTCTCCTGTGCCATCATATCAGCTTAACAGTCCGCATACCTTAAAAAAAAAAACCTTCTCACTCATGGCTGTCTGGATATGAGAGCCTGCAATGGTAACCTGGCAATGAAGTTAATTTTCCTAATACACCGCACAAGTCGACTCGTTGGTCCTTAAAGCACTATATGGCACTGGATACCAGCCGTTTTAAAATCAACACAGATAATCACCACGACAGCGAGCACGTGGAGAACACAATCAATAGCTGCCGCTCACAGCAAGGTCACACCGTGACATGCAAACAAGCCCCGGCTTTCCTGTCCCGCATGCTAAGTAGCTGTGACTGCTACTTGGGAGATGTTTGTCTCTCGGGAAAGGCATCACAGTGCCATTGTTTGTGAAATCTAATAGGCTTGTGTTGTGTTCGCTCGCTTTGTGCTGAGCAGTGAGCTTTATTCCCTCGTCGCTTCAGCAGCCTGTTTGTCCATTAATGCTCCATTAGGGAAATTAGTGCTGTAATTGGGGAGGCGAGAAGAGATCAGGAGACTAAAGTGAAGGAGACGTGACTGTAAGTCTTAAAGGGCCGGTGGATGTGGTGTGACCAGTACCTGTTTGATGTTAAGGGAACTACTAACAAAGTTAAAATGTTAATTGATTTACTCTGAAGCTAGAAAATAAAACAAGAGTTGAGGATACGTAATGACACAAGATGCACGCATCTATAGAGCCATGTTCTTAAGGGCCTAGTTCACCCAAAAATGAAAATTCTGTCATCATTTGCTCACCCTCATGTTGATGGCACCCATTGACGTCCATAGTTTTTTTTTTCCTACTATGGAAGTCAATGGGTGCCGTCAACTGTTTGAACAACAGTTCCAACATTCTTTAAAATATCTTCTTTTGTGTTCAACAGAAGAAAGAAACTAATACAGGTTTGGAACAACATGACAGAATAAAACTTTTTGGGGTGAACTATCCCTTTTAAGCGTACATTTGGCTTCAAAATACATCAAATATATCCATTGTACACAAAATATAAGGTGCAAGTGGCTCCATAAAAAATTTGGACATGCAAGCCACATATATGTCATTGTTTGTTAGCTTTGAAACATCTACAATCTATACTAGTGTACTCATAAAAAAAGTGGGCCTTTTTTTCCGTTTATCAGATTAAAACATTAAATCCTAAAAAAAGTAAGCATTTTAAAAATGCCTTTTAAATTTAGTCTTTCTTTTTCCCATGAAAATGCACCAAATAATGACTCATTTATGGTACTTGTATGCATGTATGTTGTTTTTGTTTATTTATTTGTCATCTGTCCAGTCAAATTCTCTCTCTCTGAGAATATCCTTCCCTAACACCACCTTATATTGCCATCGACTAGCATTATCAAGTAGCCAATAATGGTTTATGGCTGTGACAGAAATTACAGCCTACTGGCTATTTTAAAAAGCCACAAACCCTTTCATAACCCACCAAAACTTCCTGTTTCAAAAAAAAAAATTCATCAAAGAATTCTGAATAAAAATGTATCATGGTTTCCACAAAATGTTTTCAACGATGCTGAAAATTCAGCTTTGCATCACACAAATTAATTTAAATGTTTAAATATATTCAAATAGAAGACAGTTATTTTAAATTGGAATAATATTTCAAAATATTACTGTTTTACTATATATATATATATATATATATATATATATATATATATATATATATATATATATATATATATATATATATATATTTTTATCAGATAAATGCAGCCTTGGTGAGCATAAGAGACTTCTTTTAAAAAACAATTACCGACCCAATCTTTTGTGTACAGTCTAAGTGGCTTATTTATACAAATCATTTTGGGGGCCAATGCATGTGCAAATATCTCCAATCATGGATTGTTTATTTAAGAAAACCGAGGAGGAGGCAGTAGTGCATGTGTGCATGCGTGTTTAAGGGTGTCTGTTTGTGTGAACTTGCCTGAAATTCTCCAGGTCTGCCCTCTTTGTTATAAGTGTTCTTAAAGTAGCTGGCATAAAAGTGCTCTTTTTGATAAGCTGCAAATTACTGAAAGCTAGCTTAGTGAAATCCCCACTTACAACATAAAGCAAACATATAGCAACATAAACCTGAGTTTGATTCATTTAAGCATTTAAGCAATGCCATTTTCAATATTATATTTTTCTGTCCATATACTGTATACCAGGGGTGTCTAAACTCCACTGTCCTGCAGACTTTAGCTCCAGCTTGCCTCATCATATCTGCCTAGAAGTTTCTAGTATAAGACCTTGATTAGCTGGTTCATGCGTGTTTAAGTGGGGTTGGAGTCTAATCGTTTTACTTCAGAAGACTTGGAATATAGTGCCATATAGAGTCATATGTACAAATTTTATGGTACTTTTTTGTCTTATTCGTAATTGAGCAACGTGAAAATTCTCCTTTTGTGTTCCACAGAATAAATTTAGTGTTAGAAAATGGTGAGGTTTCATTTTTCTGTGAGCATTTTGTAAGACTTTCGTTCATCTTCGGAACACAAATGAAGATCTTTTTGATGAAATCTAAGAGCTTTCCTCCGTTGACAGCTACGCAAATTACACTTCAAAAAGTTCATAAAGAGATCGTACAACTAATCCATATGAATCGAGTGATTGTCAAAATTTTCTGAAGAGACCATTTCTTTATATGTTGAACAGATTGAGGCTTTTATTCACATTTAAACATTGATCAATGAACGTAAACATTAGCTCAACTGAACCTGCTTGACGCGCAAGTACAAACCTCATTGGTTCTTACAAGCTCAAACATGTTGCATAACACACAAAAAATGAACCTCATTGATTCTCGCACATCAGTCGGACATGCTTAGCTTCTGTTTACCACAACTGTTGTGTGCGTTGATGAATATTTATATATGAATAAAGTCTATAATGCAATTGTGTCTCTTCAGAAAATTTGGACTAAACCGTTCAGTTCATATGGATTAGTTTCACAATCTCTTTTCAAAGTAGTAGTTGCGTACCTGTCAACGGAGGGTCAGAAAGCTCTCAGATTTCATCAAAAAGATCTTTTGTGTTCCGAAGATGAACGAAAGTCTTACGGGATTGGAACGACATGAGGGTGAGTAATTAATGACAGAATTTTCATTTCTGGGTGAACTAACCCTTTAAACATGTTCTTCTAAGGTAAATGAAGATTCTTGACTCCTTCGAACATACTACCACTGATATGTTATCATTCTCTCAGGTCGTTGCTCACTGCCCGGTAGCCATTGCTGTGTGAAAGGGAGTCAGACTCGGACCCCCGTGGCTTCCTGCCAGACTAATTTCCTCACTCTCTTCCTGAACAAGACATCATTTGAAATGAAATACAACCGCTTCTTCCTTTGCCTGGTGGTGGCAGGCTTTAAATAGCACATCTGGGGACACCAGTTTGTCCTGCCACCCTCATGCACAGCCCAAACCCCGTACACGATGATTCATGCTCTGTTTTCTCTCGAAACAGTGCAGCATCCTGGCATTGTGAGGACGGCCTAAACCTCGGGCCGAAATAAGCATGAAGACCGTGGATGTGGATTTTCCCGGGTGGTCAGGGAGATGTCAGTCACCATGCCAGAAAATTATTTCTGCTCGTGACAGCTCATTTCCAGCCTGCTGTTTATTTGTTCTTCTGTGTTTTTTTAGTTTTTTTTGGCAGGGTAATTTACCAGATCGGTGCTCCTAAAGTTAACTGACCCCCTTTCACCTGTCTTGTCCCGAGGATTTTTAACACCTCAGATTTTAGCATATCACAACAGAAAACTATTGATGAGCCACTAAAAGGATTAGTAGCATTAAGGGTAACTATTCAGATATGACTAATGCCGAGCAGGACCCGCAGGATTGAGAGGTGTTAAGTCAAATCGTTCAATAAGGCCTCCATTAATCCCCCTTCATAGACAGCAGCAGAGTCAAGCCTGGAAAACAAGTCATTTGAATGCACATTTCTCATAATCTTTTCTTTGGAAATACATGTTTGTGCTCATATTATATATTATAATTTATAATGACTGTTTTTCTTTTAACAGGTTCATTTTAGAATACCCTTCTTGATGTACTATTTGCTCTGTATATGTATATGTATATGTATATATATATATATATATATATATATATATATATATATATATATATATATATATATATATTTTTTTATTTTTCCCCTTTTTTTCCCTTTCTGGGTAGTTTAGGAGTGTTGCTATGCTGTTGCTTCTTGGTGGTTGGTTTCTGGTCTAATTCTCTTTTATATTCTGGTCTCAAGTTTTGGCTCGGGTCCTTCTTTCAATGTAAGTGTATAGGAAACGGTCACATTGGTCCTTGCAGAGTAATGTTTTTCAAACTGAGAGGGGGAGTTTGGGAAAGGCCTTGCCACTTTTATTCCATTAGATGATGACAAAAGGGATTATGTGTTAAGAGGAGTGCCATTGGAAGGATATCAGCCATTAGACCCTTTTCACTTTTACTGTCCACTTTGCTGATGCTATGAAATACTATTAGGGTCTTTGGGGCAACACTCACCATATGGGGCTTCACTAAACCGTATGAGGGCAACAGTCCTATAATTATGGGTGTGAATAGGGAGATTATTCCACACCTGACCCGTTTATGAGATTGGGGAAAATATATAGGAGCCACTCTAAGGTCAGAGTTTAGGTAAAGGATGAAGGAGATATCTGATTTCAGTGTTATAACATATTGTGATTTCTTAATACTTAACAATTACCGTACTTGAAAGTCAATGGTTTAGTTATACAATAGACAAATGCAATATTTCAAAAAATTGGTTACAGGGTTGGGTACAGGTCACCAGTGTTAAAAAGAGCAAATAAAGCAAATGTTGACTTTTATTTAAGACTTATAATATTTATCTTCATTTATCATCCAGATTCCCGTGGCATTCACAACATCACCTATCCATTACCGACAACTTGGAGGATGGCTGTGGTGCTGCAGTCATAAGGATAAAGGTGATATTCTTCCATGGTCTTGTAATAGAATAACTCAATCCCTATAAAAGCAATTGTAAGGTTATTATCTTCTTAGGGTCCCATTTGTAGTGAGTAGCACTTAGGGAAGGAGCTAGAGACTAATCTCATAGTTAGGTTTCTTAGTCATCAGATTTACCTTCTGCCAGCCACAGTGAATGTCATTGTGGTTTTTATCCATCGCTAATTCCACTGAGTCTAATGGAACACTTGTGTTAGTTGGAAAGGGAATAGTAGTGGATGACCCTGGCGAGGTGTGAAGTTGTGGTGTGGTTGGATGTTTATCTGTCATCTGTCCAGTCAAATTCTCTCTCTCTGAGAATGTCCCTCCCCCTAACACCACCTTACATTGCCATTTACATTTTAAAATCTCTTAAGTTCCGTCAGTTTGCATTTCTGTCTTAGTGAGTTCCATTTGTCCACACTTACAGTGATTTGCAATGACTAGCGTCCAGACATCAGTTATTTTTTATGTTTCCATCCACCTACCTCTATGCATATTTTGAGATGCTGGATGAAAACAGCAAAATGCACATAATTTCAAAAAACAAAAAAACAACTGCATTGTTTTTCACTACTGTTGCTACGTCTGACAAACCATGGCGCTCTCATGCCACACATCATGTTCTCACGCAGTGAAAAATACATCGTGGAGCAAAGAGGACACTGACAATGTGCCGATAGACAGGACAGAGCAGGTTACTTTTGATATGAAACAAAGTCTCAACTTTAAAATTTTGTCCTTATTTTAAGATATGTAAACAATAAATACCATCTTGTGGCTATTTAATGGGTTGTGACAGATTGCTCTATAGCGCCTCAATTAAACCTGCTCGTGAACCGGTCAAAAAAACATGAATGAACATCAGAAGGAATGTTGATTCAACTGCTGAAAGACGTCAGTACACACTGTTTTTTAAGTTCAAGTCCACCAACGTTAATCTTCAAACTCTCCTGGCTGCTTTGTCGGACAAAATGACGGATTAGGCAGATGGCGGATTATGATTGGTCAGATCGCCTGTCAATCAAGCTCCCGGCAAAGGGTGAATTGAGGCAGATCATTGTTTTATTTGATAAGACGACATGCACTTAAACTACGATGGAAACATGTGCAGAATAAATTCCTGTATGCGCAACAAAATTCTCATGTGATTTCGCTTCAACAGTGGATGTGATTGGATAGCTGGACTAACCAGTGGCCCAATCTCATTGCACAGCATCTCAAATGTTGTTTTGGTCATTCTGAAATGCCTGAGCCAAAGTCTGTCATCACAATGGTTAGGCATAATTACCTCCCAGAAGTGTTTCACACGATTGCGTTCCCAAACACCAGCAATCCGAACACAAGATAATGATGAGTGTTTATTGCGTTTCGTTTGCACGCTCTGAGACGCAAGTCACTTATGATGGAGAAAAAAAAGAGCCACAGTGGCTTCCCCGATTGCAGCAGCTTCCATTTTGTATTACAGATATTATGCACTAATTTCCCAGGAAGTGATGATTTTGTTCTCTTGAACACATGGCATGGAAACGGTGCTTTATTCACAAATGTTTTATGTGATATTCCAATTTTGCACACAAAATTTCTTTCTGAGATTTGGTCATTTCTCACAACGCTGTTGTGCTATTTTGCATTTATGCAAATTAGCAGTGGCATAATGTGTAGACTACTAATAGGAGTACAGATAGTGTTGGATAATGTGGCACACGTTACAAAAAGTAATTATTATTTAGTTCTTTTCTTATATATTCCTTCATTCGTTACTCATTAAATAAATATTCTAACTGAAAATGTTTAGTTTTCTTTGTAATAATGTTTTTATTTTATTTTATATTTTTTAAATGTGCTGTCTTAATTTAACTGACTGGTTGTATCCTGCGATCCTATATTTTCCTCTTAAGGGCCAGCCGTCACAGGGGCTTTTATAGACGATGGATGTCACAAGTGTCAGACTAAATAAACGGAGGGCAGCGCTGCTTATTTGTATGGCGTTAACAGGCGCGCAAAACCCCAAAGAGCCACGAAAGAGCCGGGCCGCCACCCAACAAGCAGGTAAGCATGGGAGATGGCCAATTCCCACACACAGAAGAATTCACTGGCAAAATATACACCGGACAAGCGCGCACCCGCGCATACACGCGTTTTAGCAAATAAAAAAGGCCTATGAGCGGGCCAGCTCGTATTGATCTTTTAACATAGGATTATACAGTCTGGCTCTATGGGCTTACCCGCTTTAATTCCCTCACAAAATAGATAGACTGACTTTGGCTCTATACATATCTGGATCAATGCAAATGTACTTATGCCCCCATGGTTCAATTTTAAACGAATTCCATTAGCCATAAGTAAAAGTTTTCTAGGGTAATGTGATTAGGGTCCCCCTCACCAACAGACTTTCTACTCTGCAAGCGGTGAAATGTTTCTCTTTTTTTCCCTTGCGCCAGGAGCAATATCCCTCTGACGGACGCTCCTGTGATTGCGGTAGTAGCGGCGTAAACGCCACCTGTCTCCTCTCCTCTCTGTTCCTCTTTCTGAAACACCAGTTCCACTCAGTCTCACAGGCTCTCTGGTGTCCTCTTCGGTTATTCCCGATTCAGACTCCTCCAATGGCATCATCTAATAAAAGCTACCGGCATGCTACCTCTCTCCTTCCTAAAAACAAGACTTCATTATTAGATTTAATGCATGAGTTGGATGTCAGCTGGCATCTTTGCCTCCATCTTAAATGCTAAAACACTGCTGGTGTGACAAGTGAGACACAGAGCAAAGCTCTATGTAACTAATGGTCTCTTTAGAGTGTATTTATAATATTGTAGGGCTATATTTAGGGGTGTTTTCAATTGATTTATAAAATATTGCCAAAATAAAACGTGGTCTAAGAAAATCTAACATAAAACTCTTTTTTATTTATTTACTTACTTACGTTTTATTTTATTATGCTATATTTGTTGGTTTTTCTGAATGATTTCAGCTGAGAGGAAATAATGAAACTTCTCAAAAATATGTATTTGTTTGTTTGTTTTTCAAATGTATTTATTTGATTTTAATTTAATATTTTTATTAGGCTCTGTTTATTAGTGTTTTCAGCAGATAGGAAATAATGGCAACATAATATCTAACTTAATCATTAAAACTCTTAACATAAAAACTCAAAAAACAAACATAAAGCCCAAGTCATAAAACAATATTTATTCTTTGTTTTTGTTTTTCTTCAAATTTAGTCAGTTTAATTAATTTAAATTTTATTTCTGTAAAATATGCTCTGTTTTTTAAGTTTGATTTCAGCAGATGGCAACGTAAAATCCAGCATAGTCATTAAAACTAATTAGAAATATGTATTTATTCAAATGTATTTACTTATGTACTTATTTTCCTTTTTTTTTTTTTTTAATTAGGCTATATTTATTAGTGGTTCCGACTGATTTCAGCAGACAAAAATTATAGCCAATATTTAATCTAACTTAGTCTTAAATATTTAACTTTCTCAAAGATATTTGTTTGTTTGTTTGATTGAACTTATTTATTAATTTACTTTCTTTTATTAGTCTTCTTGAATCATTAATTATTCTTTAAAAGGTTATCCCATGATTTACTCACCCTCAATCCATCCTAGGTGTATGTGACTTTCTTCTTTCAGCCAAACACAACCAGAGTTATATTAAAAATATCCTGGCTTTTCCAAGCTTTTTAATGGGAGTGAATGGTAACCTACATTTTTAAAGCCCTAATTTAAGCACTAATTGTCCATAATAGAGTGCAATAGTGTCCTCCCCCTTTTCAGCAGTGCTGGTTCCTAAATAGTCTATTTTTAAATAGTCTTTGTTAAAGAGCTATAAGCCATGAACCAAGCTATCAGCGAATCACAACACTACAAACTTTAGTGAGGGAAAGAACTACAATCCCATGAAGCATTACAAATTTACAAATGTATATGTATATATATATATGCATATATATATAATATATATATATATATATATATATATATATATATATATATATATATATATATATATATATATATATATATATATATATATATATATACACACATTTCAGTATTTTGAGAGTGTAGAAAGATTGACGTGATTACGTCATTCGCAGTGCACAGTGGGTGGAGCTAAAGAGCTATTTTGGAGAGTGGTTTTTTTTTGACTCTGATTGGTCTAATTTTCTGCACAGCATCATGGGTAATGTAGTTTTTCAACAGGAATTCCACTAAAGCACACTTATTTTAAAAATAAGATGAAATAATGCGGGCTGAGCAAATGATTAACATTTAACAGATTAACAACCTCATAGCTCATCGGCCTGTCTTTAAAGTATTATAAGATAAAATAAATTTCCCTATGGAGAAAATGTTTTGGTTATTTTTCTCTTGCTTTCAGTTTTTGCCTTCATTAGTTTTTTACATACTTCATCTAATCTTGATCATTTCACATAATGAATTATATCTGACAGATTTGTTGCCTCTCTATTGCTGATTAGATCACACCATGTCTTTTCCCATATGAAGGTGTTGATCATTATGGACCCGATTATGATCTGTTCAATTACGAATGCGTCATCAACGCGTTACTCGCACGCTTACCCCTAATCCTGTCATGACATCAGACAAGTAGGCTGTTTAAAAAGAGCTGCCAAGGCATACAACTAACCGCTGTTCGTTGTCCCCGGCAACTCCGCAAATTAAAATAAACAGTCCGGAGGGAAAGCTCTCCCACCCTCCCAGGCCCTTGGCCTGACCCTGAGCGAGAGAGAGAGGCTGACCATGAGATGGAGAGAGAGTGATGCTACAGATGATGATGGCTTAGGTTGCTCTGTAATGGGAGCTACTGTGCGCTGCAACATACAGGCCTGCAAAAAACCTCATTGTCATCGCCAGAAAAACAGGAGACAGCCATTCAGTTGTAAAAATTTGCTGACAAGGAACATTGTCTCCGTTTGAGTAGAGAGGATAAATGTGAAGATGGATTCAAGTCATTAGGCTCAACCTAATCAAATCACTTTTGGCAATTCATAGCTCCTCGGGCTTCTTGAGTGATGCAGACAATTGAAAATAATTTTCTCCCCGCATCAAGCGCATGCCAAATTGTTAAAAGGAATGAAGAATAATTTTCTCCTTTTTACTAAATGAATCCACACCACAACATTTTCTCCCTCTTTTGACAGACAATCAAGTCTATTAGATTTGAATATTCGAGTGAGAAACATGCCCATTTTTACTCTGAAACTCTGTACAGTCACTCATACGTGAGACATTTATAGCATAATTTGTCTTCCTTTATTATGGCATTATAGTCATTATTTTTGTTGGTCTGGTCTTAGTGTAACATCACTGGTAAAGTAACAGGAATGAAAATGGCCCATTCCTGCAGTAATTAAGTACATTTATTAATATGTATCTTAATATTGGATGAAATATTAAACTCTGTTCATATTAGTTTCAGTATCACAATTCAACTTTAAATAATTTCACTACTTGGTTTGAGGATGTTGCCATTTTTGCCATGCTCCCGGTTTCTACACTACACTAATATCTAGAATGGAAAATTGGAAATATTCCAGGTTTTCTTTAGTTTTTCCTTAGTTGATTCCAAAAAGAAAGAAAGTAATGTAATTAGAATATTGTTTTAAAATGATTGTTGGACCCACTTTATATTAGGTGGCCTTAACTACTATGTACTAACATTTAAATTAATCATTTGATACAATGCACTTACTGTGTACACACGTTTTTACATTGTACTTACATTTGAAAAAATACCTGCATGTAATAACATCTTTATTTAATTTCTATAATTACATTTTTAATTACACTGTTGACCCTTCCCTTACACCTAACCCTACCCTTAAAATTACCCAAACCACCACACCTGTCCCTAACTTTACCCGTATCCCACCTCAATATCAGCAAAAGTGTTGCTATTTCATGCATTCTGACTTATTTACACTGTTAAAGAGTTGGATTCTGGTGCTAAACATGGCCAAAATAAAAAACATGTTGGATGTATGACATGTTCTGTGCCAAATACACTCCTTCAGGATTCGACCAAGTTTCTGGAAGTTTTTTCTGAGTATGGCCCTGTATGACGTCATAAAGGGCGGAATCGCTTGTATGGGCACTTCTCCCGGATGAGCGTGTGCGCACATCAACCAGAGCGAGAGCAAGAGCACGCAAATCAACAAGCTTCGTTCAGGTTACGGGAGCCGTCGGCAGCGCTGTCATTTTGTTTCTAGACCATGAAATCAACAATGTCACTAAAGTGTTTCTGGTTGTGAGGGAAACATAACCTTGTTCAGCTTCCCAAATAACCCAGTGTTGAGGAAACATTGGATGCAGTTTGTTTTTTTGGGGCAGCAGCGGAGTTCTGCAAGTGTGTTTGTTTGTTCCCAGTCATGAGTCGAACCCGCAGGCGGTGAGTGGAACCGCATCAAATGTCTGTGTTTTGTTGGCAGTCGGTGTGTAAGTGCATATGATGACGACAACAAGAACGTATAGTGAATTGAAAGTTATCCAGGGATAATGCCATGGTGTGTGTGTGTGTGTGTGTGTGTGTGTGTGTGTGTGTGTGTGTGTGTGTGTGTGTGTGTGTGTGTGTGTGTGTGTGTGTGTTTGTGACTCGTGTCTCTCCGCCCACTGCACTACGAGTTCGGCTGTTTTCGGGAAAGAATCAGTACAGCGTATCTGTCTTTTATAAATATGATCAAACTAAAGACTCTCCGGAGATATGAAGGATGTAATTCTACTCTCTGTGTACTATAGGTACTAACATGAGATTGGCAGAAACTGTGTGTTTGTACCCTATATTTGTATATTTATATTCATTCATGTTTCAAAAGATACTGAAGAACAGCAAATGACCCTCTATAAAATTTTGTCCATCTACATGAAATGTCTTCTTAAGGGAGACATAACTGAGATATGAACCACAGTCAGCAATTGCCAACATGATTTGGTGCTCAACCTCTCTTTCCGTTTTCTTTTCCCTTGTCCATGAGAACAGTCTCCACCCAGAGTTACTGGCATTTCACTGCAATATAAACACCGCAGTAACCCAAACGGTGCATTCGCTAGTGATTCTGCTCACTAATGTTCATGACTATTTATATTAGCCATTTATCTTGTAACATATACTTTTGTCCTGCATCCCTGCAGCTTTTGGCTGCATACCATTTTTCCTTTTTTAGCGAACATGTATGTGTCTTTGCAAGATTTAGAATCAGCAAAAACACACACACAATGGCCCACAAAAAACCATGTCCAAATGGGACCAGAGGTTTATGTGGGTGAAGATGTATACCGTAATTGTGATTTTGTGTGTGTGTGTTTCTGAGAAAGCAAGTATATAAAGGTGCAGGTCCAGCTGCGGGTGTTTGTTTGTCTTTGGTCTGTGTGACCCAGGACACTGACAGACGGCTGAGGCTGGTGGACGCCCCTGTGCCACGGCCATGAGAGATATATGGTTCTGTGAACTCTGTTCACAGCAAGCCCCGCCGTGTCCCTCTCCGGCAGCTGGGTTCGGACCAGCGCATGTGTTCATCAACGCGGTGCCCCTCCATTGCCTAACATGTCGGGGTTTCCGCCCAATGTAGCCAAGGTGTGCGTGTGTATTATTTTTTCTTCATTGCTCATGACATTTACAGTCTCTGTGAAATGCTGCTGTTTTATGATGCCATTGTTCAGGTTTCTGTGAACCTGGGAAGTGGGAAGTGACTGTTGTTGACTGCTGCATATTGACAATCAAACACACAGAATAGTGTACAGTATATCGAACCGCAGCAGTTTTGGCCTCGTATTTCAAAATGTCAGAAGTACACAATAGATCCTATTCTGTCACAAACAACTACATTTTGGAAAACTTTTTCACTATATTAGATATAACTAATATACCTTCTTAGCATTATAAATGTATATGTCATTGCAATGAAAATATTTCACTGTGATATTGCAATAAGTTGCAATGACAGTCCTCTTAATAAAATATTAAATGTTTATTGTGATCAGAAAAATAAAAAAATGGAAAAGTATTATTCTGCCAAAATAAATTTGCCAAATATATCTGTATGTATGCATACAGATGAAGAGCACACATATGTATATTATACACACGATAGATAGATAGATAGATAGATAGATAGATAGATAGAGAGAGAGAGAGAGAGAGATAGATAGATAGATAGATAGAGAGAGAGAGAGAGAGAGAGAGAGAGAGAGAGAGAGAGATAGATAGATAGATAGATAGATAGAGAGAGAGAGAGAGAGAGAGAGAGAGAGAGAGAGAGAGATAGATAGATAGATAGATAGATAGATAGATAGATAGATAGATAGATAGAGATAGATAGATAGATAGATAGATAGATAGATAGATAGATAGATAGATAGATAGATAGATAGATAGATAGATAGATAGATAGATAGATAGATAGATAGATAGATAGATAGATAGATAGATGTACCCAATATATCTGTATTTATGTATACAGCTGAAGAGATTAAAATTTTCATATTTAATATGTATACACACACACACACAAACACACATTATATGATATAAAAAGAACTAAGTTGTGCAGTTTACTTTACATGATGCCTTACATTTCCAAATTAACATTTGTGAATAGTGGAGAAGATAAAAATTACCTTATTGATTTTATTCGTAATAAATGGCTTAAAGGGAGATATAATTTGCTCTTAAACGCTCATATGGGTGCCTTCTATCCTCTTTGTGGGCAAGATAATTAATACTAATGACCTCAGTTGTCAGTGCTAGTAATTTCATAATAGGCTTCAGAGGACTTGCTCATTTATTTTAAATAGAATAGAATTAATTAACGTCTGATAATTATCAATTCTATTAATTACATATGTCAATATTTGTGGGGAAATATGCATCGCTTTTTTTTCTCAGACTGTTTCTTGTATGTTAGTGTGGGTAAGCAGAAGAAGAAGAACGAGACAGGCTGTTTTTCACCCTCCCATATAAACAGGACGGCCAGATAAATGAGTGCGGTGAATTCATACACAGGGAAATAGCCTGTGTTCCGGGAACAACTATAATCTGTTTCTCTTTATCATTCGTCCGGAATGACACCGTTTAGCATCGCTCCCTGTTCGGAAGGACTCCGGGACTCCTCTGCTCAGAATTCCACGGCCGCCGATCTGCCTCGGACGGCAAAACTAAATAAAGATGTTTAGTGACAGGCTAATGAACAAATGGGCCCTCTTGATTTAACCTTGATGAATGGTCCGGCCAGGTGTTTTCAATAACGACAATAAGCACTGCAAGCCACAGGCCCACTGATACTGGTATAATGCATTATTAGACCATTAGAGGCTGGGGATGGGAGACCACTTACGCACTGCCCTATCAATAATGCCGTGTCCCAGTCTGCATTTAGGCCCGGGGAATTAGTCATACTGATATTCTATTTAATAAAAAATCACGAGAAGACGCATAAAGAATCTCATTACATTTTAACAGGGTTACAGTAACCCGGGAGGACCGCAAGTTTAATTTTCATAAGAGCATCCATTCTTCAATTATGTCAAGCAGAGAAAATGTAAATGGCAAATGGAATGCTAACAATATCTCTACAAGCGCATTGGCAGATAGAAGCCCGGGGTTCGGATGGAGAGGGACAGAGCCGTGCACGTGTGTGTGTGTCTGCATACGTGTTTATGTGAAAGCATTTCAGAGAGAGGACAGGGAAGTGCAGTGTTTTGACAGTTGCAATGTTGAGCCATTAAATGCAATCAAAAGAGAGCGTATTTATGCAAGTTGGAGACCAAACATGAAAAGAATACCATGTAATGAAGGTGTGACTTTGGTAGCGCTATCGGCTGTAGTTGTTTCAGATGCCAGTGACGGTGTAAGTGAGAGGTGTCAGTCCCTTCGATGCCAGCCCCCTCTCCCCACCCCCACGGTGAAAGCGCTTACCCCCGAAGTGTCAGTAGCAGTATTGGCATGTGGCTATCAGCGCCCGGTGCTGTGGGGCCTCTGCAATAATAAACTGCTAATTGAAAGGCGCTCTCAGAGAAGGCCTGTTAGCGGGGAGCCAAGTTGCTGAAAGATTACTGCAGCACGCCGCCTCGCTTAGGTGCTGAAAGAGGCTATTACGCCTCTGCTCTCTACCTGTAAGGAGTGTTAATACAAACCTGTGCTCTCACTTTCGCACTTTTTTCTTTCTGTTTTTTTTTTTTTTTTTGCAATGGGCACCAACAAGTGAGCCTAGTGTCAGGATGGAATCTGGGAGTAATGTGGCAAAGCTTTCATATACACATTTGTGCTGAGACTCACAAACACATGCTAACACTAATAATTTTAGCACATGTAAGGATGAACATAACTATAGCAAGTTCTGAGATTTTTCTTACTTTTATGATTTGGATTCTCATAAACGTTAATATTTAAAAAGATTACAACAATCATGCATAAATAGGTAGTTGCTTCAACTTTTAATTAGTTTTTACATTTATTATTATTATTTGATGTTTTTAGTAAATAGTCAGATTTTTAGCTTTGACACATTTATTTCATGACAATTAAGCACCCATTTCCCTTAAGAAATAATTGACATGATTAAAAATTATAGAGAAATTAACAGTTATTTGTTCAAATAAATTGTATTTAAAAAAAAAAATAGGAAGTGGTTATACGTTATGTTAGGGTTTTAGTTTGATTTATTGCCTAATAATATTTTAATAATTATAAAAGAAATTACATTATGTAAATAATTACATTATTTTGGCAATGAGAAAAATGATTGCATTAGAATTGCATCCTTCTCATGAGCATTTAAGAATTTTTGACTTTTCAGTGCGAGTTAAATCTCTTTTTGGCCCATTTTAATTATAAGAAAACCTGCTTAATATTTATGCACACCTGAATATATATATTGCTTGCTTTCCTGTAGCTCAAACAATAAGAGCGTGGCGCTAGCAACGCCAAGGTCATGGGTTCGATTCCCAGGGAAAGCAAGAACTGACAAAAATGTAAAAATGTGTACCTTGAATGCAATGTAAGTCGCTTTGGATAAAAGCGTCTGCCAAATGCATAAATGTAAATGTAAAAATGTAATATAAACTTAAGGAAGTGTTTATATGTTATGTGAGTGTTTTAGTTTTTGATATATTGCCTTTATGCTGATTTGTTTAAAACAATAATTTAATAATTCAATAACCCCAAACATACATTACTATATTATGGTAATCTAATGAGAATCATTATTGCTAACAACAATTTTGGGGTGAAATTGGTTTAATTGCTATTAAAAAATAAAATTAAAAATAAATAGCACAAAACAAATAATCATAATGGCCTATACAACAGCCTTTATTCTCTTTATCCAAAATATAATTTAGATTTTCTTGTGAGCAGAACATATCTCTGTGCGATTCACCAAGCTCTCTCCTCATCTAGTCACCTCAGGTCGAACTCAAAGCCCTTGCCACCCGCCCCGCCTGGGCCTCCACATGTGCCGGGGCCTTTAGAAAGCTGCAAAACAAGGGACTGTGTGCCGCCCAGCCATGCAGAAAGCTCATAATCTTTTAATACGCACTGAGGAAGGAAAGATTAAAACATTTGGGTGTTGACAAGTGACAGGGAGTCTCTTCTAGTGTGTAAAGCATTCCGAAGGCATCACACACCAAGGGGTTCAAGATCATCCCAGGCCCTCCACTTTAATTAAAGTAATTGGCTTTCCACATTTCTATCTATAGATCATCAGGTATATCTTTGAGTAAGAGGCTTAGTGGAAAAATATTTCGCATAATTAGCTGCTATGCGCAGCAGGCAAAAAAGGCAAGGAGGCCACTGGCTATGTCAATGATTGATTTCAATTCGAAATCCTCTCTCAACCTGTTCGCTCGTGTGTCCGCACCACCCAACTACTTAACAGTTTGTTCTCTGCATGTGCTTGTATTAACTAAAGAGGAGCAGCTGCAACTTTGTATAAAAGCTTCTGTGTATTGTGTTGGGTTTGAATGAAAAGACATCTTGTCGGAGTAATTGCATTACAGACCCAGTGTGTCTCAGCTGTGGTGCCATATGTGTTTCTGTGTGTGTAGGGGAGGAGGTTCTGTGCTATTTCAACAAATAATATTGTCGTAGGCTGCTGACAGAAATATCTTTGCTTTTGAGGCATCAGGCCCAATGTTAATATCTTCTGGTAAATTATGTTGGGTTTTTACTGCTCTCTCCCAGTAATTACCCTGTCTCTCGCAAAGCCTGTTGCAGTTCATTTCTCTTTATGCTCACACCCACTGACGGCCAGAAAAGTCTCGGCCCGTGGCATAAGCCCATCACATGACGGCATGTTCTGCACATCGGTCTAATCATATGGAAGAGATGATCACAGGGCAGGAAATCACTGAACGGGGCCAAAGGAAACAATCTTTCTGCACTGGACTAAGCCAATCATGTCCTCTCGCAAACCTCCAACCACATCTTACCCACAAAGTGCTTTTGATACAACTCTGATTAAATGTTCGACTGAAAGGGGTCTGTGTTTATTGCCACAATACATTTGCTTAGCAGAGGTTTTGATGTATGTAAGTGCCACAGATTGTAGCCAGTTGGGCAAAGATTAGTTAAGTTAATGGGATAGTTCACCCAAAAACCCTGTGTTCCTCATTATGCCATTGCAAACCTGAAGTATGTTCTTCTGTGGAACACAAAAGACGACATTTAGAACGTTTCAGCTGTTTTTATTCACACAACGAAAGTCAAAACAACACTGGACCCTACATTTTTTTTAGATGATTAAAAATTATAGATTATCTAAAACAGTGATTTTATAAATGATATACACTGATCAGGCATAACATTATGACCACCTTTCTAATATTGTGTTGGTCCCCCTTTTACTGCCAAAGCATCACACTGCCTCCGCCGGCTTGCCTTCTTCCCATAGTGCATCCTGGTGCCATGTGTTCCCCAGGTAAGCGGGACACACGCACCCGGCCATCCATGTGATGTAAAAGAAAACGTGATTTATCAGACCAGGCCATCTTCTTCCATTGCTCCGTGGTCCAGTTCTGATGCTCACATACCCACTGTTGGCACTTTCGGCGGTGGACAGGGGTCAGCATGAGCACCCTGACTGGTCTGCGGCTATGCGGCCCTATACGCAACAAACTGAGATGCACTGTGTATTCTGACACCTTTCTATCAGAACCAGCATTAAGCTACAGTAGCTCATCTGTTTGATCGGACCACACGGGCCAGCCTTCACTCTCCACTTGCATCAACGAGCCTTGGCCACCCATGACCCTGTTGCCAGTTCACCACAAAATGTTCACTTGCTGCCTAATATATCCCACCCACTTACAGGTGGCGTGATGAAGAGATAATCTGGTGTTATTCACTTCACCTGTATAATGTTATGCCTGATCGTGTGTGTGTGTATATATATATATATATGTGTGTGTGTGTGTGTGTGTGTGTACTGTATGTCACACTGTTTTTTAAGAATATGTATATATGTTAGTGTTTTAGTGTTTGATATATTGCTTTTATGGATAATTTTAAATTAAAAAGTAAATTAAATTATTATGATATATTATTAAAATCTATCAAACTATCAAAAACACAAATTGTCATTTGAACTGACTTTTATTGTATAGACAAGGAAACATTTCTCAAAATATCCTCCTTTGTGTTCTGTAGAAATCAACTTGTGAGTGTTTTATTTATAATTAAACACCTGAAAACACCTGGTGCTTCAACCTGAATGCACACTGACTCATGAGGACGTCACTGTGGGGTACAGTATAAAAACCATTACGTCTATGGAAAGTCCCCACAAAGATAGTAAACCAGACATGCATGTATGTTTTAGCTAAACCTTTCTGGTCATTTGAAGAACATGCAACCACTGTAAAGACAAGCTGCTTTACAAAACACCCTTTCCTTTTGCTGAAAAACCCTGCATAATAGTCATGCTATGTATCTTAGGGATAAGGCAGCGAGCAGAGACTAATATCAACATGTCTGTGATCACCTTGGAGAGGCAGCAGGTGACTGTAAGATACTGAGAGGAGAGAGCAGCTGTAATCCTGAGAACGCTGCATTGGGATTAAAGCAAGGTCTGCAGCCCTACGTCAGTCTGAGCAGGTGTGCCTGGATAGCCAAGAGCAGAAACCTTAAAGGAATCGTTCACATCAAAATGATAATTCTGTCATCATTTATGCACAAAAGAATAATTTTTGAAGATCATAGTTTAATAATCAATTGAATAATAACGCACAAAGTATGCCGCAAAGGGAATTAGGCACAACACACTTTTCTTGTGCTTTGCTCAGACAGCTGATAAACTCTCACAGTGATTGATGCTCTGTTCTCTGAGATAAATGGCATCTGTGGGACCCAGGAGGGCCCTAATTGAATTGGTTTCCAGAGAATACTAATGGGGCGTAATGTTGAGATAACTGAAGCCCTAAGAATAAGTGATCATTGACAGCATGTGTTTCTTGCCAGTAATAAACATGTCACACAGACGGGCAGTCAGTAGCTGCAACGCAATTACCTCACTGCACCACACACTGCGCTCAAACCACAAAGACGTTACAGAGAATAACAACTGCAAAATCAGTTCACAGACACTACTCAGAATAAAAAGTTTGGGGGCCATAAGATTTTGTCATGTTTTTGAAGGAAGGTTTATGCACACCAAGGCTGCATTTATTTGATCAGAAATACAGTAATTTTGAGAAATATTACAATAAATGCTGATTTGGTGCTTAAGAAACATTTATTTATTCTTTCTTTTTGTGGAAACCATGATATGCTTTTTTAAAAGTTTAAAAGTACTTTGAATATATATGAAGAGTTCAGATGCAAAAGCCTCTAAAAGCCACTTCAAAAATGAGATAACGATACTGAGTGAAGGCTCTCTGCATATAGTAAACGTTCATCAAATACTTTCACTTCAAACCCACTAAATCCCAGCCTCAGCCCATTCAGAAGTACCGGTGCTTAGGTAGAAACCTATACATAGGAGCCTGACAAAAATGCTTATTTTTAGATGGACTTCAGTTGTCATATAAATTATTAGGTACACCTGTTCAACTGCACATTGACTCAAATATCTAATCATCCAATCACATGGCATGCATTTAGGCATGTAGACGTGATCAAGATGATCTACTGAAGTTCAAACGGGGCATCAGAATGGAGAAGAAAGGGGATTTAAGTGATTTTGAACATGGCATGGTTGTTGCTGCCAGACTAGTTGGTCTGAGTATTTCAGAAATTACTGATCTACTGGGATGTTCACGCACAACCATCTCGGTTTACAGAGAATGGTCCGAAAAGGAGAAAATACCCAGTGAGCGGCAGTTCTGTGGTCGAAAATTCCTTGTTGATGCCAGAGGTCAGAGGAGAATGGCCAGACTGGTTCGAGCTGATAGAAAGGCAACAGTAACTCAAATAAGCACTTGTTACAACCGAGGTCTGCAGAAGAGCATCTCTGAACAACACGTCAAACCTTGAAGCAGACGAGCTACAGCAACACAAGACACAGCGGGTGACACTCCTGTCAGCTAAGAACAGGAAACTGAGGCTCGATTTCTGCTGCAACATTCAGATGGTAGGGTCAGAATTTTACATTAAAATCATGAAAGCGTGCCATCCTGCCTTGTATCAATGGTTCAGGCTAGTGCTGGTGGTGTAATGGTGTGGGAAATATTTTCTTCTTTGGACCCTTTAGTACCAATTGAGCATTGTTTAAACGCCACAGCTTACATGAGTATTGTTGCTGACCATGTCCATCCCTTTACGACCACAGTGGACTCATCTTCTGATGGCTACTTCCAGCAGGATAACACTCTATGTCACAAAACTCAAATCATCTCAAACTGGTTTCCTGAACATGACAATGAGTTCACTAGCCAAATGGCCTCCACAGTCACCAGATCTCAATCAATAGATCACCTTTGGGAATTGGTGGAATGGGAAATTCACATCATGGATGTGCAGCCAACACATCTTATATATATGCTATCATGTTAATTTGGACCTAAATCTCTAAGGAATGTTTCCAGCACCTTGTTGAATCTATGCCACAAAGAATTAAGACCGTTCTGATGGAAAAAGGGAATCCAACACTGTAATATCAAGGTGTACCTAATAAAGTGGCTGGTAACTATATAATTTGTCAAATTTTATTTGTGTTATTTCATATTTTTTATTACTTGAATTTGATTGTACTCATGCATTAAACTGTTTTGACACTTGCATCCATACTTACAAACGGAGTGAGAGATTGAGGGAGAGAGAAAAAGAGCTCAATGCCAATTTTTACTGTCCCATGATTATACTGGCACGCCTTTAGCCCATCTGGGAGATATTTGAGTTTTGGGGAACCTTCAGGACACAGAAAACCCTTTACATAAACAACAATCCCTGATTCACACTTTAGCCAGCCAGGCCTTTCATACATGTGGTCAGTGGGTGGCTTTGCTGAATGTCCTTTTGATAATACTACATTTTATGATCAGATTGAACTCAACTGTGGTGTTTGATTAGATGTACAAATGCAGACTGTTTGTTTATATAAAAATGTATATTTTATTTAGAATGAAAGGAAAATGATATAGTGTTATATATTTAAAAATAAAATGCTCTTAGTTATGCATCACTTTTCAATCTAAGTGCGTAACTCAAACAGGACAAAAATGTGAATAAACATCCTCCCACCCAACATGCTTTAAATGATGACGCAGCTGAATCTGCTTGTTGGCTTTCATGACGGGCCAAGTGTACTGGCAACCCGAGCGCCTGGACAGGAGGTGTCATCAGCTAACAGCAGAACCTACGCTCTCACCCTCCAAGCGGGCCAGATCTCAGCTATGTTTGCTGAAAAAACAAATTCCCTCAGTGTGGCCACAAGCTGTGCTAACACCACAGACATTTTCAGTGGCACCCCTAACCATAACTTTCAAGATGGGCACAGAGTCTCGTTATTGTATTTAGGTTATGTCTAGCACCAGTGATTCACTCAGAGGCCGTGAAAGGCCATGGTGAGATCAGTACAACGGCAGAAAACAATTCATCGCTTGGCATCTGAGACCGTCATTGAACGGACACCTCTTCAACATGATGGATGTTGCAGGATTGTCTGTACCAGCTCATGCATTATTATGTGATTAGGCTAGGCTCAATATGATCATCATCATCATCCTCATCATCTAGTATGAGATAAAAAGCTTAACCATATAAACCAGGTAAACAAGACAAGCCAAGAGTAATTTGTAATAAAGAATATAAGGTAAAAAAATATAAAATGGCTATTTACAATGATTATAAACTGTCAACAGCAAATTAATATATAATGAATTAATGATGGATTAATTAATAATTATCCATAATAATTAGTTATTAATAATATACATATACACACCTTTACATACCTTTTTTCTCCTGACCATAGATGACAAAATGGGGCTTCTTACCCCAGTAGTGACCTCTTTGAATATTTTTACATTTTGTATAAGTAGATTAGCTAATGTTTCTATTTATTTCCTATAATAACACTGACTGATACATCATCATCCTGCACATGCTAAGATTATACCTAAATGTGTTACAAATATGTTAAAAGTAAATGTAACATTGCTCTTAAGGGGGCATCTTCTCCCATGTTACCCTAATCATTGCATTAATTTGTTATAATAATTAATGACAATTAATTTAAAACAGTTTTATCTTTCTTCTATGGGAACAAACTGCATAAGTCACTGGTGTGCATCTTGAGACAAAACAATGGCACTGACATATTTTAAGATGTGCCAGTGCAAGATGCTATCAGTTAAAACAGCTCAATAATGCATTTTAGTCTGGGGTTATAGGAGAGCCCTGTCTGTGAAACCAGGGGTAAATAATTTAACGGCACCTATACTGGCTTAATCTATGCCCTGCCTGTGAAACCATCCCTGTATATATCTGCAGGCCTATATATATATATATATATATATATATATATATATAGCCTACTATATATATATATATATTGTTTTAAATCAATATCATATGAACTTTACTATATAAGTTTACTGTTAATGCCTATTAAACAAATGATAAAGTATATGGCCTTCTTTCAAAGGTGTCTTATGGTCGTCAGGCTCACAGCTCGAGGTGTTGTGTCACAGCGACATCAAGCGGTTGATTTCATCACAACACATGCTGGAGCAGTGTGTTCTGATTCCCGAACAAATGACTCTTATGAACCGGTTCTTTAGTCATTC